>OX465375.1:9306428-9686782 GCA_950004255.1 Mesopsocus fuscifrons
CTACCTATCCGCGGAAGAATTAATAAGGGGTGTAACTGCATGCTTCAGCCTCAAAATGTTTTCTGAAGTTAACAGGAGCGACTATAATACCAAAATCGTCCTCATTGTAAGTGGGTACCTAAGTAGGTAGGTAGGTGGGTACCTAGGTATTTACACAAAAGTGTTTGCTAGCCGCAATGAAAAGGCTTTTGGTCGGTCGAACTTGACTTTCATTGAAAGTGGGTAGATAATTCGATCTAAGTAGTCTTCAGAATTCACCACAAAATACTTTTAGGAATGTAGGAATGTACCTAGATTGTACCTACTTATATAATATTATTATATAGGTCATAATTTCTTGCCATGAGTCGGGTCGAGGCAAAGCCTGGGGTTGTGAAGGGTCTCCCTGAACTCACCACACCACCCCTCTAACCAGCCGCCATTTTGTATTTTGTCCCGCCCCAAAGGCGGGCGGGTCCCCGCCCCTATCCCAGGGCAGCCATCAGTCTCAACAAAGCCTTTGGCCTGGTTTTCTAGGTCCAATTGCCCAGGATAAGTGAACCCCCCCTCCCCCAGAGCAGTTTTTGAATAGTACCTACCTACAGTAAGTACGTAGGTACCTACCTACAAGTTACCCTGCCCAACTTCAAGTTGCGCCATGAATAATTTCCTACTGGAAAGCAGTAGCGTAGTAGGCACCCCTCCCCCCTCCTACATATTGTATTGTAAATTGTAACATGGGCTTAGCAGGGCCAAAAACCTGGGGGGGGGGGGGGGGGTGGCAAGCCCCCATACCTTCTCCTCACCTGGGGGGTGGTAGGCATGGCTTTATGGGGCGTTATGTGTAGGTTAGAAAAATCCTGGGGGTGGCTACGCCTGTGGTATTGTAGGTAGGTAACTTATTGTAGATGATGAAAGCACATTATAGGTAGGTAAGTATACATAGGTAGGTATAGGTACCTATAACTGAGGAAGAGTGAACTCTTACTGGTACCTAAGTACTTACTTAGTAAGTAAGTTTTTTATAAAAATCGAGACTGGATCCTGGAAATGATTTCGATCCAAAATTTACTGAAACCCGGTTCACCAACCTAGTAGTGACTGTTCCTTAAAGTTCCAGATAAGGTAGGTAGGTACGTGTTCCGAATAATCCTTATCCCACCTAAATTATAGCAATGAACCAAGATAAGGAGACTAGCTGAAGAGTGGTGCCTAATACAGAGGTGTGAGGCTCTTGCCATATTAACTTCCCCCTATGAACAGAGCAATGAGTCATTTCCCCAGCGAAGTTGGGAGCGGCAAATCAATAATGGCGTGGAGCGCGCAGCATCACTTGTTCCATGGTGGGATGGTCTCGTAGGATGAGAAACAGAAGATTCGACCAAGAAGTATAGGAGAGAGAAAAAGACTGACTGTTGGAAACCCAGTAAGTCGAGTCCTCCCCCCGACACAAGTTAGTCTTAGTGCAGGATGTGCGTGTGAGT
The DNA here is from genome assembly GCA_950004255.1 of Mesopsocus fuscifrons. Classification (NCBI taxonomy): domain Eukaryota; kingdom Metazoa; phylum Arthropoda; class Insecta; order Psocodea; family Mesopsocidae; genus Mesopsocus; species Mesopsocus fuscifrons. Next base: position 9,307,892 of record OX465375.1, read on the forward strand.
GTTGCGTAGGCAGGGGACGACATCCTCATTGCGGCGCCAATTACGCCAGTTGCCATCGGTTGTGCAACTGCCAGCTATGCAACTGCAGAAAAATGCAGTATAAGAACAATCAAATGGCCTACACTCATCTACTCCTATGATGCTCCTATGCAGGTCTCAATGACGCAAGCCGTTGTTGATAAATCTAGGTATCTATAGGACGATTATAGTTGAGGCTAAAGCGCGAACTATTTAGCTTTATTTATTTCAGAGAGAACAGAGAGTATGAAAAAAATGGAAGTTTAGAGAGTCAAAACTAATTTAAAAAAATTAAAAACATGAAAATTTGGCGGTTTGGCGCAGATGTTTGAGAGGTTGCATCCGCCATTTTGGATACTGATGCTTTCGCTGCCCTAAAGATTTCTCACACAAATTAGGTTACCTACCTATCTTACATGTTATTATTTTGATGTAAAGCCATTATATACAAATTATCCTGATAATATTGGGTAGGGTATTTGAGAAAAATTAGACGGTTTCACATAGCGAAACCGTTAGGTAGGTATACCAACGGGAGTTCAGTAATCCTCAAGTCCCGAAGTCAGCCTTCTGCGGCATGAGAGAGATCAACATAATAAAATTCAACTTACCCAAATGTTGACTATCTTCCACTTCAATGCCTCCCCGCATGAAGAGCCATAAATTGTGTTGACTGATCTGAATGGCGAATAACTCGTAAAAGGACTCCTGACTCGCCGAGTACTGCGGAGCCCCCACCGAGTGAGTGACGCGCAAACCTACCAGCCAATCGCAGACTTTTTCGCACGAGGGAACGCTCCGGATTGGTTGATTGATGGCCTTGAGAGTGGCGAACTGGCGGTTATGGCGTCGACCTGCGGAGAAGAACCGCGCATGTCACAAATTCGCAGGAATGTTCGTTATTATTACAAACAGTGCCGCGCCTAGGGCCTAGGCTAACTCACTTCTCAGTATAATTCATTCAATATGCCTTCAGTTTACATGGCACGGTCACTGAACTGGTGTAGACGCAGTCCTACAGTGGCGCATTCAGCAATTATTTCAGGGGTGGGAGTATGTTCTGCATTTATAGTTCCAGGGCGAGACAGGGGGGGGGGGGGGGGGATATTTTCCGAGGAATCGATTTTTACTCGCTGATCGAACTTTTTAAACAAATGCGAGCTCAATAAGCCGTCCTTCGGGGGCAGTCGAGTCATCTGGTGCAGGTATTGGAGGGGGAAGGGGGGTAATTGTCAAGAGGTAATGTGTGACCATGTGTCGTCAAACCCCTAAGTAATGTTCTTTTCCAGTAGTCCGACTATTGTTAGATGCAGGTACCTACAGGGAGGGGGTTAAATGAACAAAATATTCGCTGCACATGCCCCCTGGTTTTTACACTGCAAATAAAATGAGACCCTTGAATACCTAACCGTTAAATTGATAGGAATGATAGGATGGTATAAAGGAGAGAATGAATCGTCTCCACAGGAATGTCCGGCGGACTCTCCCTACTCTCCCATGTGTCATGTCATGTGTGATCAATATGGCGAGCTGTCTGCGATTGTGAGAGAGACGGGAGACGGTAGAGGTTATCGTGTTTGCCTTTACCGCGTCCTGTTTGCCTATTGCTCATCCACACCACAGCCGATCCCAATGACACAGGCGAGGAAAGATAACTATTCTGCGAAAAATTCTCGAAATACCAACGCAGGTGAGGCAAGCAATGGTTCGATCTGATTCTGAGCTCCCAGAACTAAGTTGTCCGGGTGTGAAATGCGTAAGAGGGGTGAACTATGTTATAGTACCCTACCCCCACCTACTAGCCAGTCAGCAGTAAATGCAGAAGCAAGAGTGCACCCAGAACGAATTTCTTTAACCCACAAGACAAAAGATATTAAATCCCTAGGAAAATCTGCCACCACCTCCATGGGAAGCAGCTGGCAAGAAGCAAATCGTCACTGGTCAGCGCAACCTACGACGTCTACCACATGCGGAGTGAGGAATGAGGTCAGACATGAGACGCGGTGAGCTCTGGGAATGACATGATGGGGTCTCGTGGGGGCCTACCCTAACCTATTACACATGCACATGGCAGCGGAGGGAAGTGGGGGAGGCTCACTCTGCATAAATGATTCAACTCGGCCACTTGGAAAAGTATGATTGATTTTAAATTCCCTGAAACTGAACTCCGTCACTCATGCTGGGTCCGCCCAAAAGTTACCTAGGTACAATTAGACAGAACGTGACAACCAGCACGATGAATCTGCTACACTCTATTCTGCACTTGGGTGTCCCTCTACTGCCTAAGTTATTTCACTGCGACTGCGCCCCCTCAACTTACATGGCTTCTAAACCTCATGAGTTCGTCACGAAGCCACATAATGGAATGGAATTGCCACTAATCTGCGGAAGCCACACATTCGCAAGAGGTCAATCAGTCATAATGACATGTCACACTTTATGTACACCAACTTCAAAACTATATAAACACGAATTCGCAGGCGAAGTTCACTTGTGAAAAAAGGTGTCAACCGACTTTGGAATTACATAATCACGAATTCTCAGGCGTATACGGCGTGTAAGGATAAGTAGTTATACGTGATAATGGACAGAAAAATTTCTGAAAGGCAGTAAAATAAGTCAGTGCGGAGAAACAGACCATATTCACCGATAGCAAGGCTGGAAATAAACAATAAAAAAATACCTTCCGGGAAAAATTATTCCAGCGACTATGCTGTAGCACAGTGCTCCAGCTCAAGCTCAGATTTTGGATCCTTGAAAGAGAGCACATGAGCTCTGTCAGAAATAACTAAAACTGGAGAGTTCGAAAATAAAATGGTGTAAATAATCAGGTATAGTACAGCCAGTTTAAGCTGCCAGCCCTGAGGGCATTCCGTTCACTCATGTGGAAAGGAAGATCATGTTCTTGTAATGGGTCTATTGTTATTTGCTTGTTCCATGTACAATCTATTGAAAAATGGTTTAGGTACAGAAATGGTACAAGACGTTTCATCGTCGACAATTTCATCCAGGACTTTTCAGTGTGGGGTTGGTAGAATTTTTTAAGCTTATAGGAAAATATTAACGTTCCTAGTTGTTATGGAAAGTTGACAATTATACAGCTAATACAACACTAGAATGATGTTATTGATATGATGTTAGTGACACGATCTACTTTTAGAAATAACTCAACGACACGTAGTCACTCGCTATTATTAATAAGTTAATATAAATATGTTGGTTAGCGGAGATGGGGTTAACAATGACAGAAATATTAGAAACCCAATCTTCTAACAATCTAGGTACTTAAGTTAAGTGTGATACCATTGGCGACTGCAGTTATTATTTGTCTCATTGCGCTGTTGGTTGCGAAAGTGTGCAGTACATTAGAATGGCTAAAAATCGCGGTTAAATTTTTAATGCACATTTTATGTACCTAATGAATTTTATTTAAGGGGAAATACACCCATTTGGTTCGCAATGCTACGTACTTCAAGCCCTACTCCGAAGTTACAGGGCGAGTGAAAAGTGTTTATAGGGGGATGTAAACCTGAGACTCTTTGTCGTGAGGTAGTGTTGTATTTTTGCATGAAATGGAGTAATAAGCCCACTGGAGCGATTTTAAACAGTCAACTACCAGTCCACATGTTTTTTTGACAGATCCCGAAAACACAACACTACCTCACGCGAAATATTTTTTTGTAACGTTTCGGATTAAAACAGTATGATTTTATCGTCACATTTAGTAGAAAAGGTAATATTTACCGCCGCCATGTTACATGTTGACAATTTTTATTTCACTTACGGAAGTTCGTAATTGCAACACCATTTCTCTACTTTTTCTCCTGTAAAAGCTAAACATAGTGTCCTACTTTCACTCGTTCGTTTCGCGTTCAAATAGCACACTATGTTTAGCTTTTAGAGTAGGCACAACCGATACGATATTGCAATTACCAGTCTCCGGTGGTACTAAAATGTAAACATTACTTTTGTCGAATATTTACTTTCGCACAGTGGTTTTGGCGGAGTTCGTCGAGAATGTATGGTGGCCCTTAAGTTTGATTGTTTATTGTCTTCGAGTTGTGGCTGCATGTGGTTTATTAAAAATTTACTGATTTTATAATTTATTTTAAGTAGGTACGTACCTAATTCGTAATATCAAACCTTTTGGAGAAAAAAATAGATAGGTAAGTATATTCTGCAAAACTTAAAATAGCAACTGAATAATTGTATAGGCTGCAAGCATATAGGCTGTATAAACAGGCTCCGCTACGTACGTGCAGCCGCTGGGAATGTTCACTGAGGGACCACCCTGAACCTTGCTACCTGCATTGAACCGTTACTCTATGAAACGGTAGGGGCTGTTTCACGCCTGATTACACAATTACCGGAGCTTAGGTAAAGGCAGCTTAAAGTGGCTGTACTATACACAGCACACGGCATCGGCCGCGGGTCGCAGTGAACGAGTTTGAGTTACGAAGCCGAAGGTCATCGACTCATCGCCCTCTGGGCTCTGGCACACACACGTGCTTACTGTACTCACAGCTCGGTGCTTCAGTTTGCGGACAGTGACCTGTCGTGCCTGAACAATTCGAGAATTCCACCGCAACCAACAATGCGCGTCCTGTCCGCTCATGGCTCTATCACTACTTTCAATCATTCGCAATTTGATGGCCAATTCCTCTGAGTCAGTGGCCAGAATGCTGTCTATAGTAAATACTAATTAATGTGGAAGCAAGATACCCCGGTACTGAATCTATAAAAGTACTGAGATTCGGAGCAAAACTTCCGCTGTATGAGTACTGGAGTGCCTTGCCGCCTAGTGTCCTAAACATCGGAACACGGTAATAATTAAAGTTGAAAAAAGCCTCGAGTCGACTAGCTCCCCAGCCATCATGCACAGAAGCATAATAAGAGAGGAGGTACAGTCGTGGGTGGGGTTCGAATACAAGCATAACCTCACTGGTTTTCATAGTGAACAATTCAGGGGAACAAAGCTGCTGAGAAATAGACGGATAGATAAGAAACCAAACAGGTCATTGACAGGTCGAGCACGTGCCGCAGTTGCGAGGCCAATGACCTCAGACATGAAGGCTCGAGAAAAGAGCCTGTATTTGAGCAAAATGGAGTAATAAGTTCTCTTCATGCAGTAAAAAATATAAGTAACATTTTAGCCCAAGAAGTAAGGACGAATAAAATTTTCAAAATTTAGGAATGAATGACAGTCTGGACTCCAAAGGTACTCATTGCTGATTGCTGTCAAATATTCAGTACAAAGCAAAAAACAGCTGCCAACAACGCACAAAATGGAGCAACCACTTTTATCAAAAACTAAAAAAGAAGCCCAGAAAAGGCAACAATGAAAGGTAAATACCTTAAAGTCGGTCCAAGTATCAGGAACGGACTGCAGAAAGGGCGAAGGCCGATGGGTCCGCGGTTGAAGGCGGAAGGGAAGAGAATGAGAAAATAGCATGGGGAAAGACTAAGGAGCATGAGCACAGAGCACATTACATAATGGCACATGGCGATGCCGCGCAGGTCAATAACCCCGCGGCGCGGAGGTGTGAGTGACCCCAATACTGCACGCGGCACCTCTCACCACCACGCCCAATCCCCATACCCCACATTATCACCAACTTCATGCAAATTAAAAAATAATCGCCCAGGGTGGGTCAACGATCTACAGATAAGTTTCAGCCTTTCCATAGCTTCAAGCCTGCATGTAACGAAAACAATTGACTGAGAACCGCCCTAATAATGCTTTCATAGTTACTGCCGTGCGGCAGTCCGTTCTCTAAATTAGTATGCACGAAATATTGACAAGATAGGTACCAAGCTGTATTTTCGAGATGGCATTGCTGTGTCATACAGGAGATTAATCGTTGGTCCCGGGACTTCATGTAAACACAGAAAGCGACATGACATAAGATATCATTGATTCAGAGTTAAGTGGTTCCTGGTTATGTACCAATACAAAACGGTAGACAAGACGTTTTTCACGAGAAACCCTCGAATCAATCGATCACAAGGAATAGGACCAACAATAGAAGAAATACTAGTGCTGTCGTTATAACTTACCTGAAGAAAACTACAACAAAAACGCTGATGTACGCAGCTCCCGGCGCAGACTTGATGAGACGAATCGTTAGAGATCGAGAAAGTAGGGCATAGGCAATAAAACGAGAAACTGGGTCACCTCACATTCCAAATCTCGCTAAAGGAGGGCAGCACTGAGGCCTCTGCGTCCAAGCTATGGATCGATAGCGGCACCAGAATCCATCCAACGATTTTTTATCAAAAAATAAAAAATTACTCACCAAAACACAGGTACGATAGCACATCACTAGACACAACGGTTTCGAGATAAGGCAGAAAGGGATGGGCAGTGAGGAGCCACGAATGAAACAGTCCGAACGGTAGGGCCGCCGCGGTGAGAATGCGTCCATACACCCAACATCAGGACGGTGCGCGCTCTCCACGTGCGGGGTCAATGCCCTGATCTGCGAGCTATCAGGGTCGGAGTTACTACATTTACATTTCTTATTCTGCAACACGGATTTCTACTAAGCGTGCACTGATTTCCAACATTCGTATATGATTTATGAGAGTAGGTACGTCGACGGTATGATTATGGTATGTTATGGTGTGGCGTAATGACTTGACCTGAAAGGTATATAGGCTCAGTGCCTTACAAGTTAATAAAGCAGAAAGCAAAGAAACAGTTAAAAACTTTTTTATCTGAACCCAGTCTTAGGCTGCGTCTCACCATCCCAGGTGAAGAAAAAACCGTTGATTTTCTTGGGAAGGTAACACGGTAAACAGGGGAGAAAATTGTCGGTTTTCTCCCATGTTTACCATTAACTCCCAAGAAAAACGATGGTTTTCTCTTAATCTTCGTGACAAACCTGATCGATATTTAGATTTCTGAAATATAATAGGAATGTCTTTTTAACGTCATGCTCCAGGTGTAAAGTAGGTACCTACCCACGTGAACGAGCAAGCCAAAATTCCACATTCAAAGAAAATGATCAGGCAGACTCAGTTGCACTGCGTAGTCAAGGCTCTGCGGCCAACACATTTCATACCTCTTATCAGCACGCTAAGCTCAATGTTCGAAGGTCGATGGCCTTTCTGTCGTATTGAAAAAAAAATAGTAATAAACACTAGACTAGTAGATAGCACACACATGTTACCAAGATTGAGGGCATGTTCAAATCCCTAAAAAGGTTGTTGACGGTATTTCTACTGTGTGCCACTTCTGAATCGAAATAAGAATTACAATTTCAAAAAGAAACGCCTATAAATATCCCTATAAAGGACCTCATACATTGGACGAAAACATTAGGCATGCCGTGTTTGTGCATAGTAAAAGGAATAAAGTAAACCCATCTGTGTGAATGATGTCTCAACGTTATGAAAATATCTAGATTGTGAAGCTGCCACGCAAGCCACATCACATCAGCTGTCCCAAAGTTGACTTTGACAGCCGGCGACAAGTGCGAATTCACAGAAATGTATTTATAACCGCAGTCCTCGACGATGCGTGCCCGACTTGTTCGGCCCAGAGAACAGAGGGCAAAGGTTTATTTCAAAGCTAACCATCATTCAGTAGAAGATGAGTGGGGTTGTGTGATTTTTGGCTGAAGCCGAAAAGGTTTTATAGTGGGCCATCCATCATCCATGCCGTAAGCTGAAAATTTATCGCCCGGACCTCTACGTTACGTTCGAGGGGGTAAACACTCCAGAGATTCCTTGAGATTCCACTGAGATTCCATTAAGATTTCAAAGATTCCCAACGATATTCATAGAAAGATGAACTCCGAAGGGGTGTGCTGTGTGCTGTTGCATGAGCGATCTGACATGCATGGCATGAGTGGCATGGCTCTTCGCATAACCACTCACTACCTACTGCCTACTCCTGCACTTCCGGCTTCGCTCAACACATGCTAGTATAAATTATGTTATAACAATGCTTGTTTTGCATTATTCACATGATTAATAAGTAGGTAAGAACACAGGTAATTGCTAAATTGCTAACCATACTTCCTAGTGGACAACAGCAAGGTTATACGATACACGGTGCTGTTCGCCAGTTGTCCTTTGGACAGGATAAACTAAACAACCTGTTTCGTAAGGCCTGGGCAAAGCATGGGAATGAAAATATTTCTAAAGAGCAGAAAATGTTGAAAATTGATTTGAAAAATTTCCAAATAAATTCAGCACTAGTTCAACGCGGCTTCTCCAGCAACTAGCAAAATTATCTAAAGATGAAGATATAACTATTATCTCTCATCTAAATAATATATGAAGGGAGGAGCGGGTGCATGCTTCTCCAGCAAATAGGTGTGACAGAGCAGTAGCAAATTAGGAGGGGGGGGGGGGGTAATCCCACCCTAAAACATCCTCAAGAACTGTTAACAAGAAAAAAGGGCCACCCTGTCCGACCCTGGAGAGAGCAGGGGCCACGTGCCAATGGGCGGCCTTGCGAGAGAGTTCACCGACCCCACCACGTGTTTGGACCTGAGTTCAATGACCCCGCGGGCATTGGCAAACCAGCAACCAGTCACCAGCGCTCTGCCGCATTTCTCCACGGCCAGCCCGTCGAATCTAGGCCGATGACCCCAGCTCAACTCCTCTCTGCCGCACTACGCACTCTGCACTCCATCATTACAACATGGTGCATCACCCCTTCAACTTGCACACGTGCAGCAAGATACGAACAAATTCATAATGATCTGACGTAAAGCAGGTACACAAACCCCCCTTATAAAGTTGACAAGTGAATCTTGCAAGAGTCACAGATCAGACTTTCAAATGAAGGTGATAGTACTTTTTCATCTATTCAGGGGGAGAATTGAACTTGCTAAATCAACTATAGGTACGACGCTATCCTTAAAGACACGTCTGATGGATTTAAAATCACCACCAGTCTGGTTAGTGTATTGAGGACAAAAAAACAACCTGCCAGTCCATGCAGACACACGGATTTGCGGGCCTGATTTTTGCCATTGGCGGCTGGGTACCTAGTACCTACCTACTTATACCAGACCAAATACCTACACTGAATATAACGGTTAAAAGATTCCCTATTTAACATAACACTCTAACAGTACACCTGCGTGAAACACATCCTGCCACATGCGAACAGCTTGGAGGTATGCACATACCTGTAGGTACGTACCTATCCACTTTCGTGACACTTAGGGTAAGGGACATGAAGGGGAGAGGGAGGGGGGAATGTAAAACTATACCAATCCGTTCGTATTTAATTTGGTTGTGATCCTATCGAGGCGGTTTTTCTAATCACACCAGTGACCCGACACTGTGGATAGTTGAACTCACCCCCAAATAACTTGTGGAGAAAGATACATTGATCTGTGAAATATTTACACAATATCTCGAATGAGTATGAAAATGTGTTGTGTGGGTGGAAAAACCAAAGAAAGCTGCACGTAAATATACGAGTATATTTTAAGAGATATCACACGTAATCAGAAGATAAACAAAGAACAAAGGAGGGGGGTGTCAGTATCAGTCCAGTAGCCTAATGGGACATTCCACAGCCAGACAGCGGATCCTACCGTCATCGTCAGGTTTGACGAGCTTTAGATGCCTACTCTCAGTAACAAAATGTATGGGCAAAATGTCGGCAAATGGGCGCGTCCTGGGAGTCCCGTGACGGAAGTAAAGAAAATTTTAGCGTTGGGTAAATTCCTTCCAAAGATGTACTTATATTCAGAGCTAGGATGCTCATGCTTCATGAGGATGCCGGAAGCTGGCCATCTAGAATTTCTCACAACCAGTGGAAATCAAAGCTCCAACCGAGCGCAGAGGATCTCAAATCTCAAACGTTTGGACTGGTGGGAAACTTTTTTTGCTGACTCTCATGAGGGGGGGGGGGGGGGAGGGGAGGTGGAGCCCAGCCTAAATCGAAGGAGCGAGGTCGGCTGCAGGGTTTCGGGCGACGCATCCGTTAGTATACAGCGCTGAATGTGCTTGCTGCTTGGGCTGATAATTGTGGCCTACATCCAGCAGAGTGGTCTGCAGCTATCTAGCCAACCGCAACTCGTGACATGACCTACTTTGCATGCGGCTCCATTATCCACATAATGTTCTCTTATCAAACAGCGAAATGGGTCGCACTACTTGCTATATTCATGGAGTCATGGGTGTAGCAAATTGTCAGGGAATCAGGTGATATCACACAGGAAAGCTTTGTTTTTGAGGTGTACCGTCACTCTCAGAAAGGGGGTACCTATCAAAATTAGCCTGACCAGTCAGTGTTCGAGCTCTTCACTTCCAAGGCTTTTACTGGCCAGCACCTCTGGAGGTTGCAGACCTTAGGCATTCCTACCCCCGATATAGTTATGTGCCTACTTGAAAGTGAGCAGAAAATCGGAACGTTCCGTCGACATCAGGAGTCCTACTACACATTTAAAAATCTTAACATCTATCAGGTAGGTAGGTAGGTACCTACGTACCTAAGGCAACCATAGGGTTGTCTCAATCGATCCATGATGAAGATGTGCGTTCTGTCAACAGTCATTGTTTGAACTGGTATACCTACAGTAGGTAGGTACCTACCTACCTATACGGATTAAGTTTTTATATGGTAGATACCAAACGATAAGAGCCATTAATTCTAGACGTCTTTCTTTCCTTCTTTCAAAATAAAAAAGATTGGCTTTTGGAATTTTCACACTGACGTTATTTCCACCTATATGTATATGTAGGTACTTATAGGTGCCTATAGGTATAGGTAGGTAGGTACCCAGTCCACCAGATACCTGCCTAAGGTAACCATAGCGTAGAGTGAATGGAGCCACGATCGAGTCGTCCTCAACAACCACCGACCGCCATACTGTCAACAGCTCGAGCCCAGTCCAGATAAAAATAGGAAAAGTTGTAAAGACTCACCGAGTGCATGGACAGGGTAGAAGTCAGCAGTACTGGTGGTGGTGGTGGTGGTGGCGGAGAGGTGATGTGGTGTTGCTGCTAGCAGGACGGCAATGGCCGCTCCACGCTCTGCGCATGCTCCTCGCTAATTTCCACATGGGTACTGGATTCCCTCTCTGGTCGCGCTTCCCAGCCCAAAGGCCCGGCCCCCTCCCCGTGCGAACTCTGCAGGCCGATTGCGGTGCTAGAGAGCAGTTCGCAACTACGCCTATGTATGCCCCCGGTGACTTCGAGCAGTGCCGCATTCAGGCGCAGGTGGCTTCTCCTGTGCGAGCAGCTACCTAGGAGGGACAATAATTAGAGATTACTTACAGTCCTAGTGAGCAGTTCACAACTGTGCATAAGATGTATAACAACCCCCTGTGGCCACTCCGTAGTGCCGCATTTTGGGATATGGGGGGGGGGGGGGGGAGAATGAGATCAACCCTGGAGGCCGATCGCACCCCCTGGGAATGTTTAAATCTATGCCAATTATGTAAGTACTTACCTTGGTACCTACCTCCATAAACTAAACACCCAGAACTTATTGCAGTTCCGCACTCAGAGGGGTTATTTGCAATGGTCGGAGGAGCTTCAGCCTGCAGGGGACAAACACTGATATCACTATAGGTTCATGGATGCAAAGATAGGTTGCTTATTTACCTATCGCGACCTACCTACCTGTAGTAGGTATAGGTAGGTACCTATACCTGCCTCTAGGTAGGTACCTATACCTGCCTCTAGGTAGGTACATACCTACCGAACATCCTGTAGGTACAAATTTTAATTTATGCGCTGTATACAAAACCTCCGTCAACTCTTCGTAGGTTCCAACCAAGGTTATGTTGGGTGAAGGTACTGACAGTGGCAGTAAGTCGTCCTTACTTGTCTCGAGTGATAACTTGCTCAATAATAAAATAAGCAGTGAGGGAAGTGCTTTCACTCCTCACCTTGCGTCCATTTTTGACGCAGTAATCGCAAGATTATTGACGAAGATACGAGATAGGCACGCATGAAAAATTGGAAGAAAGAGGAGAAAGCACAGGGAGGGATATACAGCGGCATGAGGCATCTTCAAATCGATGTAAACATTAAACATTGTAAACAACACTGCATTACTGTGACACCTAGCGGGCAAATCAAGTACTTCTTGCGTTTCCGGAAATGTCCGACAGAGGATATGAAAAATTCCCGCCAATTTAGTTTGAATTATTAAAACAAATTTTTACCGCTCTTTTTAGTTTTTAGTTTTTTTTGTTTATATGTTTAATTTAATTCTTTATTCTGAAATTGATCGGTTTTTTTTTGCTTTATTGGGATTAAGGAAATAAAAAAATTCCTAAGAGAGGTACCTACAGGTCATATTACATAGGTAGGTAGTGCTAGTGCATTTCTATTTCCCCATGTAGGTACCTAGGTACCTATACGAATATTGGAAAGTTGTATTCGGACTTTGGACCTACTAAGCAAGAGGACTCAAGTTTAGTCAGGTCAAATTCAGACTTTTGCCCGGCCTTGATACCGGCTACCGGCTGAGGAAAAACTGGACAGTTGGGCGCAATTCTGCTCTTTGGGACCCGGCGTCTCATCAATTTCTCGGGCTTTACCGCTACATTTTTACTTTCTTGCTCGTACGTAATATCTAGGCACATTGTACTTACCTATAATAAGTATTTGATGGCTCAGTAATCCCCCCCTTTGATTGAAGTGTCTACTACAGTGGGGTATCAGTAAAGCAGTTTTAAGTAAACTAAGTAGGTAGGTACGTCGGTTTTTAGATCAGCAGATAGGTACCACATATTACCTATCTTATATTTATATGAAGTACCTACCTCCCCCTCCCTGAAAGGACTAAAATAATTAAATAAAGTCAGGGTAGTACATGGAGAATCTGCGCTGCAATGAGAATGGGGTGGAAAGGGATGGAGCGGACAGGGACAATGTACAACTCAGAACCCGTCATGTCTCCACCATGGACACACTATCTACTTTGCACGCTTCTCACATTCACTGGAGCTCATACCGCCAAACTTCCAAATTTAGGTGAGTAAATTCATTCTTAGATTCATGATAAAACCTTATTCGTATGATTGGTGATATAGGGTAAGTAGGTACCTGAACGTACTACCAATGTACAAGTGCATGGCCAACTACCTACATAGGTACCAGGTATGTAGGTACGTATTATGTACGTCAGACTGATAGGTGGGGCAAGAAGTTAGGTACCCGGCTTGCTACCAAAGGTGACAAGTAGGAGAGGAGATACCAATAGACGAGTGAGCCTAGGCTTATACCTACCTTATACAAACACACCAAACTTGTGAACCATGCGTAAACTTATAAGAACCAAGCGGGTTTACGATTTTGCCCACCATTTACACATCTTACGTACTCGTAATAAGGCGCCTATCTAGGCCCAAAATACTTACTTTCTTGGAAGCCTCTATGTGCAGCCTTATTATTCGTCATTTCAAGCGTCAATCAGCGGTCAAATTATTATTTTAAATTCCATCGTGTAGAGCTGGCTAGTGGTCAAAATAACCGAGCAAGGTCAGAAAACAACTTTCTCACCTTGGTTAAAAAAGAAAATATGTACAAAATATGTACATTATAGGTCTGTACCATACAGTACGATTTATCCCCGTATAAAATCGTACATTGAACAATATGTGTAGTTTAGGGGAAAAGCGAAGTCGATAAATGACGGGTTGAACACGGCGTCAGCAAAAGCTGAGGGAAGATAAATAATAAGTGAACCGGACCAGGGAGATAGAAAGCTGGTGCAGGTCCTCGATCAGCGCTCCTCACAAGGCCTCAAGGGAGGGTCGCCCCGTTGCAAGGTCCCGTTCGTGCGACTCAGCACTGAATTTGCAGAATCAGCAACAATTCGCTTTCGATAACGTTTTTATTTTCTTAATGCTCAGCTCAGTCCGCAAGGGACCCTTCTGCTTATAGATTGGTATACCTACTTAGTTACCTGCCTACCTGTAGATCGGTGAGTTATCCAAAACGAGTAATGAAAATTTTAACTGGACTATACAATCCTAAGTCAGCAGAGGGATTGGGGGGGGGGGGCAATCACTAAGTACCTGCTTATTTATGAAATAAATACACCAGAAGGAAATGAAATTTTCCACTTCGATACTCTCTTCCGATTTCCAATTCCAAGACCAGCTATTCATTATTCTTCCCTACAGCTCCATTTCCACCCGCATTCAACCAAAAAGCGATGAGACGGAAAGAGATGAATTGAATTGCACTGAATGAATGGGAATTGAAGAATCGCTCCGGCATCATTCACGTCTTTCCGAATTTATCCGGATACGTGAGACTGGTGACTGGTGGCGGAGCCTCGCTGACATTCTCCCTTCTCTCGCGAAACTGGGCAAATCGACCGAAAAAGACCGAGCCGCAAAAAATCGGATTAACATTTAACATCGGGGGAATTTCCGCTTAATCCCAGACCTTTTTGTGGATTACAGCATTTTTCGTTTTCAGATAGCCTATTGGCCATTTTGCAGCTCGTAAAAAGTAATGGGAACGTATGAATACTAGAATATTCATTCATGACCCACTTTCGGTCATAACAGGTTATTTTCATACGTGCATAGGCGTAGGGTGCAACAAGTATAGGGTGAATTTATTACTCGAATATTTTCTTGATTAAATACTGACTTAAATTTCAGTCTCTGGCGAAAAGTTGAAGAGGCAGTAAATCAGGGGTCCGACAATAAAAGTTCGTGACTCTCCTGCTTCAACGTCGATATTTTAAAATAAATTTTTGAAACTTTTTGCCTCATTTTTCTCATCTGGCTGGGTTTTCTAGACGGGTGGGGGTTTCCCGAAGTTGACACAGAAAGTTCAAAGTGAAAATTTGACTGGGGGTGGGAGACGGCAAGTCTAACTACAGATAGGTACTGCCCAATCCTTTATTATTGTATACAGCTGTGATACAATGAAACTTGAAAAAGTAATAATATAAGTATAAGTTCCTATTGTATTTCTCTGGATTATGACGGATGAATCTACTATGAATGTGAGGTATATGATAAGAGTAATTCTAGGGGCGGTATCAAGCACTAAGCCCAGCTGCCCATACCCTGAAGTGCGTAATGTGACTATGAAACAGCGCGACAACATGATGGACCTGCATCGGTATGCTGCTGATGTTTGGTTTGATGGAGCTCTTCGCGTTCAGCTTAAGAAACCATGCAAGATCAAATGCATTAATGGTGAATGGGTAGGTCCGCTATGCCAGACTGTGGAGGGTAAGTATACCTTTCTGCCAGTATTTAATTATGTGATCCGAAAAGGTATAATTCTTGAATTTTGATTATTAAAATGTACGTTCACGTACCAACATCCAGCTGAATAAGGCCTCAGGTGAAGCCCACTTAAATGTATTTCGTGTACACCGACTCGAGAATTATATAAACATGAATCCTCAGGCGTAGCCCACAAATGTATTTCGTGTACACCGACTCGAGAATTACATAATCATGAATCATCAGGCGAAGCCCACCTATATATTTCGTGTACACCGACTCGAAAATTACATAAACATGAATCCTCAGGCGTAGCCCACTAATGTATTTCGTGTGCACCGACTCGAGAATTACATAAAAATGAATCCTCAGGCGAAGCCCACAAATGTTTTCATGTCCAAATATCGCGCCCATTTGAATTTTGATTCAGCGCTGCTACATGGGTTTCCCATAATCCCTGGAGGGTCCCCGAGTCCAAAAAGGAGTTTTTAAAAAATGCCGGTCTATCGGTATTTGTTTTGTAGTCACACGCTCAGTTGATATACCTATATAGGTACCGAATGTATTTTCCATGCACCACCAGGCATGGACATGGTGATAAAAAGTCTGTTGACTAAGCCTGAGTAACATAAGGGAATATTCTGTAGGTACATCATTAGGTATATTAGATGGGGCGGTAGGATCATTTTGAGCATTTCCTGTACCTACAGTTCTCCCATCCAGATAATGACTTTGGTGGCCCGTGGCAAGCATTCGCTGCCTCAACGTTAAATTGAATTCCCCTGGAATGGGAAAGATAACGGGGGGCAAAGTGATGGATTGGTAGTAGCGGCAGCGGCACTGCTACTGTTGGCTTGGGCCCAACATCACATACAGGCTCACTGCCAATGCCACCCCGTTCCCCAACGTCTCTGTCTCAGTGTAGCAAAGTTTGGCAATGACCGACTTGGAATATCACCAGTTAATAGTTTCTTTTTTCTTTGTTTTCCTTGAAATGGATCTTCCGATTGTCGAAGGTTACTAATTTTTCAGCGTAACAATGCTATCTTATAACAATAAGGTTTAGTACCTATAAGAGTTCTGCAGGCAGACTGGGTATAAGTTGTCCCTGGGCTCCCCCTTCTGTAGATAAGTGACAGGAAGAGGCCGAAGTTAGCTTATTTCTGATTGGGTTAGCGTCCCGGTAACAGTTACAAGTTTTTTCGCGTGCCTTCTCTAGCTTAATTAGGAATTCAGCTTTACTATCCCAAGAAGGTTTCTCTTCCATCTAAATATTTGCGAGTTGAGAAGAAGACCTCGCCCCTGCATTAATCTTAATTGTGGACTAAATTTACAAGAACGGTATTGATTTCCAGAGCATTCCGGAGCGTTTCCTATGGGAGAAAAAAAAATGAGAGTTAAAATATTATCTGGAACTGTCGAACACAGAGTGACTTAGCGATAACTTCTTCTCTTTCATTTACTTTCGCACCTTGTAATTTTAGGAGACAACAAGTATCATCCCGTGTATAAGAGCTGCAACACTGATATATTCAGAGCCAATTTCATCGTTTCACATAAAAACAAAACCATGCTGGTAAGTATTTTTCAGCAGCAAGTCAGACATCGATAGGATCTTCTAATCTCAAAAAGCTAAGGGCAACTCACAATATTCTATATTGCTTTGTAAAAGAAATATAATGCAAGGTCCAAGAACAGAGAAAACTTTTCAAGTCGGGCAAATCGAATTCATTATGGGCAGGTATAGAGATATAGAATACGTGCTTCTCCTAAAAAATAAGCGACACAGTATAGATAGTATTTTCTAGGCACGTCTTTCTTCGCTCTTCTCTTCGCCGACTTCATTTCAAGTCATGCTATGGGATTCAAAGATTCTTAGTTTCCCTTCCAATCGCTTCTCCGATTACATTACTGTTTACACCTAAATTTCTTTATTTTCGAATAAGGAACCTCAAGAGTTCGCTCACAATGCAAGAGTGCAGGTTCGATGTCGAGAGTTTGGGCTTTACAAATTGATTGGAGACTCACGTGTGAGTTGCCACAATGGGCACTGGAAGCCCAGAGTTCCCAGCTGCATCCCCACGTCCCTTCTCAACAACTTTACCGACGACTCGTCTCCCCCGACAATTCAGGTGAGCACATCTATACTTACACATCAAAAAGTGTGGTAGCTTGTACCTATACCCACGGAAATGGAGCTAAAATTTTATAGGTAGAAAAAGAAGTAACTCTCCCCTCCCGCCCTCCCCCCATCGAATGCAACCCAGTCCGGCAGAATGAAAACGAAGCACTGTCCTATACAGGTGAGGAT
Source organism: Mesopsocus fuscifrons (assembly GCA_950004255.1). Taxonomy (NCBI): domain Eukaryota; kingdom Metazoa; phylum Arthropoda; class Insecta; order Psocodea; family Mesopsocidae; genus Mesopsocus; species Mesopsocus fuscifrons. The sequence goes on from OX465375.1 coordinate 9,325,400, forward strand.
GACCTCCGGGTCAGTATCCGTTGAGCCCTCTGGGGAACTAGCCGTATTTCCCGGCAGTGTTCTCCACTTGGAATGTCTGCACGCACGAACACAGGGTGAACCGGAGTGGTCTTGGACTTCGACCTACCGAACTTACCCAACAGGTCAGCAGCAGCTTATATTCATACCAACTAACTACACTTGATTTTGTCCTAATCACATGAAAATTGTTTCCTAGGATGGTCAATCGCAGCGGACGAGCGGGACTGGAAATATAGACTATCCATATACTACGTGAAGCCTCAAGATACAGGCATTTACACATGTGCAACACCGAAAGGATTGACTCACAGCGCCGTGGTCAATGTGATCGCGGTACATTGCAACGCGGCCCATGTAGCTTCCACCGATCCACACCTCCTCATTCACGTGGAGGGCTCAAGGCTCGGACAACAGATCCTCTTTTCTTGCAGTGAGGGCTTCAAGCTGGTGGGAATGATGAACGCCACTTGTCAAGCCAGTGGTAAGTCTTTCTGCGTCTTCACTTGCCACCATTTGCAATTGTTTTGAAGTGAACCTTTAGGACGTCGAGCAATGTTCGCAGGTATCTGGTCTGCCGACGCTCCTCAATGTCTTCCCGTCATGTGCCCAACACTGCAAGTCCCCGTCAATGCGCCGGTCAAGCTGATACGTCAAGAGACGCAGTACGGGGGAAGAGCTGTGTTCCAGTGCCCGCCTGGGCACAAGCTGGAAGGAGCAGCCACACTCATATGCGACCAGAATGAACAGTGGACTGGCACTATACCAGACTGTAAAGGTGACTTGAACAAATTTTCAGATTTTCAAGTTTGCGCAATTTGCGTAAGGTTGTACCTATATGTATCTACTATCTTCCTATACTTATACGGTTTCCATCATAATTTTCAGAGATTTTCTGTAGTGCTCCACTGATTCCTGAGAACGGGAAACTGGAATTCAGTAACGAGTCTGCGTCGTTCCCGTTCGGGGTGGGTTCTACCGTTACGTTCTCCTGCAAGGGCGTTTACCAGTTAGTCGGCGAGAGCACCATCGTCTGCACAGATGCAGGATTCTGGTCTAACCCACCTCCATTCTGTAAGTAACCTCAAGTTTAGGTAAAAACAGTTTTGCAAGAGTGCACGAGAGCCGTGCATGGATGCTCCTCGAGACAGCGCGCCATACGTAAGTAGACACAATTAACAATGTGTCATGTGCCTCTCACTGGCCGAGTGGTCAAGGGGTCCGCTTTGTGTCCTGAGAGGTCCGGGTTCGAATCCCGGCGGAACAAAAAAAAATTTCTGCTTCCGACATGGAAGCCAATACGGCTTCGGCCCACTACTAAACTGGCTTCGGCCCACTCATATTCGGCTTCGGCCAAAAAAACATCCAACAAACCAGCTCATCGGCGGATATGTTCTCTAAACGTCGCACGTAAAAAAAAAAAAAAAAAAAACTATGTGTCATTGCAGGTCGCCCAAAGTGCCCCCATCCAGGTCCAGTAACCAATGGGGAATTTTTACCGAAGAAAGAATTATTTGAAGTAGGGGAAAGGACAACTCTGGTCTGTGAAGAAGCGTACGCTGCAACCTCTCGCAGTCGGCCTCGCTGCCTCAAAACTGGGCAGTGGTCGGAAGTGGGCATGGAGTGTCGCCTTAGTCGACATAAACTGAAAACGCTACTGGCAAGAGATGGGAATCCCACTTCTACAGTTGTAAGTTCCGTTGGAATGGAGAACCCACTAAATGCAACGCTCTGGACGACGCCAGACCCTGCTGATACCGGTTAATTCAACCTGGCAGGACGATGCTGTTAAAATACGTAATACCTACTTACACTATAGGTATTTTTGAGCCATTAGATAAAACAATACTTACTACGTTAAAAATATTATATTTCAAGTTTGAAAGTCCATGGACTGAACTGATATCTAAGGAAGGAGTTGCCACCTTTTCTGCTGCGAAATATCAGGCAGATGCAGAGAACATTTTTGACATTTTTTAGGTGGTTTTCAGTATAATGTCCATCTTGAAGCCTCTAATTTTTCGTTCCGTTATCCGGTTGACTGGCCATTCCATTATACAGCTGACTAACCATTTGGTTCAGCTCGTGCCTCTTTATTTTCTGGTGAGCTGTTCTTGGTATAGAATCCACGAAAAAGACGCCACCTCTCAACTTATTCTGTGGTGACATATTTTCTGTAGACAAAGAGTTTATTTTAGAAAATTATATACTTGTTTCACAAATAAAGGGTCGCACAAATGTGAGACATAGGTACCATGCACGTTCAATTTAAAGAGGCATGATTGTTTACCTTCCACATGCTTGTGTACGTCGCCTTCAGTGATGGTGGAACCAGGGCTTTTGACAATGAGAGCTATGGCATGGTACTGGTCTTCTTCATGAGGGATGCCGTCCACACCAACATCCTCCACACCCGGCATTCCAATGAGAAGACTCTCTATCTCAGTTGTAGAAATCTTGAACAAAGAGGACTGCAGGTTAAGAAGGTATACACTAAGTATATTTTAAGGGCTGAAGACTGAGACTAACTTTCAGGCAGTGGAAACGATTGTTTGATCTAGGACAAAAAATGGACTAGAAGATAATTTTGCACGATAATGAGAACAAATACCTGCATGTTCCTGTATTTGATAATGGTCTTTATACGTCCTGCGATGTAGAGGAGGCCATCCTCTGTGAAGTAACCAAGGTCCCCAGTTCTCAGCCAACCGTCTTCGTCGAAGGCTTCCTTCGTAGCTTCTGGATTACCGAGATAGTGAAGAAACTGGTACTGGCACAAGACACGGATCTCGCCCGTTTCCCCTGGTCCAAGTATTGCGCCCGTATTCAGGTCCACAATCTGCAGTCCAATCAAGAACAACCATTACTCCAAAAAATTAAACATCCAAATAAGAGACACCATAAAGCTTATCTATGCAGTTTTCAAGAATGGACCTCCTAAGAGAACAAGGGGTTACCTATATACGAACATACCGAGGGGTTAACCACTCGTTGGGAATCTCGTTGGGAATCATTAGAAATCTTTATGAAATCTCAGGGAATCTTGGATTTTTTTTGGAGTGGTTACCCCTTCGGGGTTCATCTTTATAATAATATCATTGGAAATCTTTATGAAATCTCAGGGAATCTCAAGGAATCTCTGGAGTGGTTACCCCCTCGGAACATACATATATTATACTTAACTTCCCATGAGTCATTCATCAACGGTTACAACGGAATAGCGAGTGTCCATTGACACATAAATTTCTACAATCCACATACCTTAACATGGACTCCAGAGTCCACTTTTCCAACAGAAAATATGTCACTGCGAGGTACGAAAGGGGTGACTCCTCCTGCATTTTCTGTGAGCCCATAAGCTTGAATCAGTAATGGAGGTGTTTCCAATTTCTCCTATAAAACATCAAAGGAAGCAGTGCGTTCGTGTTATCGTTTCTCTCAATACTTATTTCAGTACAACTACTTATATGATCATAAAAGTGACGCGTTCTAAAACAAAATGACAATATCAGTTTTTATTACCTTCATCTGATTCACAACAAACGGCTGGAGCGATCCCCCACCAGTGGCGATCAACTTCAAGGATGATAGATCATCACGCTGTAAGCCAGGGTACTTCAAAATACTTGCAAGATGAGAAGGCGAGAGAAACGTGAACGCTGGCTGTGCACAAAACGAGATTGCTTTTGTGATTAAATAAAGGAAAGGAACTAAAGTAGGTACCTTATACCTCGTATGTCTAATTATTATTCGAGATACAATTTTTTCAAATTTTACCAACCTTGTACTTTTTAATTGTCTGGATGATGGTTGTTGTGTCTAGTGAAGATAGAAAAATTCGCTTTTGTCCCAAGTAACATCCGAAGAGGGAGTACATCCCGGAAATCCAAAATAAGTGTGACGTTTGAAGACTAAAACCAGCGCTTCGGCTTCCCCACTCTCGTGTTGCAGATTCCCTTTCAGACGAAAACAACATTTTATTAAACATTTTTTTTACGGGGTTATAGGAACGTTTAGAGAGATGCCATGTCATGTCATGTAAGCAATTTTTTCTTTATACAGCCTTGCACGATGGATGGTAAATTAGAAACTAAGCAGTCAAAAGCACGGCACAACTCAACGATAAACCATTTACTTAGTTTCCAAAAAATACCTATACCTAACTATCCATGGGCAAGATACCTAACTAGGCACCTACAATTTCATACACAGGAAGACAGCAGTACGGTGCGATATAGCTACTCCTTTGGGCGTTCCCGTACTACCACTTGACGGAATCACAATAGCGACATCTTTGCAAGGGTCGCTCACTCCTGGAGGGTCCACAATTTTTGGTTCATGTTCTTCAACAGCTGAGAATCCCAACACGCGTGGATCATGTGACTGCAGAAAAAAATTGGAACTACATGGCTAAGATTGTATACGGTACTCCTTATTCTTTACATGCCTAGCGTCACGTTTCTCAAGAAACTGTCCGAACTACAACTGTTCCGAAATACAAAATATAATTTTTAACGTCAAAACTAAGGGCTCATTCCATGAAGAAAATTCAAATTAAAAAAAAAAAAAAAAAAGGGAATCTACAAATTCGAACCTTGCCGTCGGTGTTGTTATACCTAATGTCCTGCATATTATTGGATTTTGACTATAATAATAATTCACCGTGTCTTTATCAAGGAGAATGATGGGAATTTTCATATCCAGCTCATCTAGAGTTTTCAAAACGTCATTTGTTTGACGATGGTTACAAAAGACGACACGGGGCTGATAACTTTTAAAAATGTTCTTCAGCTCAACTGAAAGCAGAAAAAGAAAAATAAAGTATGTCTGGTTACCTAATGAGAAATTACAAAAGAGAATGAGGTAGGTACACGGGTATTGAAACGATGTGCTCACACGGTCGGAGTTGCGGGTCGAGAGGAGCGATTGGCACGTCCATGAGGATGCAGGCGGTGGCAACGGCGAAGACGCGATGGCTGTTCTCACCCAGAAGCACCACCAGGTCCCCCGCGGACACACCAAGCCCGGTTAACCCGGCACCAATACGCCCACTCAGTTTCACAAAAGCCCCTTTGGTCATGGTCTCACCAGTTTTGCCATCAATCTGTGAACAAACGGTGATAGAAATATCCTCTCCAAAACCTGTAGATACAGTAATGTAAATATAGGACTTACTTAGGTACAAGTATAACGGCCTCGACAGCCGAGTGGACTAAATGGTCGACTTTTGAGGAGCAGTGAGAGCCAGGTCACACCGGTTCGATCCCGATCCTACCAAAAAGTTTTTCTGCTCGGCATTCACCTCTGATATGTTCAGCATGTCAAGTGAAATGTATATCGAGGCTGTGGTGGTTCGGAACCCACCTAAAACTGTAGGTCCCCATCGTTTACTCGATGGCTGGGGAGCTGGTATTTGGTAGTGCTGCCAGCTGAGCACAATGGATAGTTCTTGAAAACGGTGTAGTTGCTGGGCTTGTCCCCCCCAACCCTCAGCTATTATTATTAGGTACAAGTATAACAGTTACCTTTGAATCATTTACTTACCTGTGCTATTTCATCAAGTGGGGCATTCAGCAAACGGTTTGCAACATACTGGCCAAAAGAACCGCCGAAAACTTCAAAATTAACTTCCGGACCACTGAAGATGTGATCATTATTCATATCCATGGTTACAACAGTTGGAACATGCGGGCGCAAGTAGCTACCTCCCTACACCGCGTAATGCTCGTCACTACCTTAGAGGGAATCAAACTGAACGAAAACGGGCCAAGATGCCTAAATAGACTTGTTTTTGTCGTCTTATCAGTTTATATGATAAGTGCTAGGAATGAGGAATTAACTATTTCACAATTTCGGCATAGGAAATAATCTAGTTAAGTAGGTACCTACCTCCATTCAAATTACCTAAAGCTCGCGCATACATAATAAACATAAGTATTGTACCTATTCTCTTCATTCGTTGACATTTTCATAATAAGGTAGTACCTACCTACTAATTTCTGAGTGACGAGCGGTAAACATTATAGGTTATTTGCTTATTTAAGGCTGTATATACATTCTCGACGAACTCCACCAAAACCACTGTGCGAAAGTAAATATTCGACAAAACTAATGTTTACATATTAGTACTGCCGGAGACTGGTAACTGCAATAACGCAATGGTTGTGTCCACTCTAAAAGCTAAACATAGTGTGCGATTTGAACGTGAAACGAACAAGTGAAAGTAGGAGACATTATGTTTAGCTTTTACAGGAGAAAAAGTAGAGGAATGCTGTTGATATTAACCACTTCCGTAAGTGAAATAAAAATTGTCAAAATGTAACATGGCTACGGTAAATAGTACAAACATTTATCAAGCTTTTCTACTAAATGTGACGATAAAATCATACATTTTTTAGTCCGAAACGTTACAAAAAAAAATATTTCGCGTGAGGTACCTAGTGTTGTGTTTTCGCGATCTGTCAGAAAAACATGAGGACTGGTAGTTGACTGTTTAAAATCGCTCCTGTGGGCTTATAACTCCATTTCATGCAAAAATACAACACTACCTCACGACAAAGAGTCTCAGGTTTACATCCCCCTATAAACACTTTTCACTCGCCCTGTAACTTCGGAGTAGGGCTTGAAGTACGTAGCATTGTGAACCAAGTACGTGTAGTCGACCTTAAATGGGTTGATTCTGTTTTCGTCAATAACATTTTTTGTAATAAAAAAATGGCCCTGAAACACGTACCTAGACCATGATCATCCCAGTCATGGCGTGGTGGTCAGTGGTCATGGCTTTCCTCCTAGTTTCTTGAGTAGGCATAATATGTTCTTGACTTTCTACTACTTTTCCGCCATACAGGTATAGAAATTTGTGGCTCAGGTTCACTCAGTAACGGCTAAACTCTTCAGAACAATAATATAATTCCAGTTGTAATAAAAATAACAATCTATTCTAACTGATTTGTTTGGAGTGGTACAGTTCAGTAGCTAATCGTTTTAATTCGTGCCTCTTCAATTTCTTGCTGCCAGTTGTTCTGGGAATAGAGCTGACGAATGCGACACCACCGTAAAGCTTGTTTTTCGAAGACAAGTTTTCTGTAAAAAGCAGAAATTTTAATTTTTGGGACAAGGTCCTTTCGGTCAGCCTGGCAATATGAATCGAACCGAACTTTATGTGTCGATACATACGTTCAACAAATTTGTGGACATCTTCTTCAGTGATTGTAGCACCGGGACTTTTGACAATAAGAGCGATAGCATGGTACTGATCTTCATCATTTGGGATTCCAGCCACACCCACATCCAGAACTCCGGGCAGGCCCATTAAAAGACCCTCGATCTCAGAAGGAGAAATCTAGGGGAACCAAAAAACACTTCCATTCATTACGTGTCCTCATACCTACCTCCATTCATCGACTTTCAGGTCTCTCCAAGGCATCGGATTATTTCGAATTGGCGCTCTAAAGAGAACAAATAAAATGGGGTAGTTGCCATTTTGGCAGGGATCTTCGGATCTTGCGGTCGCTTGGCTAACTTCAGTGGGGTAGGTATAGGTATACGTGTTCATCCGTTTACAAAGTTATTGTAGCTCCAGAATCAGGTTAAATATAGGTGTTAACTCAACCAAATTTTATTATGGCCGAATAAATATTTACCTGTCTTCCCTTGTATCTAAAGAAGTTTTTCATACGTTCCACTATATAAACCAGCCCATCTTCAGTAATATAACCAGTGTCTCCGGTGCGCAGCCAGCCATCATCATCAAAGGCCTGTTTTGTTGCTTCTGGATCTCCGATGTAACCCAACATTTGATGTTCACACTTCACACGAATTTCGCCTGTTTTTCCAGGTCCTAGGGTGATATTGGAATTCAGGTCGACAATCTGGGAAATAAGGCAAAACCAGGTGTTCAGTATAATGTGAAGCGTGAAGCATAGCCGTATCCACGGGGGGGGGGGGGGGGGGGGGGAGGTTTAGGGGGTTAAACCCCTCCCATGAGCGGAACGCTTTCTGGATACGGGCTTGGCGTGAAGCAGGAGTCTTGCAGCGTTCATCTGGCTTAAAGAATGAGCTCTAAAATTACCTTTACGTTGACTCCTCGTTCTATTTTCCCAGCTGAGAAAATATCAGTTCCCGGAGAGTATATGGATACTTTGCCCAAGTTCTCCGTCATACCGTAACGCGGAATGAGGGGAGGAGGATTATTTAGTTTTTCCTGAAATGAAACGATATTTTTAGTTCTACCCATTTGCCTTGTACAGAAGCACCAAGGGTGGAAAGTTAGACCAACATTAACTGCGATGATAGTCGTATCAATTTTAAGTAAATATCTAATATTACGAGGGGGTAACCACTCCAGAGATTGCTTGAGATTGTATGAAGATTTCCTGAGATTCTCAAAAAGATTTGTGAAAAGATTCACCCCAAACTACTCCAGAAATTTCCAAGATTCCCTGAGATTTCATAAAGATTTCCAATGATTGCCTGAGATTCCCAACGAGATTCCCAACCCCTCGTAATATTATAATGAACTGTTTAACGAATAAGCACTTCGTGCATGCGGCGTCCGTTGCATGTGGCTGAGTAAACTTGACCTACGTATACCTCGTATACCTTCATTAAATCAACGACGAATGGCTGAAGGTGTTCTCCACCTACACCGATTGCCTTCAAGGGTGAAAGATCATTAGGACGCAGGTCTGGAGACTTCAGAATGCCCACCAAGCGAAACGACCCCGCGAACAAATAGTCGGGCTGCACAAAAAACGACAAAGTTGACCATGTACCTCCCTATTTTATAAAAAGATCTCGGTATATAAGTGAATAAAATCGATAACTATCTATGAGTTCTCAAAGTTTTACCTTGTACGTTTTAATGGCGTTTAGTATAGTTTCGGTAGTAACATGATTCAGGAATACACGCGACTGTCCAAAATATGTTGAAAAGAGAGAGTATAGCCCCGAAATCCAGAATAGGCTGGAAATTTGCAGTGGTAGCCCTAGTCTGTGCCCTGGTTTAGTTAAACTAGAACAAAATCAAGGGCCCGATTAATGGTCGTACCGACTTGACTTCCTCGCTCTTTAGAACTCATGTAGTGATACTGTGATACGTATTATATCCTACAATCTATGAAATCACTTGTAGCACAGAGGACTAAGGCTGGATTTAACCATAACGATAACGATATACGAGATTAATAATATGATTTAACGATGTAGGATTTATGTTATCGTAATAACACAAGACTATCGCAACCGCACTATTTTTAACTAACTACGAGTTTCAAAATTTTGCAGGATGAAACTGCTTTCTCACCTCATGTATCGTATAGGTAAGTATGTTACTTATTACCTATTACTTACATTCAAATGAGAAAGTATAGTAGGTAATCCAGTAGACCGTAACTTACAATTTATTTAACATGAAATTAAAACAATTTTTTACTTACAATGTATTGCATATCACGATGAGACTCCGGTGTGACATTGCGACCCCTTTGGGGGACCCCGTACTTCCACTAGAAGGTATGACCACCGCTACCTCCTTAGAGGGATCGCTTACAGCTTTAGGCTCAATGAATTTGGAATTTTCATTCAGAACAACAGAGAATCCCAGAAGACGAGGGTCCTCGGACTATGGAAAAAGTAATGAAACAAAAAGTGGTGCTATAGACGCCACTGCCTGTTGTACCTATACCTGCACCTATAGTGTCAATATGTACCTGTAAGGTTGTGACTTCTCGGAAGCTTGAAAAAATGAGTCCCTATAGTTACCTATAGTGTTGTTGAGTGTGACATTATCCATTATCAGTAAACACACGAGTAAGTACTTACTTAAGTAGGTACTTACCTTGTCTTCATCAAGCAAAATGACAGGAGTTTTCAGATGAAGAATTTCTAGGACTTTTAAAATGTCCTCGGCTTGAATCTTGGGGCAGAAGACAAAGTTTGGTTGGTATTTTTTAAGAATATTTGTTAATTCATCTGCAATATGTTAAAGAAGTTCTTATTGCAACTTTAAATATAATGGGTAAGTTAAGTAATTCATTTTATGGACGAGGTTCCTGGGGTGTATTCCCTTTCTCGAACGCCAGCAAACCCACCCAACTAACACCTTCAAAATTTCTTGTAAGAAGATAAGGCACGCCATGATGCAATATACGGAGAACAGTTCTTCTTACAATAAATTTTGAAGGTGTTAGTTGGGTGCATGGGTTTGCTGGCGTTCGAGAACGGGAATACACCTGCTGGGGTGGTCTCAATGTTCCTGAAGTTCTTACATGGTTTTGAGTCGGGGTCTAGAGGAGCGATGGGTGCGTTGAGTAGAATGCAAGCGGTAGTCGTGGCGGATATGCGAAAACCATTGCCACCGAAAACAGCGACGAGATCTCCCGCGGACACGCCTAAGCAATCTAATCCTGCAGCAATCTTCATGGTAAGTTTCAAAAACTCTCCGTTGGTCATTGTGTCCCCGGTATCTCCATCGATCTTAAGAAATGAAAAAGGAACAAAAGTTTACGAACGAATAGAAATGGAAAGGAAGAAGCGAAAGAAGAGAAATACGAGAGTGAAATTTAAATCTGAAACATCAAACAATGGTTGTTTAAAAACCTATACTTCTTCCACTATTGTTTTCAATCAGCACCAAAGTTTGAGCAAATGGAATTGCTGACGTACACTTTTTTTTAATCAGAGCTGAGTTGACAGAAAAGGCCGAAATCCTTCTTAAATCCAACTGACTTTAGACATCTTCGAAATGGATGGGGACAGCGTGGAATCCTAATGCGACTTGAGTTTGCGATTAGCTACTGTCGAACACGAGACTGCATGCTCTCCCAGTATACCTACATTATACGTCTCGTAGGCAACAACTCACGTGCGTTATTCTCTCCGTAGGAAGTTTACGTAGCTTTTCAGCGACGAATTGCCCAAAAGAGCCACTAAACACTTCAATATTTAAAGGAGGCCCGCTAAAAATATGGCTCTGAGTTTCCTTCTCCATGGCGAACGCTGAACAAGAAGACACTTACAGTAAAGGTAGATTTGCCGTATACTGACTTTTATCTCAATTCTATTTCATTGCATCATATACCTATTCACATTTCGCCGTCTTATCAGTTATAAGCGTGCTTACACAGTACTTACAGCATTTCAATTCTTATTCATTGTTTCTATCTTGTAGGCAAAGCTTCAGCCTACATTCAACGCCTCACCCTCTCCACGAGTTGCCGTCAGACTGTACTCAAAGACTTTAAATAGGTAGGGCTGTGGTCTGTGGTATTTAAAATATTAGATACGCCAACTAACCTAAAGCAGTGGTAGGTATTTACTACTAGTCGTATCCACGTACAGGCCTTTTTGCGCACAAGCGTGCTTTGTTCGTGAAAGAAAGGAGTGCTCTAAACATTTTGCCATGTAGTAGAAACCAATCCCCGGTTTCCGGGAAAAAATATTCATATTTTATTATTCTTTTAATGCGCCTGCAAAAACCGTGATTATGTAATTTGAAAGTGGGTGTACACGTATTTCACTGCGCCTGCGAAATCATGATTATGTAATTTGAAAGTGGGTGTACACCTATTTCAATCCACCTGAATAGGAACTATTTCACGTAATACGTAATATTGAGAATATTGTACATGTTATTATTCGTCCCCCCCCCCCCCCCCCCTCCAGTCTAAGTGATTCTAAGAAAACAATATTATTTACGTCTTCAGGTGTTTCGTGTTTCTCCATATATATTGGGTACATTCACTTATTCAAAGGGACAGTAGTATTCTAAGAACTTCTAGCTAAAGCATTAAAAAACGAATAGTTTTTTTTCGGTCGTCCGTTTTCCTAGCCAGGCTAAAAAAAATTTATACACACAATAATGGCTACTGTGCATTTGCAGAAGATTAGCAACTGCCAGTCATCAGATATAGAACACGTGTTAAGATACGCTTTAAGGGCCCCGTGACACTGTAGCTCACTTCAGAGGTGGCAAAAAAATACGGGCGTAGTACCAATCTCGATTTCCATTTGTAAAGTATCTAAGCTCCAAGGAGACATGCTTCTCACTCTAATATCGATTTTGGGGACCCTCTTGGTTTGCCAAGTTCAGGCTGCGCGTCCTTCTCCTGGTCTCTTCGGGAACTGCTATGACATCAAGACACCTACTGATTTTGACTTCAAGACCGTAAGTACGAGGCATTTTCGCAACTCACAGATTTACACTTGTTTTCTAGTGGAACCTAAGGACAGACAAAGAAAATCATCCGCGTACTACTACTATGAGTAAGATTTTTGTTGGGTATTTGGTTTTGGTGTGGTTAGCTTTTGGTCTTGAGACAATACTTTTTGCTTTTAGTTTTCTACTGGGAAGTGGTTCGAAGTGGCAAAATATGACAATGAATTCGAAAGTGGCGCAGACTGTATCGAACAAACCTTCTTCTTGAAAGAAGATACAACTAGTATCGCAATTTCATATTCGATGCGTCTCAAAAACGGGTAAGTGTAATATGCTATGATTTGTATTCGGTTTATTGAAGCCTTAAAGCCGACAAACCTTTACCACATACTGCAGTAAGAAGTTAAGTAGAAGTTAGTAAAACGGAACTGAAAGATACTTATGTTCGCTTAGGGAGCTTTCGAAGTCTGCTCTGCTAGGCAGACGTATGACAAACCTCCCTCTCAATTCCAATTTTCCCCAAAGAAGCCATTCATTTTTACGAGTAGGTACGTCGGCCCCCTGGCCAGCGAGTTACAGTGAGATTCGGTGCACTCTACTCTAGTCCACCCAATGTCAACCCCATAGAAAACCTACACCTGCGCCCTTGCATGGATAGGTTCGCAACCCATGCCCATGTAAACCTATAGCGATAATGTTATTTATTTCATAGAGCTCTAAAACCAATACAACTTCACGTTTAAGGTCACAGGCCATGGTGCAAGCAGCAGTGAACTATACACTGACAGAGGAGGAGGCTCTTCTTGACGTCTCCTTTCCGGACGAACCAACCCCCGCAGAATTTGACGTTCTCGCTACTGACTTCAAAAACTATGCCATCACTTACAGTTGTAGACAAACAACCCCAGAGGGTTCACCGTTGCCCACGAAAGATGGTCAGTTTATAGAAATTACGAAATTATTGTATATGGAGTAAGAGAATTAGAGAAAGGTCAAAAAAAGGTTAAAGAGAAAGGTTAAAAAATCATTATCACCGTCGCTTCTGGGGAATACTTCTGGGGAATACTTCTGGCCCCAATGCCGTGCCTATACCTAAGATATGTAGAATGTCAAATACAATCGATAATATACAGTATTTCTTTTTTATTTTAAATCACTATTGTTAACACTGGGACTTATTGTTTCCATAGAGCGACTTTGGGTACTAAGCCGGACGCCTCAACTTTCTGACGAAGCTGAAGAGGCTGTGGAGGACAATCTCATCTACAATGGAGATTCACTTTCCACCTATTTGTATCCTACGAACCAGGACAACTGTGTTTAGACATCATCAGAAAAAATCCATTTCATAATATTGTAAAAATGTACTAAAATTAACAAATAAAATTTTGGATGTACAAAGTTTTTTAGACCGGCACCCCTGAGCTTGAAATTTGTATCGAGGCTGTGGTGGTTCGAAACCCACGTAAAACTGCGTTCCGTACGATGGCTAAGGAGCTCTATAGTAATTTGGCATAGTCTTGCCAGCTAAGCACAATAAAGAAAACTGCAGTTTCAGACTCTGATCTAACTGAACAGTTATTACTCTCATTACCGCCCTGACCAGGACAAATGGATATATTATGAGGACAACATACTGTAAACATATGTCTATAAACTAGGGTAGACCAATCAGATACGAGGCCGAACCCCAGACCTTTCGGTGACAACGGCCGATAACAATAATACGATAACCAAGAAAGTCAACAAAACAGCGGAGGAAAGCAAGTTATTTAAGAGTGCACTGTTCAGTATCTACTGATCCAGACTGTGCGCGAGAAAAAAATAATGCAGACAATTTTCATTATTTTGGCCACATTGGCTTGGGTTGGTGCAAAAAGAATTCCCCGTCACCTGATATTTGGCCAATGTTACGATATTCAAACCACCGCTACACTGGACTTGAAAAAGGTAAGTCACAAATAATTCCTTCGGACCTTACATATGCATGTAGTTTAGGTAGGTACAGTACGAGGGGGTAACCACTCCAGATATTCCATGAGATTCCCTGAGATTCCATAAAGATTTCCAAAGATTCCCTGAGATTCCATAAAGATTTCTCAACGATATTCATAAAAAAAGATGAACCCCGAAGCGGTAACCACTCCAAAAAATTCCAAGATTCCCTGAGATTTCATAAAGATATCCAATGATTCCCAACGAGATTCCCACCGAGTGGTTAACCCCTCGGTAAAGTAGTAAGAAAAGCAACTGGAGCTGGTGCAGGAACTCTCAGTGAGGAAAGAGACAATGGTTCTCAAAGAAAATTTCATAAGGTGACCAAGATAATTCACCCATTTATTCCTCATTCAAGGTGGGACCTTCAACTTAGGCAGATACGATTTTCTAGTAGTTACTCCTTTTATTTGTTTGTAGGATAAGTAGGCAACTTTTCATTACACACCAAGAAAGTGAACGATGAGGATCTTCAGTTAGTCAACGAAACATTTCTCCGGTTGGGTTGGCTCAGTATAATACAGGCACGCAACTGTTCCCGACCATATTTATTTTCTTTTAGTGGTCCACGGGAAAGTGGTATGAGATGCGCCGGTATGACAACAATTTCGAACACGGATCTGACTGTGCGTCCCAAGTCTACTTTTTGGATGAAACCAACGGCCGCCTGGATGTTAGTTTTTCCTTACGTCAAAGCAATGGGTGCGTACCTACCAACAGTATTATGTACCTAGATACTATATACACAAAAAGAAGTCTCACTCAGACAACCCAAGAATCTTCTGCCTATACCGCGAAAAGGAGCGGAGTTTGTGTCCCGATGCGTTTTCATTGGTGTACTTTCCCATTTTGACAGTTTCTATGAAAATAATACTTTTTTAAACAAATCTTTCACTGGCATTTCCTGAAAGACCAACTGCATGAGAGTTATTGATGCCTGCAGAAGTACGGGACTAATGCAGGGAAAAGTGAACTATACTTCATCAGAAAGTGAGCTCCAGATGAATGCGACCTACCCTAACGACACGACATCATCATCTTTTGACATCCTCGCCACAGATGTAGACAACTACGCAATCGTGTACAGCTGCTGGCAAATTTCAAATGACATCCTACCAGAGAAACAAGGTACTGGGAAGTCGTTATCTAATAACTGCCCATTTCTAGAAATTAACGAATTGATAGTGCCTCTGGGGAGGAAAGAACTAGAACCAAACCAAACACAGAGGTGCAGGACAACAATAACCGAGGGGGTAACCACTCCAGAGATATCTTGCGATTTCCTGAGATTCCATAAAGATTTCCTAAGATTCCCAACGATATTCATAGAAAGATGAACCCCTAAGGGGTAACCACTCCAAAAAATTCCAAGATTCCATAATGATTTCCAGTGATTCCCAACGAGATTCATAACGAGTGGTTAACCCCTCGACAATAACGGTGGCACACTCGTACTTAGTTCAAATTTGTTTTCAGAGAGACTCTGGGTTCTCAGTCGGTCCCCCACCATGAGCAATGACACTCTAGCGAGCGTCCAGACAGCACTCATCTTAAATGGAGTCAACTTGGGGAGGTACCTGGATGACGTACGACAAGAAGATTGCCCATGAAAGAGGAATCCACGTATTTTAATTATCACATCAACTAAGTAAAACCTTTTACGTGACACTGCCCCCTGAATTTTAATTTTATAAAATTGAAAACCGAATTATTTTTCAATGTAATAAAAATAACAATAAGAAAAATGTGAAAATTATTTTAAAGATACCTACCTATACATACTCAGGTTATAGGGACAAGGAAAGGATGGACGAACTTAAATTGTGGGGTAAGAGTTGCCACTGCTACTCAATGCCAGACTAACAGCTATAAGGGTAGTGGTATATATGTTTGATATATGTACGAGCAGCAAGTTTTGATTCGTCACGTCGTTTTCTGTACCTTGTTTTAAAGTCCATTTTTATGACAAGTACTACATTATCCTGAAAGTCTCGTAGATATTATCTATACGCGACATCAATAGCATTTAAAGATATATGACAGTCAAATCAACGCCACAACAATAAATTGTATTTTAGACAAGTTATTCTTGAACAGCTCTACGACAATGTTTAACTTTTGTTGGCTGTCCCAGAGTTTCACACCAAAGCACGAGGACCCAAGTTCTAGTCTCGACTTGTCGGGATTTTTCCTGATGACTTTCCTGCCTCTGGGCCTACCCTTGTAAGCAGAGGTGACGAATGATGGGACCTTGGATCCCTCTGGACCCCGGCCCTTTTCGTTTTTAGTTCCCAAGGAGGGGAGACGGTCAACAACAAAAAATGATCTGACTCGTTGGCGATGGTGGCCTACGTGTCACCTTGTCTTGATGTGTCCTATTTTTCTGTAGGAAATCAATCAGTCTGAATATTTCATAGATAAGAAGCATCAGTGACTGTTTGAGAGCAGAGGTATCACCTTGTGTTCGAGAAACAAAACATGTTTTCCAACAGTTTCCTCGTTTTATGGTGTCTAGCCCCTGCTATAGCAGTGCCTCCAGTCTTACTGAGGGTAAGTTACTACACCGAAATCAGCTGCATGTATTGTATATCCTACACACTATCGCTATAGGTAATCTAAACTTTCCTTGTTTAGAGATTTTTTTGTGTGAAAAATGGCCAGGCACGCAATTTAGAATATAAGGGAAGGGTTAATTTCTTCTTTCCCATCATTTAAAAAATCTGTATATTCGTTTGTTGATCTCAATGCAAACGCTCCTAAGGGGAGTCACAACAACTGTTGTGTCTGGGGGTAGGGGGTGCAACACCCATTCACGTGTGAGTATGTGTACAACCACTATCGCACCCCTTATCTATTTATATGACAACAAGCAGAAGCCAATGTGAATGCATGGTTCTGATCCTTCATTTGCAACTAAGGGAATGACATTCAGTTCCACTGTGATTTTTGATAAGATATGAAAACTAACCTCGCTATTGTTTCTGTATAACAACTGTACCTACATGGGGCCTTAACCGAAATAACTATAGGATTAGTGAGTGAATTCAGAAACGTTATTGCAATGGGGCAGCAAAAAAAAATTAACGATGTTTATTGATTATCACTTCAGCTAATATTTGGTATAACAGTAAACTCAGCACATTCTAACTTTCCAGGATGACCAAACCAACGAGGGAGAGAATGCAGGATGCTACAATGTCACCAATATGAATGGATTCGACATAGAGAGGGTAGGTGAAAAGTCTCCCGAGTGTTAGGCACTTATCTACTATGTTGCGAATAAATTCATACTACACTGTGAAAGCTGCTGAATAGCCCATGGTAATTGTTTTAGTTCATGATGAATAGCGAACCGTGGTATGAGGTGGAAAGAAACAAGAACAGCTTCGAATCAGAATGTGGGCAAGTTCTGTACAACTTCAACGGAGGAGGCTTCCAGATGTATTTTAACAATAATTTGTATGTATACCAACTTAAGGACTTACAATTTCAAATCGTCAGTTCTTACCTTCTGTCCCACCTAACTTTTCCAAAGGTACTCCTAAATGCCTGTTCCCACCCCTTCCTTTCTCCCCTGTCGCATCCAATACCCAACCTAAATAACACCAGTGACACCAGAGCGTATCCCCTTCCCTCCCTCTCTTCCAAGTAATCTTAGGAACTTTTTCCCCTCCAATCGTTCCCAAATCTCTTCTATCCCCCATCTTTCTCACTTTAGCTGCCCACGGAAATGTCCGACTCGCATTCCTCTCCCTCCTCCCAAGCCCTCTTCAACCCAGCCATTCCAGTCTGCTTCCCACCCTCCCGGTCTAGCATATCATTCAAGCCATTATTGGAGAACTTTCAGATAGAACAGACTTAACTTATAGCCAGAAAATGCAGACAGTGAGCGCTGCAACGCATGAGCGCACATAGAGAATGCACGCAAACAGAAAATCCATGCGTCAACATAGTTAAAAGTGAAAATAAAAGTGAAATTTTTGTTTGTTTGCAGGACAATGTACACAGGTAATCAACTCAGGGATGGTACAGTGAAAGTGGGCTACAGTGGTGACGGTGTGTACAGCCATGTGGTGGTGAGCACAGACTACACCTCCTACGCTGTTCTGTACTCGTGCAAGGAAGACACTCGGGAGCAACCACTTTCAGGTAAGTAGTAAATATTCAGTTGATCTTTGTATAAGTGGTTAGCTATGACCTAAACAGAATAACGCCATTCCGGTAAATTTAACTAGTAAGTAAATGGTAAATGATACTTCTCCGTAAGAAACTTCCGTTTGCCCTCGTTTCAAAATGTAAAAACACGACATACTCCTTGGATTTCTCTTTTAGAGTACGTTTGGATTTTATCGAGGTCCAAGGAAAATCAGCTGGATGAAGAAGTCATGGCCGGACACGAACGTCTACGGCAGCTTTTGGATGGTGGAAGGGAATGTAGCGATGATCAAACAGAGTCGACCACAGCGGGTCACGCTGAGTCTACCGAAACTGAATCAACAGTTACGGTTGAAATCACGACTGATTTACCTGAGCAAACGTCTCAGTCTTCCACTGATTTACCTGAGCAAACTTCTACTGAGCCCGGATCACCCCAGACAACGCTTGCCCCAGAAACTTCAACGGAAAACCAACCAGAGTTACCGCAAGGATTTCATATCCCGAACAGCAACCGCACGTTCTATTTCCTTGGTCAGTTCCAACCAGAGACCTTGGACAAGTAGGACATGATGTTGCCAGATTTCCTCGAGATGTATTGTATCGTTTAACTACAGAAAGAATTTCAGAACAGACTACGAAAAAATAAAATATTAGGTTCTTCCTACGTCCTTCCGAATTTTCACCGAGGCCTCGGTGACGAATATACAGGAGACTCACAGCGACAAGCCGATCTCCCTAGGTCGATACACCGCTTATATTTACCTACTTTAAACTCAGTTTGTTAAATACACGAAAAGTTGCTCATCGCTATCAGGTCTTCTAAGCATAAGTGTACGTATATACGTGCTTATAACTATTATACGTTACCTTCTGGCCACATAATAAACAAGTTACTCCTTCATTAGGTGACTCACCAGTTTATTTTTCATAAAAAATGACCCTATCTTGACCATGATCCTTCGAACAAGAATGATAATTCACCACCCTTATCTACAAACTAAATGTGCTCTTCGTTTGCAATCACAGTCTTCAATCGGGTAAGCTCCTTGAGATCTGCCAGACTACACACAATGGTGACTTCAGGTGACACATGGTAAGGGGAAATTTAGTTCCAGCCACAAAAGGCGAAAATTCCATGGCGGTGAGAGCTCTGTTTACTGAGAAGCTCCACTGATGAATGGGGAAAAGCAATTAACTCGCATTTTCTGTGTAAACCCCTTGAGATAACTCTCCAGCATCAGTGTGGACCTTCAACAGAATACTTTAGCCGAGCGGATAGCAAAATTATAACCCTCGTTTATAGCTTACTGTATAACAAGTGACAAACCGTCTCTATAAAAACCACAAAAAGATATGCAATGAGATGCCCTTAAGGGTCCGCTTAACCTGACGATGCATTTTTTGCCACCCATAAGATTAACATTGCGAGTGGCGATTCATTTTCAAGGTTTACCCTTGGTTGGAAAGACACAAAATTTTGCCCATACCTAGCCCTAACAATGTTGTAGGTCGCCATCGAAGCAGATTTCCTAATTTCTTACTGGTTTTCGAGATACAGCACTTTTCCCCCGTGAGAAATTGGGAAATCTGCTTCTGACGACCTACAACATTGTTAGGGCTAGGCACAGGCAAAATTTTGTGTCTTTCCAACCAAGGGTAAACCTTGAATGCAATGTTAATCTTATGGGCGGCAAAAAATGCATCGTCAGGTTAAGCGGACCCTTAAACAACCCCGAAGAAGTTCACCCCGATCTCACATTATCTCGCGCAGTCAACACGGAAAAGAGGGGGAAAATATCTGTTTCACCGCCTTGAAATAACAAACCGATTTGCCTGTAGTCACAGAACAATTACCGAGATATAAACACTGAGATGATCTACAAGAGCTCTTCACCCGCCTAACAACAAATATTAACCAGTCACATTTTACAAATTCCAGAATTACAATCGAGATCAATCAGTCGTTTTGTATCACTGCCTCAACAAATTTCCGCAGAAGTGTGTAGGTGCCTAAATATGGACCCATCTGAGTCGAATACACCACATTTTCTAAAGAAAATTAAAATAAAACCTATTTTCATAATATAATTTCTGCATGTCGTTTCCCAAGAGATTTTGATGTGGACATTTTTTTCATACTCTATGAGTGGACCTCACACTGCTTCACTGACTGCATAGAATCTGAGCCCCATCTTTTGTGGCACATCAGTATGGAATACTCTTTTCACTTGTCTTGCACATCACATCTCTGCCGCAAAAAAAGAAAACAACGGTAACACACGGGAAATTAATGCTAACTTCCCACTCAAGAAATGATCAAACCCCCAACAATACACGTTTCCTTAGAAGCCAGGCCAACTCAAAATAATATACATTCATAAATAGCTAAATAAGTTGGTCTTTACAGAATAATGACACTGGTTTTAAATTAATTGATAAACATTACTAAGGTAAGAAATAACGCTTTGAAAATTAACAAAACGACAATTTTTAACAAATATGGGGCATAACAAGCGTAACTTAGAATAATTATAAATCAGCTTCTACATTACGTTACAATATTCATAAAACATAACAGCATGGCATCTTAATAAATGAAGATTTAACAAAACAAAACTAAAAAGCACAGCAACAGCAACAGAAACAAATTCACGGTTAATTTAACTGATGGCTATTTGATGGCTGCACTTGGCCAATCCGATTCAAGCATTTCCTGCTAAATTATACAAATAAGATTAAATTGAAAATATGCTGTTAATACTATTTTCTTCATCATATAAAAACTAAATCACATATATATTATTATTAAAACTACAGTGTAGAAGAAAATAAACTACATCACAATACAAATAAAAATTGTGAGAAAGAGTTCATCGTCGTGTACTGGATGGTACTCGTGTATCGTGTACTGGATGGTACTCGTGTATCGTGTACTGGATGGTATTCGTGTATTTTCAAGAAGAACGCGAATTCCGAAAAATAGGAAATCACTCGGAAATTTTTGACCTGGTTCATTTGGCATTCATTTCTACCACCCATAAATAACCTCTGAAAACGGCAAATTACTTATAATTTTTCCCTTGGATAGAAAGACTCATAATTTCACTTAGACGTTGCCTCATTAACTTTCTAATCCCCCGGTTTTTCCTAAAAACATAAGAGTTATGCCATGATAGCACCTAAAAATGAGTTGCAATCTAAAGAATCAAAAGGAAATCATGGAGGATGTGACAGTAAATAGTCACGAAATTATTGGGAAGACTCGAAGAAAAATTCTGAGTCTTTCCAATCAAAGAAAAAAATTTAAACTAAACTTTGCCTGAAGCCAAACCGGAAAAAAATGTATTTTTAGATTATCAATTAATATTTTCAATCTTCCATCAATCTAACAAATATTATGTTAAGTGCCGAATCAATCCCTATACATTCTTCTCACCGCCAAGACAGATTATTTTATACCCCAACATGATTCAGTTATAAAAGACAACCAAATGTCTGTACAGATAATTTCGACACTTTTACCTCTACTCCGTGGAATTTTTGATTACAATAATTTACATTCTACGCCATTATGTCATGTAACCCTTCCTAAAAAAACGCTCTTCAAACCTCCTCCTCATATCCATGTTTTAATTTATCCCGCTACCTAAATGGATCACTCCAAATGAGCAGAGCATGGTATGAACGATTGACTAGGGTGTTTACTGAGACTAGTCCCGCCCAAATTTCAAAACGAAACATAAAAATATGAAATTCAACAATATTGAAGAGACTGAATGAGATCAAACGGCTTAAAACAAAACAACAGCTCTTGACTAAATCATCACAGGGTATCAAAGTCAAACATAAAATATCACAAGCAACGTACAACGAGTAATGTTAAAACATGGATACTCCAAAACCAAAGCAATACAAAATTTACAAATTATCACTTGAGTTCATGGCAACAAAGATTCACAATCACAACAGTTTCAAATACGCAAATCCTACGAAGATGGTACACAGCAGTCAGTCATCTGGCAATTAGCTACCTATGCAGAATATTGATTAAGTACCCCACATTTATTCCTTTCGAATAATTACTTCAACAGGCTCGTTGGAAATATCGTCGCAAAAACCTTTTGGGGTGTCAGTTATATTTTCAGGGTTAACTGAATCAGAGACCGAGGAACTCGGTAATCTGCTCTATCACTTACCGACAAAGAAAAATGAGTCAACATAAAATTATGTTTGAAACAAAAAACTTGCAGCTTTAAAAAACCTCACTCATTTTTCGTTTCTCAAGATTTGTCCAAGAAAATAATTTAGCATCCATGAGAAATTTCATTCAGACGACGATACCAATTTCATAATTTGAGTGACTTCAACCAGTGCAATAACGAATAAATTGGTAGTCAGGAGTAAAACAAATTAACATTTCCAAACGACTTTACGACTAACAACAAGAAGTGGCAAAGCGATGCCTTCACCCAGTTTCAACCAATGGCAGTCGATACAATAGTTTCATGAAACACAAAAGGTCAAAAGGTAAAAATCCATGAACTTTTCGATTTCCAGGCGAATTACAAATAATACTTCTCTATTTAAGTGCGGACCATTTTTAGGCAATGATAATCTCACTGTACCCAAAAGGAAGACTATTCAAAGAAGACAACACTTGTAAACCTCCATAGGGAACTGATTCCAATTAAAGCAAACTCAAAACTTCACAATATCGAATACAATTCAGATATCCCAAAGATATCCTGAAACTGCAACTGGATGAAACAGCTAGGCAACTTCTCAACTAGCCGTAAAATAGTAATCACGTCAAGAAAATTCCTCCATAACGCAAACAAATCCGAACCGAGAAACCACAATTGACTTTTTACTACCTATTATTTGGTTGTCAACACAACAGACATCCTTGATAATCATCGCCTGACGTGTTTTCCATAATCAATGGAGAAAATATTTGGGGTGCGGCCAGAGCGACGATGGCCCAATTAAAAAAAAAAAAGTATTGTATAAAAAGTGCTTAGTACGATGTAGTAAACCTAAATATAATTCGGGCATGTAACTAAATAATTCGTAAGAGTTTTTCATCTTTCCGAAACCAATTTAGCAAATAATGTTTACTTCGGTCTGTCTTGGTCTGACTCCTTGAAGTACTTATCTCTGCCCTCGGGCCAGATAGAAGCAAAGGGTTCAATGCACTCACTAAAATCAATTTACTCTAGCAACTAGTTAGGGGAAAGACGGCGGATTTTTACGAACTATTTAGGTAATAGCGTGGATGGCCCCATACGCTTTGCCTATTTCGGTTGAATACGGAGGCGCCTTCATGGTGCAGTTGTTCATCGCAAAACTAGTGGTGTGTGATTGAAGATGAATTACTCGGGCTGGCTGGGAGACGGGCTGGCGTCTTGCGCAGGCGCACTGGCCGACAGCAGCAGGCCGCGCGGGCTGAAGGTATCGCAGTAGAGGTTTTCCTTCTTGTGGACGCGACGGACGTGGGAGCGGAGGTTATCGCGACGTGCGGAGCGATATGAGCAATGCGGGCACAGGTGAGGCTTCTCCCCCGTGTGCATCCGTCTGTGTTGTATCAACTACGGAACCAACACGGTGCTGAATGGGCGACGACAATAACTTACTTCAAAGATCCATTACTTTCACACATATCTTTAAGTTTAAAGTAATGCGAAGGAGATGAGAAAAAATTATACCTATGCATTCAAGTATAGGTACATACCTACATAGGTACGCATCATAACGTCGCATCCACACGTAATTCCAAATTGAAGTGAAACACAGTAGATACAGCCTATATACAAGTTAATCAAATATAATTTACCTCAGGGGATTGTTATTTCACTATCTAAAGCGGCGTACTGACACAATGGTAATGGTGCTCTGCACGCAATTCAATTTCTTTACCGTATTTTATTGCGCCATAAACGAGTTTCGTGACACTGTTGCATCGTGCACTTACTAGCAAACTGTTATATTTAGATTTTGTTTCCTTAGTCCATGGCAATACCACAGAGCCCATTTTTCTTTAATTTTCTAGTTATTTTTTATAGAACTCATTTTAGCTATAAGGTGTTTCTCGTTTCCTTTATCAAAAGTTGACAATAGTGCGTGGATTACCCTAAAATCGATGTATCGTGAATTTCCTAGAATCTTCACAAGATAAAGAATAAGAAATTCCATTTCCAGATATTTCTCGAGTTTTGGTGAAATTCCTACTAACATAAATTATTTAAAATTGGTTCACTTACCTTCTTTAACTGTACAGTCTTAAATATGCAAATATCACAACAAAAGTAGCGGTCGTCTCGGTGTTTCTTCATATGCTTATTCATATCGACTTCAGACGTGCGGTCCTTCCCACAGATGACACAGGAGATCTTGATAGGAGCCGGCTCAAGACCCATCGAGTGAATCTTGAGATGTTTGTAGAAGGCTTTCTCGATGGTGCAGCTGTACGCGCAAAGCTGGCACCGGTATTCTTCTCGTTCGTATCTGATCAATTTGACGACCTGTTAGTCTAAAGTCTAAGTAGGCATAGTGGTTGGTTTGCCAAGGAGATTCCGGTTCAGAGACTACTTTAAAATGCAAGACAGAGGAGCGGATAGTCTACGCTCGGATGTTATTATAATAGCTGACAGTGGATTTAAAGAACCTATCAAATGGAACTGTTTACGCGGATGATCAACCTTTCAACTTAGTTGGATCGAATGAGTAAGGACTTTTGATGTCAACGAAATAGTTGAATGTGATATATTTTTACAGAGATCCTTGGCAGTTAAAAAGTACCAACTTACGATACACACCTGACTCTTTGCAGCGCGACAGGACAAGCCTTCTTTTTGCCGTTCGGAGAGAACCCTTCAGCCACGTGACACGCCACGTGGCCTTCCATTTCGTTTCTTTCACTGGTTTTAAACCTGAACAAAAAATCAAAGATGAGTTCGTATCTCGTTCGGCAGAGCCGCGGCCCCATCACAGATAAATCGCTAGCCCAACACCAATGACTGGCTTATTTTTTCATTCCCACAAATACGTATAGATAAAAATGTCTTGTTGGTCGCAATAATCTTAAATTATTATACTTTAACGTATCTACATACCGGCATGAAGCCATTGGGCACGATGTGGGGACGGACGAAATTTTCTCCAAAAGACCATCGGCGATATGAAGACCGGGATGAGCAAGGTTGATGTGTTTCTTTAAAGCAGGCCTCGTGTCAGCAACCAAGCCGCACTCTCCACACTCGAACCCGGCGCGGGACGATGCGTCCCCGCTGCCCGGTGATCTGCTAGAACAAAACCAAATGTAGACAACTAACCGCTAAAAGGGGGTGATGGCTAGTTATCCAATATGAGAAACCTGTAAATCAGCCATATACTGAAGTGTAATTCACCATTAGGTAGACAGGGGTGTCCAAACGAAAAATTAATACTTTTTTAGGCAACCGGCAAAAAAATCTGCCTGCCCTGGAGCTCGAACACAGGACTCTTTAAAGAAACCCCGCTGGACCGTTATGCGGCGCTTATCAAACAGTTCTACCAAGGTTAGAAATAAAATGCATTGAGTTCATTGATCCAGTTTGATCGTGATATCCACGATTACTATCTCACAAAGTCATTGCAAAGCAAGAGGAAGATTATTCTTATCAGGGTAATGCAACGGTGTGATAACATCTCCATAACCTAGGGCACAACTACATAGCTTGACCATATTATAGGACAGGCTGCAGTTCCTGTCTATGGGACATGTTTAAAATGACATCAAACATTATTGCGCAAAGGCAGCCAATCGTAACGTAGGGAGTTTCCTCCCGCCGCTTCCAAGACCATGGTTACCTATTCGATGGTGGATCTACGAACAAATTATGGGTTCATTTTACTCTACAGCAGTCTTGAGACTTGAGCACCGACAGGGCCAGTCTGTTACCACACTTTGACTACACAGATTGAAGTTTGTTTGGCATGGCATGTGGCATGTACCTGCAAGGCGCGGAATCGCTCCCATCGGGGAAGCTCGCGATAGGAGTCGCAGGCTCTGCAGTCTGGCTCTTAGTTTCATCCTCCTCATCAGCCTCTGACATTGGATCCTGCTTGCAGACCCCCATCTGGGTCAGCAGCATCCCGTACATCGGGTGCTGAAAACTGAAATACATTTCCAATTAGCAGTTTTCCTCTCAAGTAAGAGCCTCTCATTTTACTTTCCCATATATGTATAAAGGAAAGTATTGTAATCGTGCAGATAATAGATTTTGAGTTTTTCATTGCAAAGCGCCGATCAGAGGTCCCAGATCCCAAAAAAGTGTGTGTGTATTCAATTACCACATTAGGTATTCAAAATACTCGGGAAGACTTCCTCAAGCAAGTTAAGTGTGTGGTTAAAAAAAATCTCAAAGCATTTCCAACCCCCCGCCCCCCCCCCCCTCCCCCCGGTTGAGTTTTTGAAGGTTTGCAAAATATGTCATGTAGGTACACAACATACTCGAGGAGACTTCCTTATGCTAGTTATCTTGCCTAAAAGTTTCTCCGAGGACCCAGAGACATATCGGCTGGCACTGACAAAAATAAACTCACCTTTGCTGTTTCATATAATCATCAGGAGGCTGACCGTTCGAATCCTCCCTCGGCTCATACCCGGATGACTCCCTCCTCATCTTAACCCTTCGTCGGTCGTCCAGCACTGGGCTGGGTGCCACAGGTTGCTGTGTCGATTCGCTGGAAAGACTTTCCATGCTACGCGGCTCCAGCAGATCCCCGCCCAGCTGTACCACTCCTTCCAAATGGCCCCTGCAAATTTGCAATGACTTGCAGTCAGACAAAACGAAAAGAGTGGATGAAAAATCACTGAGTGGTACAACTGTTACAAATGTTTCTTGCATTCACACTACCTATACAAATACAAGGACGGACCAACACGATATTTAATTTAAAAAAAAAAAAAAACAATCAAAAACACATTTACCTATGCACAAATGGCTCCAACCGTACTGGCCCACACTATAGGTGGCGTGCTACGCTTCTCCCTTGATTATCTATTGTTCAGCACCATTACCCCAAATGATTTGCCAATGAAAATGCATCCAAAATCAATTTACGAGCTCACCGATTAATACAGCAATTGTGACCCTCCATTTTAGTTCCAACTGCACTTTCAATATTATGTACTTCTGGCAACAACATTTGGAACGAAGATACAAAGATATGAAAACTCCGACGAAGAATAGGAAGAAATACTGAACTAAAAAAAGGTTATTCTCATGCCGCACAACACTACCTCATTCTTGCCCCTAGCCCCGGAATTTCGAAGACTTCCCTGAGGTTCATGCATTCCATTACAATTCACAAATTCACAAATCTAGCAACGGGACCCAAAGGCTGAACAATTTATGATCAGCAGTAAGGTTGGCGGTCCGGCCTGTATGAGGAAGCTCAGTAATTGCAATGTCACGCGGGAGCTGTACCTTACAGTATAGAAGACTAAAAACCTGTGTCCACCAGAAGCCACAGTCAAGTGTAATTAACGACCAGAGGGTACTTACTTGTCATCCGCAATGGATACGATTGACGTTCGACCACCAAGCGCATTTTTAGCTGCCAGAAATTCTGTCTGATGGCGATAACTTTGAGAGCCTGTCACAGCGTAGTGTGAAAGATCTCCTTCTGGAATTAAAAATTATTTAGGTTATTTATATTTGAAGCAGGACAAACAGCGACAGGGTGCACCCTATTAAACTTCACTTTAGAGGGTCAATTTCAACCAGTATCAATAGAATGCAGGAACCCCCGACGTAAATATGGTAAAAACCTGATGGAAGAGAACGGCTACCCATCTAAAAGCTTAAAAGACTAGAGCTTTCCAAGTTTTGCCCTAAGTTATGTCATCTTAGCCTTACCGTTGAAGCCACCATGGAACACCGGTATAGTGTTGGCGGGAGCATAGTACGCCGGCCGAGCCATGGACTCCATGGGAAGGTTTCCCTGAGTACCGGCTTGCCAAAATCCAGTTGGCAAGTTCCACAAGCCATATTCCATCTGCAACATTGCAATCAAAGTTAACCCTCGCCGCCTTGACCTTGAAAAGGATAAACCAGCCAGGTTTTCCCTGGCCAAACTAAAACCTGACAGTTCCCACAACAATCATTAAAAGTTTGCGTAAAATGAAGCAAAACCAACCTTACGATTGAGACGGCAGCGGACTTATGTCAATCATAAAGAAGTAAATGTAGCGGATTGTCCGGCCCGAATCTCCGCTATCGGCAAGCCCATTACTGTGATGCACCGATGTCAAACACTTTGCACTTGCCAAATACGTACTGCCCACTCAAAAAGCTTTGTAAAAACATATCACAGACAAGTAGATTACAGGGTACGAGTAGAAAAGTTACTGTAAGAGGAACACAAATTGACAGAAAGACAAAAAGCTTGCAAAATTTAAATAGAGAAGCTACGTATAACAACGTACATTAAATTATACCTCAACCGCAAGCGAGGTAAGTTAAGTGTAGTGAGGCCGCGTAGCCAATTTTTTCAAGGTCAATCTCTGCTGCTAATCTGGATTATTTTATTATTTATTAGGATTATTGCAAACGTGAAAGATAATCCACAAAAATTGGTCAAAATTTTTTACACAACCCAAATTATTGCAGAAAAACGTAAATATTATTGTTTTTGAAAAAAAGCTAAAAAACTCTGAAATAAATTAAAATTGTATTCACTTATAACTCAATTAATACAAAATTTTAAAATAAAATATAACAAAATATATATTTAATTTGTTGATTTTAAGCTGAAATTAGTATAAAAGAATTAATTTAATTTATTGAAAGCATTTGTGTTGGCAGTTTCAGTTTTCCGCCTTTGAAAACTTTGCAGTTTATTTTTATTTTACACTTCAAAAAGACTTTATTATGAATTTTAATCATTTATTTCAGTTTATTATTTTATTTTAAATGCTATAAATTTTTATTACTTTCTATTTCTTCCTAAATTTAATTACAAAATGGATAAATAATAGTGAATGGTTATTTGAGTTTTTCGTAGTAATTACTTAATAAAAACAATTTTTAATGCAGTATTATCTTCAAAACATTAAGAGAAATGCCTTCAAATTATTAAATAAGATTAAAAAAATTTCATTAGCAAGAAATAAAAGGATAATATTATTTAAAAATAGGAAGCTGGTGTTATGTTGGTGCAAATGGTTGATTACGTCAATCAGCTGTGAAGTTGGTGAAGCTTCAGTCATGGCCGGCACTGTGGGCGATTTGCTTCCTGTTATTTTAAAATATCCACATTATTCAAACTTGTAAACCCTAAATGAACAAATTATTCAGTGAAAAGGCTCTACATACATAAGTGATCTGTTCAGGTGATAATTGCTGTTCGTCGTGGTTGTGTACGCTAAAAAATGAGCGAGTAGGCTTTGTGTTTACGAAAGTGCGCGTTTGATGAATCATAGTAAATTGCTGTCCTGCTACATAATTTGAGTGAAATGGGTGACGAGGAAGCACGCCTTGAATGCTTTCCGAGCGAGGTAGGAAGTGTCAAAAAGCCAGTCCCATTACCCCGCAAACATATATTTGGTTCCAAGTCCAAGTGTGAGAGTATTGAAGAAGATGTCATTTATGCCAACGGTGGACCTGACAACACTGGGACCGAATGCAAAGATCCAGGAACAAGAAGAGGGTCACGAAGTTTCCAAGAGAAGATTCGAATGAGAAATGAGGTGCAGAGACTTGAAAAATCGTTTAGGAAAATGATGCCGAAACGGAGGTCTGTTGTTCCCAAAGGCACCAAAGCTGAAGTTAGCGCTCAACCCCGTTGTAACTCTCTCCCGGACAATAACATATTTGATAATATATCGTTTAATTCTCCATTTGGAGACGGGGTGCAATCTCACCGGATTCAACTAGTTGGTGGTGATAGCGATGAGACCAGTTCGGACACGGAAAGTTTTTACACGACGAGCGAGTTACCGCCGGACTACCCTCCTCCTCCATTGCCTGACGAATCAACGTATGATGAACTGACATCTGCCTCTTCGGAAGGACCCAACTCGTACTACTCACCTGGAAGCGACAGTAACTCTATTTATGAAGAACTCTCCAATTATCTCTCTTTGTCACTGGAGAAGACTAAGAATGATGTGAAAGCTGGAGAATCCTCTAGGTCTGAATCATGGAATTACTATGATGCGGCTGCGTCAGCTTCAGGATCTCGCTACGAGGAAATTGATGAATTTCCGGAACCTGAGCTTCTCATCCCCAAAGTTCCTTCTCCCGTCGAAATGCGCCGGACACCTGTTGAGAAACCCTCGCCGGCTCAAACCAATAGCGTGGTCTTGCAGTTTGATCCTCTCTTTGATAAACAAACTGAATCCTGGGAAGGATTCTGCACCAAGTCGGCATCTGCCTCTGCAAAAGATTGCCTAAGTTTGAATCCATTCGCGGATCCCGTAATTTTATCATTCCTCACCGATGAGGAAGATAATGGGCTCTATGGGAACATCAATAAAAAACACGACTCAGTGCTGAGTGACTGTGAACATATGAATTTTGAAATGCCGACAACATCGGGGCCGCCACCTGTCCCCCCGCGACGTTTTGACTCCGTGTCAGTCATTTCAGAATCTGAAGATGTCCAGGACGCTGCGGCTAAACCTCCCAAAGATCCTGAGAAACGAAGCAGTATCATTCGATGGTCTAGTATGAAGAGGGTGGCCCGATTTGTTGCTGACAACATTGAAAACTCTGCTCTAGGGCGAAAGCAGGAGAAGAAAGGTCTGCTTGGGAAGTCACTGTCGCAGGAAAATGTAATGAACGAAGAAGCGGAGGGCGGAAGGAGTTCCTTGTACAGCAACGACGGGGAAGACTTGTACGTGCCCCTCGTTCTCCACCACAGCGGCGTTCTGTATCGGCCAGGAGGTCTTAAACGTTGGGGAGTATTGGCTCAGCGAAAACTCACAATTTTCGCAAATAAAGACAGCCCTGATGTCAAAGAGACGTTATCCGTGGATTCAGTTCTTAGTCTTCGCCTTTGTCCTGACAACAAAATAAGGTAAGCGTTTTTAATGATACCAGTAAAATTTCTCCTAAATTCGTATTGACACTATTGACAGTGTAAATGGTATGTACCATACTATACTAGATTTTTTAAGAGAGGAATAGTGGAGACCTGGAAAACTAATCTCGGTACGTATGCGTAAAGATGAGTAGGTACTTTGCTAGAGCATTACTGAGAATGTGAAATTGTTAGCTTCTGGAACCAAGGGAAATAATCCATAATTCACCTCTTGCGTGTTAATTTTGAGAGTGGGGGAAAAAGCTCATCAGCTGGTGCGTCGCGTCAAATTGTACTGTATGAACATTATGAACAGCCCTGCTGGATTAGTTCGGGCACTTAGCCACGCAGGGTCTGCTACAATATGCGTCTGTTTCCTTCGCGTAGTGGAATTGTAATTGTGAGAACTTGAAAGCTCAAAGCCACATTATCAGGCTGGCAAGTTAAGTGTTGAGTGCCGCCAGACCATGGCAAGATGCCAGCTCAAGGCTGCCTAGCCTGGAGAACGTCGCCGTCCATGGCTGGAAGAGTAAACACAAGAACACACCGTGGTGTCCCGTGTCCCATTGTGATCAGCCCAGTGAGGCATTCCAGATTTTTAAACTCATAAACGGAATCAGACCAGGCAGATCTCCCAGTCCCTCAAACACTTGTCTAATCGGCTCGTCAGTCGCCAGCTTCCTTCTAATTTGATCAGTAGGTACCTACTTACCTAATCCATCCAGGTGCCTGGTCTGGTTTAATGGTGGATTTAATTGTCACTACCAGTGACCACTGACTAAGGATGCCTCCCACCATGCTCGGTTATGAGACAAACGCTGATTTTCCCGGAAATTGAACATGGTAAACATGGCAGAACATCTCCAGTTTTTTCATAACTGGGCATGGTGGTACATTCTCTATTATCAGTTATACCCCATTTAAATTGCAATTAAGTAGTTCAGGTTAAAAACCGAGGTTAAACTGTTACCCCGGCAAGGTGGGACGCAGCCTAATTCAATTTTTATTGTATTGTTATTGCTGACACTCGGTGGCGCAGGCGCTAATTAGATCATCAATCTCCTGGGATTCTTCCATTTATTTTTAATCCAGAATAATGAATTTTCCCATAGTTCCCTTTATTGTTAATTTTAAAAAAGAATGTTCTGGTGCCACTTGTGTTTTCACCCTTAACGGTAACAGGACGGTACAAATGCTGTAAGAGCTTCCTATAGAGAAAGAGAGGGTGTCCGAGGTCCGAAGGGAAGAGGCGGGTAGTGTAGACTAGCCGCTAGCGCAAGGGTGCCCGCTCTCGCGCCCTTCACCCTTCAGTTCTCATCCGTCCGCGCCGGCCCTCGCGTCGCGCGTCGGTCTGTTCCAACTATCTGGAATTTTACCCTGGCTTTATGTGGGTTCAGTTTCTATCATACTCCCTTATCAGTATTGTCTCTTATTGGAGTGATGTTTAAGTCCTATAATTTATGCTTAACTCCCTATGAATTCTTGAACAAAAATTTCTTTTTAAAAGTTTCATGTGATATGACAGCATCAGAAAACAGGCACTACGCCGGGCATGCGGATGTGAAGATCCGCTTCATTGCCGGTTGTTTTGTTCTTTTTTCACATATCACTCTGTGATGTCTCCGTCCATCACTATTAATTGTTGGGCATAAGCTCAAAAAACCCTTTGCGTGGCACTTGGGGCACCAGCCCTGAAATGGAAACCCCTTGTGTTCCATTTCCAGTGTTTAGACAACGACTTATTTCTGAGCTCTTAGCTTCGCTCGTCCAGCTAACTGAACCTACCTGTAAGTTAATTTCAGCAGTAACAAGCAAGGTCTTGGCCTTCTTCCCCCCATAACGTCTAAACTCCTGAAGTGAAGGGGTGGAAGGCCATGCGCCTGCTCTCTGCTACTGCTATATTTTTCAGTTTCTGAATGGCTATACAGGCATTTCAGTTAGTAGGTATGTCGTCTAACACATAAGTAGTTAATGTGTTACTTGTTGAACTTCTTATAACAGGTAAGTTGGTCTCGTTGTACATTTTTTGTTTTGGGTTTTCAGCGTGGATGGGGAGCAGGTGTCGTGCTTCGAAGTGTCGCTGGCGGGAAAGTCGCAGCCCATTCTTCTAGGGACTCCATCTTCTTCAGAACGCCATGTCTGGATGCGGAAACTTCTGGAAAGTGTCACCCCAGCATTTCCTCCTAAGCTTGCCTTGGACTACAGCAAAGCGGGATGGTGCTACTTGAAGGTTCGTGTCATTTTCTCGAAGTTATTGCTACTAGTAAATGTCAGTATTTAAGAACACTTTGACAATTTCCCTCTCTGAAATTTTTAAAATCGTAATACAGTGAGAAGGTTCTGTCTGGGAAAAAATCAGCCTGGAGAAAGTCTTGTCATGACTCCTGTAACCAAATTTTTCAATTATCCTGGGCTGCTCACAAATAGAGCGCAGTTATTTCGAGGGTAGGCTTGCTACTGTGTTAGCTAGCAACTTCAGTTGTCGGCGTCTGGACGTATGGGAAAGCTATATTGTCTGAGAAATAAACGGTGCCTGTTGCCTCACTTGCTGCTCTCTTCTAGATAACGTGCTAAGTAGATGCATACTTTACGAGCGATTAAACCTTTTTTGTTGACATTATTTCCTTGGAAGCAGTTGTCGCTCTAAAATAAGGAAGTAACTGACCGTGTTGGGATTCAACTGTCCGATCTAAAAATTGAGTTTGATATTAAACCATTTTATAGTGCAGACAAAAAAATATTTCAGTTTCCTTGGAAAGATGTTAGCAAATGATAGGTTTGTAGTTTCTTCCTGTTATTTGAGTTGGAGGTTTTACTTAAGTCTTGAGTTGTTGAGACAACGGGCGGCTGTTTCGTGTTTTAAAGGATTGGTCCTGTTCGTCACCCTTGTAATGAGATGGAAGCCAGCTGGACACAGCCATTAACTACTAACAGACCCGCACCGCTTATTCAGACCCGTTACGACGGGAGATGTCTGGGTGGATTTTTTGTCTGGCTCTCTTTTTAACTCAACTTTAGCCTTTCCTTGCGGTCCGAGGGGGCACAAAGAAACTTATTTCTATGTGGACAATCCAGGCGGTGTTCCTGAAGAACTTCAAAGGAAAGTGTTCGAAAACCAGACGGAGAAATTGAACCTAGTTTGGACTATGTAGGTCATTGCTTCTGATAGTTCAAGATGGTAGATGGTGTTCTCACAGATTCTGTTGGCTACGCAGCCAGGCGATAATTATCTCTGTGGTACTCGTATGATGCGGGCTAGCGTGCTCGTGGGTCATTGGTCGAACCGTTCTCACGTTCACTTATCAAGTAGGTATCTGCAGAACCTGATGGAGTGTAGTTGTCAAATGGTATACCTATATCGACTCATCTTATCCACGCATAGTGCATGGAGCGTTCTTGCCGTTTTTCTGTCACAATCAGGTAACTTGGATAGATTGCTGTAGGTACAGGTTGGGGTTGGAGTTCTAACACGAGACTTGCAACGGTCTGACAACTTATGAGATCTTCGTTGTGACTCTTTTTGACCTGTAAAGTGCATGTGTGGCTGACAGGTACCAGGTACCCAGTGCGTTTTGGGTCGTGTCATGACTTGCATGGTTTTATTCCAATCTGTCAGCAGGTGATCTTTTAATATGTGAGAGTGTTGGGAATTGTCCCCAGCAAATCCTTCATTTTGCTGATTCGTACATATATACGAGTTGCGCAGTAAACCCATTAGCGCAGCACAGGCTGCTATGCCTTCTGCGCCGTCAGTGCGCGTCTATCACCCTTGGAGTGCGTCCATGTGCGCGTCAGGCAGCCATTGCTCCAACAACGACCCACTCACCCTCATCATACAGTCCACTATCTTCTTTACCCGAGACAACCGGACCTGAACTTTGACATTGACAAATGACATTTACGGACTGGGTAAGCACATCATCCCCCAGCTCGAGTTCACGGTAAGTTGCTCTCCCCCCATTTTGGTCTCATTCGAGCCGAGATATAGACCCCTCTCGTGGTTATACTCTCTTTGGTTTCTGACGCAAGGTTGGAACCAACGCCCTAAGCCTGCATTCCATGAAATTGTCAGGTCAGCATTTCCCTTCCCGCGTCGCTTGGCTTGAGGCAAGGCGGCTCGGCTGCGACAGGTGCTACACTCTAGTGGCAACCTGTATAACTCTCTCATTGGCAACATGGCCGTCCCTGTTGTAAACAAAACATTTTGTTGTGTATTTTCGTTTATTCTTGTTTAAATTTTAGATTTCTTTGATTTGTAAGTCTAAAATATAGTCTCTGGATGTTTTCTACAGAGTCTAGTGAGCATCCCATTGCTTTGTAAGTAATATTCAGTGAGTTTTTTGTGAAACATTGACACCTGTGTGTTTGATCAGTAGACTTTTGTCGTGCTTTGAGTCAATAGTACGCAGGTTCAATTCTTACGTAACTACTTATGTTATAATACTTATTGTTTACTCATTGGGAATTATTTTCTACTTGTTTATGTGTGTTTTAGCACCGTTATAGGGCTAATTTTGGGTGTTTATGTATACGTTTTCATAAAAATAGTGCAGTAAGTTAGTTTTTTAACTGTAGTTGTTTTATTTTACGGCATCATGGCTAAAGATAAAACTGTTAAGAGCCTTATGGAAGAAAGGCTTACGCTTTTGGATAGAGTCAAAGCTCTGACTTATTCATTAGAAACTCCTAACTTATCAATTGGTAAGTTGAAATCTATCGCTATGAACGCCAGTAGATTAGCTAATAGGTTCGATGCCATTGAAAGTGAATTGATCTCATACAATTCCAATGTTTCTGAACAGAAGAAAGTTGAAATTGAAGAATCAAATAGGATGTTCTATGAACATGTCGACTTCATTAATGCTCGCGAACAGGACATCGCTCTTGGTGTTCCTCCAGTTGCTGTGGCTGCCCCGACAGCTACCTCAAATCTCAAACCTTTGGAGTTAATTATCGCTACTGAGGATAATTTTGAAATTTTCTGGGATCTCTTCTCGAATCTAGTTGATAAGAACCCTGAGTACTCTCCGGTAGTTAAGTTTTATTACCTAGTGAACCATTTGTCTCCAGAATTGTTGAAGCTTATTAACAACTTCTTACCTGTATCTGCGGGTAACTATGAGTTAGCTAAAGCCGAGCTAAAGGGAATGTTTAATAACCCTAGAAGTCTAGCTTCAAAGAGCATTGACGAGCTTTTAGGTTGTGAGCCTATGTTGGCAAACAAATTCTCTGATACAGCGTTAGGCGATTTAGTTAAAACGTTTAGAAACGGTGTTTCCAACTTGGAAAAAATGGGTATTGAACATCTAGGAAACGTCATCTTGTTTCAAATGTTATACCAGAAACTGGACAAGAATCTTCGACGACAGTTCGATGCTTCTAGGTCTGATATCAAGGCTGTCTGCACAGTACAACAGCTTCTGAGTTTTCTTCAAGAGAGAATTCAGATCAACCATTTGAGCGCTGGAATAGAAGAAAAGAGTTCTTCTGCGGCAAAGTCGACGTCGGCCACTTCTGCCAAATCCAGCGGGAGCTTCCAACAGCGAACTCCACCCCGCCAACAGGGCACCAAAACGAACACTCTTCTTGCCGAAAAGAAGAAGTCTACCAAATGCATAACTTGTGGTGGCGACCACCTGCTCTACTCTTGTGAAAGGTTCAAGGGAATGCCGATCGACGATCGCATTCAACTTATCAAGGATAAGAGGTTATGTTTCGCCTGTTTTAGTGGTCAACACAAACTTCAGGATTGCAAGAGTCAATACTCTTGTCGTGGCTGCAACGACAGGATGCACCACACACTTCTTTGCAAGAAGGGCAAAGAGGAGAAGGTTTCCTCCCCTGAGGAAAAGGCTTCAGTCTTATCGTGTCAAACCAACAACCAGACTTTGTTAGCTACTGCGTTGGTTCTCGTTGAAGATTCTTCTGGCACCAAAGTTCCACTTCGAGCTATTCTGGACTCAGGAAGCCATCTTAGTTTTGTAACCACTAGAGCTGCTTCCATCCTTGGCTGGAAGAGGATGCCCGATCGCACGGTCATCCAAGGGATCTCCGGTACAATTACCAGCAAGGGTAAGTTAAGAGTCTCGCTTCACTCAAGAGTGAACCCCTCGTTTGTCTACCGCGCAGAGGCGTTAGTAGTCCCTCAGATATGCAGTCAGCTGCCCCACTCACCGCTGCCGTCTAGGACAGCAGAGCTTATAAACCCAGAGAAGCTAGCAGATCCTACGTTTTGGAAAACAGGTCCGATCGACATGCTCATCGGAGCCGCTGCCTACGCTGACATACTCTCCGATGCTAGTCCAATGTTGCGAATTGGAAACCTCACTGCCCAATATACTGAACTTGGATATATCGTCTGCGGCAGAACCGAGGGCGCGTCTGGCGCTCACACTTCACTCCTGTCAGTGGATGATGGTCTCACCGAGATTGTGAAGAAGTTTTGGGAAATGGAGTCTGGTCCAGAAAGGAAGATTCCTGACCCAGAAGACGTGATGGCTGAGGAATTGTTCGAAGCCACAACTCAACGAAAGGAGAACGGTGCATTCGAGGTGCGCCTACCTTTCAAACCGGGTGCCGTGCCACTCGTGGAAAATAAGTTTCCTGCTGAACTTGCCTACAAGCGCCTAGAGTCGCGTTTGAAAAGGGATCCAGAAGTCGAAAAAGCCTACAATGACTTCCTGGAGGACTACGTACAGGAGGGCATGCTGGTTCCTGCTACAACCACGTCTCCGTACAAACTCGTGCACCATCCAGTGGTAAAAAAGAAGAACGGCACTGTACGTGTGCGACCGGTCTTCAACGCATCTGCGCCCGACCTGAATGGAAACTCCCTTAACGAGCAACTGCTGAAAGGCCCGTCTCTCCATTCGGACATCTTCGAAGTCCTGTTGACTTTTCGGCTCCATGCCATCCCCTTCGTGTGTGACATCCGTAGGATGTACAATTCAGTTTTCGTCGCACCAGCCGATCGTACCTACCAGCACTTGCTCTGGAGAAGGTCACCCAACGATCCTGTTCAAGAATGGGAGTTGACCCGAGTCACTTTCGGGATGAAACCATCGGGATATCTTGCTCAGCGCGCCATCAAGGCTCTTGTTGAGGAGGATGGTCCATCCTACCCCATCGCCAGTGAATTGCTAACAAAGCAAATCTACGTGGACGACATTGCCGTCTCTACCCCTGACATCGCGACCGCAGTGGAAGCGAAAGAACAGCTGATTGAACTCCTTGACAAAGGAAACTTCCAGCTTCGGAAGTTCGCATCGTCTCGCCCAGAGGTGCTGGAAGGTGTTCCAGTAGACCACCGGGAGGATGTAAACTTCGACAGTGATGAAGATTTTGTGAAAATCTTGGGTCTCGCTTGGAACCCACATGGTGACAATTTTCTGTATAATGTGACTTCCTTTCAGGGTAACGTTTCCAAGCGAGGTGTACTCAGCTACCTCGCCCGAGTGTTCGACGTGAAAGGTTTCGTAGCACCTGTCACCGTCCGCGTCAAACTCTTCCTGAGAAAATTGTGGATCACCAATCTGGATTGGGATCAGCCTCTTGGCCCCGAGCTCACTAGTGAATGGAACTGCTTCACTACTGAAATACCTCTACTCCGACAAATTCGCATACCGCGTTTTGTTCCTGCGTTTTCCTGCAACAAGCTTGAAATCATCGCCTTCTCAGACGCCAGCTCCGTCGCTCACGGCTGCGTTGTCTACCTTCGGTGTGGTTTTGAAGATCACGCTGAACTCTTCATCGTCAAGGCCCGTGCAAGAGCCAACTCGTGCACACCTGTGACCATCCCTCGTGCAGAGCTACAAGCAGCGAGCATGCTAGCTGACATGTACGAGAGTCTCCTTCCTCGGGTTGCTGAGCTACCCATCTGCGATGTGCATCTGTGCACCGACTCGACCATCGTCCTAGCGTGGTTGAGAACCCCACCTCATCGACTCAAGACCTTTGTCGCGAACAGAGTCATGAACATTCTTTCAAAAACTGAGTTGTCTAACTGGAGACACGTCCCGTCTGAGGACAACTGTGCTGATCCAGCTTCTCGGTCACTGAGTCCCAGTGAGCTGCTGAACTGCGATCTGTGGTGGAAAGGACCTGCCTTCCTGCGGCAAGTACCTACCGCATGGCCTGACGAGGCTACTACCCTGCAAGTGGATCTTCCTGAAACTGTCAAAGAGAATCCCACTTCCCTCTTGTGTGACCCCGAACCACCGGACGTGGAATCGGAGTACATCTCTAAGTTCAACGACCTCACGCGTCTTGTTCGAATTACCGCACTGTGCTTCCGTTTCGTCGCCAATCTTCGCGCAAAGACACGGAAGGCGAAGATAACAACTGGTTGTCTCACCGTTCCTGAGCTCAGAGGAGCAATGGATCGCCTTGTCATTTTGACACAAACGAAGTACTTTCCTGACATCTTAGAAGGGAAGCCAATTCCAAAGAGCCTTCGAGGACTCACCCCGTTTATACACAAGGAATCCGGAATCATCAAGGTTGGAGGACGCTTAGACAAAGCGCCGCTTCCTGTGCAAGCCAGGCACCCCTGTTTGATTCCACATCAGGCAACTTTGGCCACCCTCATCCTTCGGGATATTCACAAGTACACGCTGCACGGTGGCAATTCCGTGATCAAAGCTACTGCTCGCCTCAAGTATTGGATACTGGGACTTAGCCGCCTATCCAAACGCGCAATTTACGAATGCGTCAAATGTCAACGCTTCAGAGTGAAGCCACCTGAACCCATCATGGGAGAACTACCGGCGGATCGCTTCAATCAATCTCGCCCGTTCATCATCTCATCGAGTGACTATGCCGGACCGTTTCTCGTGCATGAAAGTCCGCGCCCAAGATCCAAGGTCATCAAGGCTTGGATATGTCTTTTCACGTGCCTGAGCACCAGGGCCTCCCACCTGGAGGTAGTATATAGCCTCAGCACTGAGGAATTCATTGCTGCCCTCGGGCGGTTCACATCCCGCAGAGGACTGATTTCAAAGCTGTATTCAGACTGCGGAACCAACTACAAGGGAGCCGCCAAAGATCTTCTGGAGATCAAGAAGTTTCTCACTGACAGTCAGTCAGACATTGAAAGGTTATTGGCGCAGCGTCAGATCACCTTTCACTTTCACCCACCTGCCTCACCATTCAAAAATGGAGTCAGCGAGGCGCTCGTAGGTGTCTTCAAGAGACACTTTCTTCGCATCGTCGGCAACAACAGGTTGACAACCACAGGCATGCTGACTTTAGTCACCAGGATTGAAGCCATCATGAACTCTCGCCCACTGCTTCCGTTGACAGCGAACCCGGACGGCGAGCTGTTGACACCTGGACACTTCCTCATCGGAGACTCGCTCATGGCAGTCCCAGAAATCGATTTGTCTGAGAAGAGATCGAATCTCCTAACCTCCTACCAGATTGTGCGCCAATCGTTACAGGAGTTTTGGCGCGTATGGCGTCAGCACTACTTACACACCCTGATTGAACGAAGCAAATGGACCGATCCTGCTCCAGAGTTGCAGGAAGGTATGGTGGTACTTATCAAGCACGAAACCACACCACCGCAAATGTATCCTCTGGCTGTTGTCGAAGAGGTTTTTCGCCATTCCTCTGACGGAGTCGCACGCGTTGTCAGAGTCCGCACTGCGCAAGGCACCCTGCTGCGTCCTGTGCAAAAACTGATCCCCCTGCGGATGGAGCACTAAACTAACCAGTGCCTCCTTAGATGTAAGCTAGTCTAAAGTCTTGTATCTCTTGTTTATCATGTGTATTGTCTAGTGCCTTGTTGCTTTCCCTCGATAAAGCAACGCGGGGAGAATGTTGGGAATTGTCCCCAGCAAATCCTTCATTTTGCTGATTCGTACATATATACGAGTTGCGCAGTAAACCCATTAGCGCAGCACAGGCTGCTATGCCTTCTGCGCCGTCAGTGCGCGTCTATCACCCTTGGAGTGCGTCCATGTGCGCGTCAGGCAGCCATTGCTCCAACAACGACCCACTCACCCTCATCATACAGTCCACTATCTTCTTTACCCGAGACAACCGGACCTGAACTTTGACATTGACAAATGACATTTACGGACTGGGTAAGCACATCATCCCCCAGCTCGAGTTCACGGTAAGTTGCTCTCCCCCCAGAGAGACTATTGTCAACTGCTTTCTTATGATAATTGATAAGGTTAAAGATAAGGATTGACAGTTTAAAAATAGATCGGTATCTTTTGTTGGAAAATTTTACGGAATCTTTTTGTGGAATTAAGAACCTAAGGGTGCGTCCCACCATACTCGGTTAACGTTAAACTCCAGTTAAATTTCAATTATTGCACGGTAAAAATCGAACCGAGTATGGTGAGATGTTCGTCTCTCGTTACTTTCAGGCTCACAAATATATAATTCCTTTCCTCCTGGTTGTCAGCAGCAGCCTAGGGCACCTCAAATCTCTTTTTGCCTGCGCTGAGGTGTGACTTTCAGTGAAGTGGTGTATTCGGACAGGCTATTATTACCACACAGTTAACCCATTCGAGCTAATGAAGCTAATTTCCGCTCTAACACCTATCTGTGTACAATATGCACTTCCCTGCTGTTCCCTGTGTCCGCTGCCTACAGTTACATAGATGTTGAAAACTTTAATTGGTGTGTACCTAGGTTCTAGGGAAGTCTGTCTTTAAAGGCTTAACATATTTGTAGCAGGAGTTATATTCCGCATAGTGTAGACAGAAATGAAAAAAAAATAATAATTTGTTGTGATTCGTCACTTGCCACTAGCGAGGCTGCGCCTAAATACTGGCATGATGTGAATTCAAATCTTTTGCTTGCTTCTGTTTTAGGAGGGTATAAGCTCTGGGTGGAGCATGTCGTCTGTACTGCTGAGTCAGAGGGACCTCCATCTTGTTCCTAACAACGGCTCCCTGCTCACTGCTGATCTCCGCAAAGCTCGATCCATCTGTAAGTCAAGTTACTTCACCACAGAAGGCTTATTAGATGTGAACTTTTTGTAAGCTACGCTGGGTAAAATATGTACTGTTTTGTAGGCTGTCAGATTTTTATCAATATTTAGGGACTGCAGGATTTTCAACGGGACCCCACTTGTGATTTTTTTTTGCTGTTTAAAATTATTTAGTCTTTACAAAAATATTATTTATTTCGCAGCTCTACAGGAGGGGGACCTAAAGTGCAAGAAGACGTCTGAGAAAGGTCCGGTACTGTTGGTGGACCTACAGGAGCGGACTCTGTACCTGCAGATGGACGCCGCTGCGGAGACGGCAGAGTGGGCAGTGGCGGTGAGAGCAGCGGCGCTTAATAACGGCCCAGCCCTCAGTCAGCTCCAGCTCACCAAGGATAATGTCCCCACCATCGTCGACAAGTCAATCAACTTCGTTCACACTCATGGTAAATCACTTTGATGGGTTGGATTTAGTGCTGAGAGATTGCAGAAGTAAACTGTTTTTTGGCTAAAATGG
The DNA here is from genome assembly GCA_950004255.1 of Mesopsocus fuscifrons. Taxonomy (NCBI): domain Eukaryota; kingdom Metazoa; phylum Arthropoda; class Insecta; order Psocodea; family Mesopsocidae; genus Mesopsocus; species Mesopsocus fuscifrons. The sequence goes on from OX465375.1 coordinate 9,368,255, forward strand.
AATGGTCATAGCCTTTCCCGTTCCTTTCCAGGTAAACCCACCGCTGTTTTTACTGGCGGACGACAGTTGTTGCCCGCCATCGCCGTAATATTGTTTGAAATAAGTTAGAACTCTAATGCCTTTGCTAAATATTTCTGCCCCTTTGCTATGTGACCTTCTTAACTCACCCTTTCGTAACCTTTCGTACGAGGGTTAAGAACAACAAAGTGTATTCGAAAGAAAATTGTAATGGATGGTTTTTGTTTAGGGAGTGCGTCTGAGGGTATCTACCGTCGCAGTGGCAGCAGCTCAGCTGTCGAGAAGTTGCTGTCTGCGTTCCGGAAGGATGCGTGGGCTGTCCAGCTGTCGCGCGGAGAGTGCAGCGAGTTCGACGTCTCGAGTGTCCTCAAGCGCTTCTTCCGTGATCTGCCAGAGCCGCTGTTTGTCCAAGAGCTTCACCCTCAGTTCCGCGCCATTGTTGGTAAGCCCGTCAAGTTATAGTAGAAGAGTTAGGACTACGAAAATACGAAAAAGATTCAGTTTCGATAATTTTTGTCCCAGATTTTACTTTCCTCTGAGTCTCGAAAGGAATGGAATATAGTACTTAAAACAAATTTCTATAACTCGGTGTTAACTTCTGCCGTTGAGAATATAAAGGTTCGTGGTCCCAGAATGGTTTGTAAAGTTCCCTGGATTGTTTTTCTTTGGAAGGAAGTCAACAAAAACTATTCTCGTGCCAGTTTTCGTCGGGTTTCACTTCCTCTGGAAACTATTTTTGCTGATTGCTTATAGGCTTCTTCATTGATTCCCACAAAATAAGTCTAGGAAAGAAACAGGTTTATTTTATCAAAATCAGAGAATTCAGTATCCTTCAACCGCTTGCGGAAAAATAATTCCAATTTTTTCTTTTCAGAGGATGGGTCCCTAGGTGGGGAGGAGAAGCGCAAAAAATACCAGGAAGTGTTGCAACAACTTCCCAAACTCAATTACCTGACAGCCAGAAGACTGATGGGGCATTTGTACTTTATTGACAAACTTCGCGCTAAAAATCTAATGCCTGTTGAGAATTTAGCGGCCATTTGGGGGCCGACACTTATGCATGTTCAGGTAAGGGTGTGTCACTGTAGATCAGGCTCCTGTAGTGAAAAGTCTCTCTAAGTCTCCTTAAGGGATTGGAGAGTCACGGAGAGAGGGAGACTTATTCAAAACTCTCTGAGCTTTGGTGATAGTTAATTTACAATGGGACAATTTATAATAGATACCAAATTACTGAGAAAAGTCAGTGTCTCAAGTGGAGAAATACTAGATGTTCTCAGCTGTTTTCTATAAGTACTTACTTGTACTCTTTTTTGCTGGATGCAAAACATTACTAAAAAAAATTGGAGTGATACCTTTTTTATTTTTAATCTCTGGATCAACCACACTGACATCTGCCCGTAATTTCAACTTGGCATCATCATAATACAGCTCAAACAATGCAGAGTTATTTGTTAATTTGATCAGTAGATACTAATACCCTAGCTGTGGGACGTTTTTCTTTAAAAAATTAATTTCTACTTGAATTGGTGTTTCAGGAAGGAACTAGTTTAGACCCAAACTGGTCGCGCATGGAGTCTACCGTTATCAGCGATCTAATCAGCAACTATCCCGCCCTGTTCGAGGTGTCAGAGGACGAGTTGCAACGTGAACTCAAGATCCTGACCGTGCTTGAGACATTCCACAGTAATAGCATCTCTACACATGGCCCGAAGAAACCGTCTGGCGATCTCAAAGTCTGGGTCTACCTTAACTCCCAGAAGGATGGTGACTCAGTTAGTGTGGCGGTGAGTTTCTTTTTATTTTATTTTAAATAGGAATAAATAAACTATTGTAGCCTTTTCAAAACATAAAGACTGCTGTTGGAAAGTGCTGGAACAGTTACCCTTCCGCGTTCACATTTCAAATTTACCTTTGTAATAAATATTAAGAAAAAAGTGATTTTAAAAGAAGAATAACAAATTACTATCGTGAAATTTATTAACTATATACAACCAGGAATCATGATATGAAATTTTGATGCCACAGCTAGGGATGAGTCCGATTAAAAAGGGTGATATAGGGTACAATGTCCAAAGTGTGAAACATGATAACATGAATAACGGCGCCACCATGCACGGTTTTCTTACGGGGGAAAACAGGGAAAAGCCATCAGAACGTAATTTTAAACTTAGCTGCCAAGACGTAGGAATAGTTTTCTTGGTGTATTCAAAATAGCCTAATTTTGAGATTTATTGGTGATTTTTTTAAGGAAAACCCGTCGGAAGTATTTTATACGCATAATTCTCCCAAAAGATCTAAATCTAACAAAAGGTGTATGGTACAGGTACCGCCTGGAAAGCTTGCTCGGGAGATGTGCGACGAGTTGTCGGGGAGGATGGCGCTCCCCGGCCACGCCCTGTGCCTCCAGGAAGTGGTGAGCGGCGGTCAGCTGCGGCGTCCGCTCCACCATTCCGAGTGCGTCCTGGATGCGGTCCTGCGCTGGGGACACTGGCCTGAAGAGGACCGCAGAGACAACTGCCTGGTCCTCACAGCGTCCACACTCCTGCAGGAGCTGTTGCCTCTCCTCTCCACACCTCTCCTCCCGGCTGTTGACGAACTCAAATTTGCTGACTCCCGCACGAAGAATTTCAAATCTCATTTGTTTGAGCTGAGCCAGACCACATTGTGCTGTTATAAAGACAAGTCTGTAAGTACTCCGTAGATTTAATTATCTTAGGCTGAATTTCACCACCTCACAATAGTGCCTCCTAACGATCGAATAGCTATCGATTCGTTAAAGCAGAAGAAAATTATCCTATAGTTAAATTTGTCGTGTCACTAGAATTCGTCTGCTTTGTTTACGTCAAATTTGTTTCCAGTTAAAAATGGAAAAGAAACCTGAAGGACACACGACACACTAATTTTTCGGAGAAATGTATTAAATTGTTGGGTAGAAAACATTGATTTGAAAGTAAGAAATTAATCGTTATCAGATAATCCACTCGAAAGCTAACGGTAAGATAAGAGTGCATGGTGAAAGCCGTTAACATTTTTTACCGATACGATAGCGCTATCGTGTACACGATAGTCTTCACGTTAAAGTGGTGAAATCCAGCCTAAATCTTTTTAAATAAGCTTCTGTAAAAAAATTCATAATTGATTATTAATGGAAATCAGCTGCAAGAACCTAGAAGCAGGTTTTGTCAAAATTTTATTCTTTATCTAAAGTTAAATTCGTAGTTTATATTGAACGGAAGGTCTTCCACAGTTTTTATGTCTCACCACGGGTTTAGTACAATAGTGGCCAGTGGCTTCAGCTATCGAGCGGATAACGAGAGGATGATAGTTTCCATCCTGAAAGAAATCGATATGGCTTAAAAGTGTAACAGATTTTCTTTTTCTTTGCAGTGTTCCGTGAAGATGAGGGAGTGGATGTTAAAAGACATTGTCTGGTACCTGGGCCATGAGACTAAGCGGAACCCTCACGCAGGGTGGTCCATCACATTCATCACAGCAGACAGCCAGCCGACGAGGAGCAAGGACAAGCCTTACTTCGGGAACACCCTGTGTGGGAGCACAGAGCAGCAGAAGCGGAAGTGGATGGCCGCCATGTTGGTTGCCGCGCATCCGGCTGGCATCTTGCCCCCTCCGGTCCTGATAGAGTAGCAGTGTTCCTGTAAGGTAGGCTTTATGTGGGAACCACTGGTGTACAATCTCGATGCATGGGTTGGGGTATTTTTAGATTTGTGTTACACGATGTTAAATGACTTGATCAAATACTGAAATAGTTTGACTCTTGCCATTTTGAATTTATAAATTGCGTACTTTTGCTTGGAGTAGTTTTAATGAATGTTATATTATTATTGTGTCCTTGAGGGAATGGAATTTATCGTCAAATCGTCAAATAATATCGTGTAAAGCATATCTTCGCATGATTTCGTTTTATTTCTTTATTTTCGTTTTAAATCAATGGTAGGGTAAAATTACTCGACGACTATTTACAAGCAATCACCACTCACTGAAGATTTGGTAATTTTCAGCCTGCTTTTTTCAGATCTACAAATATTTTTGGATGCTTATAAAATTAGTTTGCCTTGTGATCTGATGAATTGAAAGTTAATTATTTTTATATTGTGACGTCGTACAGTTTCTGTTGATACTGTGATGAATGATGAAATAAGCAATAGTGCTTTTTATTATTTACTGCACTTGTGCAGCAGTCCATTGCACTAACTTAGTAGGTATACGGGATTTATGACTGTGCTGTGCCACTCCACCACCCCACCAGTGACTTCAGTGTACACTGTTGGTAGGTAAATTAGTTTAATTTAATTGCGCACATTTAAGGAACCCGTCTCCGACTACTGATAGTTAGTGGGATGTCTGAAATGGCACTTTTGTCTGGAAAATATAATTATCATATCCCAGTCCACCATTATACTACGAGCAAGATAATTGTGTTTTCAAAGTTCTGACATTTTTGTCATTTTATATTTCTCACCGGAAAACGGCCGTTGTAAATTTCTCAGTGTCTTCCTACTCATTTTTCGTATATTCATATTTCCTTATTCATACGCATAATTCGCATTATTTTCATTTACACGCTTTTCTTGGTATTTACAAAATAGGGATGTTGATAAATTACGTTACCATCCACCCTGTACTGGGGACTTCCTAGCATAAACATAAAATTCAGTCATTAATACAGTCTCGGTCTAGTCATGGGCGTAAGGTTAGCAGGAGGGCAGGTGATGATACATTTTTGCCGCGTAAGATTATTTTAATTTTTTTCCTTTGCTGGAAAGACGTAGCCTCAGCAGTGTCTATTCCTCGTCATTGTTTCCATTTAAATGTTTTGCAGATTCAATTTTTTGAGGGGAACAGGAGGGAGGTATCGAAAACCTCCGGGAAATTGGAGAATCTGCGTCAGTAGTTTGATAGGGCATTAGTCATTCATAACTGAGGCTACTTCTAGGGATAATATTCTGAGTGTTTCGAGCAGCTCGCTGTGTCAGTCATATGGGCGGTAGAAATGTACCATGAGCTTTTCTCAAAACTTAAAGAGAAAACGAATGTATTCGTTGGGGTCAGTTGAATACAGTTAAACCTATATTTTAAGATTATAAACAAGGCTCAATTTTAGAAATCAAATTTGTTACCAACTTACCAGTGTCATAGTGATTACTATTTTCTCCACGAATATCCATGACGAGTCCAAGATTGTAAGTTTATGACGTACATTTATTGTGTGAGTTTTATCTTGTAATTTGTAGTTATTTTGTTATTGAATTTTATATAAAAATCGGCACAATATATTTTAGCTCGTTTATGTACTTTATTATTATTTTCAGTTGTAGTGTCATTCTAGTGCACTACTTAAAATTCTGTTTTTTATTCTGAAGTACGGTCTCCCCTGACTAATCAGAGTTCTGCCTTTAAATTATGGATCTTGGTCGCTATCTCGGGCGTTAAGCTCCGTATGCTAAAACATAGGTAAAACTGCACCACTTCGTCGTTATCAAAGTCGTTAACTTGGCGTTAACATATTCGTAATAGACCTGCTTGTCCTCCTCCTCGCGATCCAGCTCTGATGTTCACAAGTGACCTGCTTGTCCTCCTCTCTGATTGTTCACAAGTATTAGGCGTCTCCGAAACTCTAGTTCACATTCAGACGATGCAGCATTTAGAATTGACAGCTTCAAAAGACTAATATTGCGTGTTGTATGGATTTGGGCGCCATCTTGATACTGGGATTAGTTTTAGGTGTAGGTACTCGACATCCTTGCTATTACCTTTTATGTTATTTAACTATTTGGCCAGTGTACCGGGTCACGTTGTAATGTTTCTTTCCGCATATCCGACCCCACGCGTGGTAGTATTAAAATCGCACCCGAAACGAAAGCGAACGTGCGCTGTTATACACTGGCGCAGGAGCCGTCTGCATGTTAATGCCTGTGTCAGTTACCCATCAATCAGAAGTTTGGCACGGGTGCTGCCGAGGAAGCCTCGGCCGTATATAACCTGAGGACGGAAGTCCTTGTGGACATTGTCTTCAAGGCACCGAACAGGGGTGCAACGCGTCCGTACAATGCATACACATGTAAGTAACCCATCGTTTTGCTATCTTACAAATTTAGGAGAGATTGAAAATTTTTTTTATCTTGGAGTGACTGTTCAAAAAACATTTTCTCTTGACACAGTGAAATACCCATAAATATATTTGTGATTTAGGTACCAGTCGTTGTTAAATACCAGGCCAAAAAGGATATAAGTATGTAAGTAACAGTAACAGTAACAATTGACACAGTGCTGTTTGTGTACGTTTTCTTAACGATTTGTTTCTGAGGAACCTATTGGATATTTGTTTGATCTGAAGTATAATAATTGTCTTTTTAACACCAGACACTAGTTGAATAAGTTGTGATTTAACAGTATGGTAATTTTTAGACCTCCGAAAATTTTTAAAAGTTACTTGATTGTTAAATCCCAACCTACTCGTTGCTGACGTTAGAAAGACAAAGGGCAGACAAATATCCTACAATTTTCTCAGAAACATACCATACTCATAAGCAAACTGCCTTATCTACAGCGTTAAGAATTTGTGTTAAATAGTTGGGAGTGAAAGTGTTGCAAAAGTTTACTGTTATTGCTATTATTGCAGGTTCTCTTCGTTCTTCTTTCTACCCTTGCCTCCACTTATGACACTGCTGCTTCCTTTTTGGAACCTGTGATTGAGAAGTAAGTTACTTCACATACTGGAATGGATTAAGTAGTGATAGTGAATCCGAACTTGAAAAAAGTTGCCCACAGGCTAATTAAAGGACATGAAGCCGAATGTCTTGTCTTCGCAATGTTTCCAAAATATAGAGTCCGAGCGGATACTGCGCCCTGATCCTGCTCAGGCCGTTGAAGGCGGGTTTTGATCCGGGGCGATACGGAATTTCCCCTAACCAGTTATTAATATTCTCGCGGGGGTAGGTAGGGAAATGAGTACCATGGCGACTTGGCAGAGGTAGAAGAAAACCTGCTCTAAAATTTTGTAGCTGAAGTTCTCAATTGTTTTTTAATTTTTCCAGTGTAGTCCACTTACAGACAGCGCTCCCACCCCCAGAAACGCCTGGGATATGGAAGAAGAAACTAATTTGGAAAGCGCGGTGGGTGCAGGAGTGGAAAACTGAGAAGAAGTGGAGGCCAGTGTGGCGAAAGGTATGGAGCCCCGTTGAGATCCGCGAGTGGGTGCCCATCCCCAGGCCACCCCCCGACTTTCATCCCTCAGAATCTGGGCCTCCCCCATCCCAGCCACCCGGCCCACATGATCTACCTTCGTATCCTCCGGGTCCTCACGGACATGAAGGCCCTGGGGGCCCTCAAGGTCCCCCACCCTTCAGACCTCAGGGTCCTCATGGGCCTGAAGGCCCTGGGGGCCCCCAAGGTCCACCGCCCTTCAGGCCTCTAGGTCCGTCTGGTCCTACAGGTCCGCCAAACTCATATGGACCTCCGTCTAGTCAAAACCTCGGCCCCTCCACACTTCTCCATCCCGTCCCTGACGCCCCACCTCCAGAGTGGCCTTCTCCTGACATGCAAGAACTTCTCGCAAATTACCATACCATTCGTGATCCTAACAGTGATAGCTACAATAATCAGAAACCAGAGCAAGTTTCTTATAACAACTACCACGTCAACTCACCGAGTCCAGACAAGCAAAGATTACCTCAGTTTTTTGAGCCGCCTAAGTCACCCCAGCAGCAGCAGGAACAGCAATTATACCGCCCACCTACCAACTCTACTTCGTCTCTCCGTGATTTATCGCCCAGGAACCAAGAAACAAGAAATTCGGTGTCCCCCTATGCAGCAAAGCTTGCTCAAGCTGTAATTCGTGAGAAACTGAATCAGTCTCTGAAGCCCACAGAGAGGCCTTCCGGTCTCACGGACGTGGTCTTCAAGCCAAGCCAGTCCTCTACCACCACGGCGAAAACTCCGTCCAGAGTGACGAAAGGAGTGACCTCAACAGACAGCCCTTCCAACGTGTATATTGTCACCCCAGTTTCTTTCGGGTAGATGTGACCTTCTCAACGCAGTTCCTGTAAATAATACTCATGACTGCTGACTCACATAGCTTTAGTTCCTTTTTATTGTGCATGCGAGTGTAATTTTTCAGCGGTGTTAATGAATGTTATCGATGTCTTTTCCCATAAATTATTATAATTCATTTCTGTTGACTTTTAGATCCTTGAATCATTGTACTAGATTGAGTTATTTTATGAACCGCGTTCGAGCTTTGAGCCCTTCTGAAGGTATGGTTGTAACTAAAATATCCTAGTTAGGTAGGGCAGTCCTCCATCGATAGAAGTGGACTGGCGGCTTTTTTACTCTCTTGTGTCAACTGACATTTCAGCTATGCTATTTTATTCATTATTTCCCGAAGTTTCTTGTCTGTATTTAAATTTGAATAACGGAAAGAAGAAGGAAGTAATGGCAAATGAGTTTATGCGCCCACCTGTGGGAGCACTCGTCATGCCTGAAACTTGGACATAATATAAACAAATAAACAAGAATAGGACTTCCGCTGGAACCGGTCTGTCCCAATTTCCCTAATCGAGAGAGCTCTTACTTAACTGTTCCGCGGTGAGGCTTTCGTGGGTGTTGAGTCGACCTTGCGGAGACCAATTCGGTCACCATGGGTGCGTAATATGATGGGTCTGTGTGGGTAGCTGATGGTACATCAGAACAGTACCATCGCTATTTGTGAAAAATTTAGGATGGATACATTTTGGCTGAAATTGTCCTAAACTAGTTCCGCCGACCTATTAGGAGGATTTCTATATTGAGGTGAAGGTAATTTAAATACAAGCCACATCACTAGCCGAATCGTCCGCTCTTTCAAACTCTTTCTGAGCAGTTAGGTTGATAGAAAATGCTTTGTCGGTGATTTCTTTTGTAGGTATGTGCCTGGAGTTGGTCTTTGAAGTTAATGCTGTACAAAGTAAACTATACCTTGTGGTGTCTGCTTAGAACCTGAAAGTCCTAAAGGAACATTCTATAGATCTTGTACGGTATTACAATTGTTTTAACATTGATAATGCAGTGTGGCACCTATTAGGTATCAGGTATCATAACGCTACTCACGTTGTCACCTCACTATTACTTTCACCGGACAGTACCATTATGTGTCTTGTCCATGTATGCTGTGCATTTCCACATGGTGCACTTGCACCGCGTGCATTATCAATTAGGTACCAGGTACACTCTCTTCCTTCTCCCAAGGGCCTAACTTTGTGTCGATTTATTCTCCGAGGCGTGACTGGTTAAACTGAATGGTGCACCTAGGGTACCAACGCGCCTGTTGCTAACTTCCGAGTTTTTTCTCCTAATCATCAGCTGAGTACCTAAGGTTAATTATTTCTATTTTCTTTTGTCGTACCTAGGTTGAGTTTCTAGTATGACTTGAACAAAACTCTGGTGGCTGTAATTACTCACAAACTGCAATTACCTTCACTTCAAACGGGATTGAAGCAAAAGGACTTATGTTCTTGCCCTTTGTCCTTTGTCGAAACTTTTCCCCCATGATTGATGCCCTCCCCTGTGGGCATGATGGGTACCTGACTGAACTCTGTCGGGCGTGATTCCGACAAAATTAGCCACAAGAGCTGGAACCTGAACCTGGAACCTATTTCCTGTTCCTTCTGAGAAGGAAAAGTACCGCGCGTGCTTGCTTTCGGAACAGCCACTATCTGTTCCTGTTACTTAAGCTGCGGTGGGAGGTTCTGTATACTCAGTGTACTCCGAGGGGGTAACCACTCCAGAGATTCCTTGAGATTCCACTGAGATTCCATAAACATTTCCAAAGATTCCAAACGATATTCATAGAAAGATGAACCCCGAAGGGGTAACCACTCCAAAAAAATTCCAAGATTCCCTGAGATTTCATAAAGATTTCCAATGATTCCCAACGAGTGGTTAACCCCTCGGTGTCCTCATTATAGGAAACAGACACTCATAAAAAGTGTAACAATATATTAACAATCAACAACGACGAGGAATAACAAACTAAAACTAAGACAGTTGAAAAAAATTATTTGTACATTTCAAGTCTAGGCCTACTGGCTGTAGACCATTTTTACCACATCCATGTACGATTTTATGAAATCTGTAAGAATTTTTCTGTTGTTTCGATTAGGATTATGAAATCGATTCATTATATATTCTAGTATTGAAGCAAGGTAGTTGTACCATCAGTTTTGCTTCTCGTTTGTGCTATGGTACCATGAATGAAACGGCTATGACTGACAACATGGAGGTGGTATTATGCTGGTAACTAAAACATTTCAAAACAAAGTGACTAACACAGCTACAGGCTACAGCCATGCTTTAAAAGGCACCATGCGGAACGCAAGACAATTGACATCTCATTTAACCTAAGGCCTAAAAAGTGACTGAAGCGTCTTTCTGTTACGTAAAGCTTTGGAGCGTTGAGCGCCGCGCGCCGCCTGTTCTCGTTGGTATGGCGATGCTAATAGCAGAATAGTTAAACACTGAGTTCCTAACCTGATTCCGCGTATGCCGTTCGGCCTTGCCTTTCCGCCTCGTTAATCTTACTCCAACTACTAATGTCTAAAACTATAGGATCAGTCGCAAATTTGGTTAAATAGCTTTCAGCTCCTACTTCTGAGGAAAGTTCCACCGTCCAGACCTTGTTTCGGACGTGGAGGCATCTGCAGAGACGCCCCATCGAGGAGCTTCTGAATTTGAAGTTGACTGGGAGCCCTCAATGGCGTAGGGGAAGGAGGAAGGCCCGGGGGGGAGGGGTTTGAAGGGGGGCACGGCGCCGTTAGCGGGTTGTGCGGCTCTCCCATCTCGCCGGTCTTCCCAGCCATGGTGGTGGTCCTCATGTTCTGGAGGATGGTGGTCATGTTGGATGATGATCCACTCAGAGATCCAAACTGGCTTCCATACCTTCTTCCAGGCAGGCACCCAGATTTTCTTCCATGCTGGCACTTGAATTTCTTTCCACGCCTCCTTCCAAGCCAACTTCTTGTCAGGGATCCAGACTAACTTCTTGCTTGGCTTCCAGATTTGCTGCCATGCTTCCTTCCATTCGAGTTTCTTGCTAGGAACCCAGATCTGCTTCTTGGCTGGTTTCCATACCTGTTTCCACGCTTCTTTCCAGACTAGTTTTTTGCTTGGAACCCAAATTTGCTTCTTTTCTGTGCGCCACACTTGCTTCCATTCTTCCTTCCATTCCAGTTTCTTACTTGGGACCCAGATCTGCTTTTGAGCTGGCTTCCAATATTTCTTCCAAATTGGTTTCCAAATTAATTTTTTCTTCCACAAATCGTGAGCAATAATTTCGTAATCGTGGCCTTTTTCTAGAGTTTTTGAACCGGGAACGTGCACCTTGATCCACTCGGGCACCCAGACCTTCTTCCATGCAGGCACCTGAATTTCCTTCCAAGCAGGCACTTCAATGTGTTTCCACACTGGCTTCCAGTACTTTTTCCACTCTGGAACTTGAATTTCTTTCCAAGCGGGTACCTGAATTGGGACCCACACTGGTTTCCAAATTTTCTTCCAGTCGGGTACCTGTATTTCTTTCCAGGCTGGCACCTGGATCTCCTTCCATACTGGTTTGTAAATCTTTTTCCAGTCGGGAACGGAGATAGGCTTCCACACAGCCTTTTGAGTTGGCACCCAAACTGGTTTGTAGTACTTTTTCCATTCGGTCTTCCAGATCTTCTTCTGCGCTGGTTTCCATACTTTAACCCAATCTGGCTTCCATATCAGTTTCTTCTTCCAGTAGCCGTCGTGGTGGTCGTGGTGAGGATCTACCCTTTTTTCGGCAGCTTCTGTGCCTGGTTGCTGGAGCTCATTACTGCTCCTGCTGCTGCTACCTGACGATGGGAACTGCACTGACTTGCTGCTGTCGTCGTTGTCGAATGTCAGAGCCTTGCCGGCTACGCAGGTGGCTGCTACAAGCAGCCATGCCGCAACCTGAAATTAAAAGAAAAGGCCCATTTAAATTTTTGATGGTAACTGGAGAAGGTGCGAAAGTCTTCGTGGCGCCGTTAAGTACATTTGACATTGTCATTAGCTGTGACGGTGCATCAGTGACTCATTGTCAGACGCTACCATGTATTACACAACAAATCGAATTTTTTCAAAGGATTGAGCCGAGGGGGTAACCACTCCAGAGATTCCACTGAGATTCCATAAAGATTTTCAAAGATTACCAACGATATTCATAGAAAGGTGAATCCCGAAGGGGTAACCACTCCAAAAAATTCCAAGATTCCCTGAGATGTCATAAAGATTTCCAATAATTCCCAACGAGATTCCCAACGAGTGGTTAACCCCTCGGATTGGGCCTTGTACGCCCAGAAGCAGACTGGCTTTCAGTTCTCGGTCAGGCCTATATACTACTCCGTTCCATTCGCAAGTCTCAGGGAAGTACTCTTTCTCTTCTAGTAAAGAAAAATAGATCCATCACTGGATTCGATTTTGTCATTGGTATTAGCATTACTTCTCGTATTACAGCATGATTGCACAACGTGCATGGGTGCATACTGCCCAGGTGGAGCCCAGGCTCCAGCACTTTCCACGACCGGTCCAGCGGGCGAGGGGTCAGGCGGTCAGACCCTTGGACCCTCCACTTCCCCAGTTCACTTCCGTCACGCGTTTACTCAAATCTGCATCGTTAGGTCTCTACTTCCCAACACCGGCCCTTGAGGGGACTGCATTGTGAAAACCGCTCACGGTCAGGTAATCACTTCATCGTGGGCTTTGCATAGATTATTGATTGGACTTTGATCTCACTGGCCACTAGTTCATTGTTGCGTTTCGACTTCCTCAAAGGAAAGAAAGTTTTGGAAGCAATTTACGAGGGGTTAACCACTCGTTGGGAATCACTGGAAATCTTTATGAAATCTCAGGGAATCTTGGAATTTTTTTTGGAGTGGTTACCCCTTCGAGGTTCATCTTTCTATGAGTATCGTTGGGAATCTTTGGAAATCTTTATGGAATCTCAGGGAATCTCTGGAGTGGTTACCCCCTCAGCAATTTATGTCCTGTTTTATTTATTTATATTTATTGGCAGTGGCGTGGTACCTAATGGTAGAACTTGGAATATGAATCTACGAATCTATACCTTCTTGCGCAGGTAGGGGGCGAAACAAAATTCTTGCGTAGAATGTAAGATCGTGCCGGTTATCTATAGAAGCCATACTTAGTGCGGAGATGACATAAGGACCGTCCGGCCCAGATTGAGTGCGTTCTAGTAGGCGCAATCGGAAGGAAGTGGGTAACATGGTAACAGGTAGCAAAGGAGGTAGCAGTAGCGACAGGTACCCGAGCGTGACCCAATGCAGCCCAAGTTCCGAGTCGTGAAGTAACACACTGCAATTGTGTTAACCTATACTATATGAGCGAGCACTTCACGATTTTCATCTCGATACGAGTATTATAGCCAATCATCTCGGAACTGATGGTGAGGACCCGGATCACCATTGAGGTACCTGCGAAGATGCAGGTGTCCGATGTTGAAATTTGTGAAGTCTTCACCGTATGAATGGGCTCTTATATCTATAGCCTGCGTTACCTAAAACTATACTCGCAGAATATTTGGTATGAAAGAAAAGGGATATCTGATTATGGTGGTACACAGTCACGTAAGACTCGCAATTCACCAAACTAAAATTTTACTTATATTCCGTTATGGTATATGAAGTTACGTCACTTTGCCACTAAGGTAACTTGACTTCTGACACTGGAAGGCTTCCGACTGGGTCGCTTTCTCTTAATTAAAATTTTCAATATAGATATTTATTTTTTGAGGATAGAAACTTTTGAAGTAAAAAAAAATTTCGTTGGAAAAATACCTATATACATGGTTACACTCTCACTGGGTTTGCAGCCGCAGACCACTGAAAGATGCTAAAAAAATTATAAGTACTTTACCTACACATACCTGTATACTCCGTATTCAGGTAAAGTTAAATAAACAATTATTTTTACGGTGCTAGTTCATTTTGTTGCGTTAATCTTACAAAAGCCATGGTAGTATTGTAAAATAACTACGAACGAGTACAATGGTTTTGTACTTGCAAGACACTGCAAGCGCATGTTACAGTCCCCAACAATAATTATTATTTAGTATGAAAGATAATTAATGAAATTATCCAGTGCCACAAACGCTCAGTAATGAGGTTTGTTTGTGTAGGATGCAGAGTAGAACCTTTGCCGAGGCTACTTTCGAGACTGCTCATTATCGCAGTGAACAGATTGATGCTAAATTGCCGTAAAAATGTGATGTAAAATAGCTGCAATCAACCCTTGTCGTTGAGGGACCCACAAGACAAAAATTTTGGGAACCACTAGTTGTGTGTTGTGTTGGGGGTTACGTGATATCTGTACGTGAGAATTAGTGATTAGATTCGTTGTTAGTCGTGACTCCTCTGTAGTTCTTATACCGTCAATTATCACGTATTTGCTACCAGTTTCTCTGCCTCTGACATTCATCTCGTGTACGTCCAGGTTTTTCCTCGTTTCACTTAATTGGTGAAGGGAGGGGTTTAAGTCAGAAACTATAAGGCATTTCGAGAATATCAGCTTGATTGAAAACCAACTCCGATCTCTCGCAGCCCCGATATATCGTACTCGCATTTCCCATGAAATTGAGATATATAGCATTTTGAAGTTAAAGTGAGGGTTAATTTTGTCTCTAACCGTAAGCATATGGGCTCTCCTATAGGGCACGTAAAGGCAAGGTGATCGGTTATACTGAGTGGGCCCTGCATACATAATAGATAATTGACCGATTGATATGCATTCAGTACACCTAAAGCTGATATTTAGCAGCTCCACGCACGTGCATGCTCCACGCACGTGCATGCTCCACGCACGTGCATGCAAAGGTCAAGGCATATTATTTAACTTGACCTAATTATTATCAAAAGAACTCGAGGGGTTAACCACTCGTTGGGAATTATTGGAAATCTTTATGAAATCTCAGGGAATCTTGGAATTTTTTGGAGTGGTCCCCCCTTCGGGGTTCACGTTCACCTTTCTATGAATATCGTGGGGAATCTTTGGAAATCTTTATGGAATCTCAGTGGAATCTCAAGGAATCTCTGGAGTGGTTACCCCCTCGAAATAACTTGTCGCATATTTTTATAAATAGCTCTCATGTTCAGTATTTTTATTTTTATCTAAACCTTGGAATCATGAAAGGTTGAACTTTTTCTCGCAAAGCCACAGGTCATCATTGTCCATGTTTGTTGGTATTTATTTCCCGCGAAGATGTCTTGATATCTTGCCTCTGGTCTTTTCTATGTTTACATGGTAAATGACAGGTGACAAGTGAGGAAAGTCGCGTACGGATTCTGGCTGTGCCGCACTGTTTGGTCCCTTAGGATGAAATCGCGTGACAGAAATCATTAACACTTTCAGCCCCAGACGCCATCGCATATCGCATGCAGTCCCTCATTGTCTTGTGCCAATTATCACTCTGTATCTGACTCACTCAAGTTTTATCTAGAAGTCGTATAGAGATTTGGATGGGTTGCATTATGTTAGGTACCCGCCTTATCTTACCTGTTTTTGAGGTATGAGTCAAGCTATTCTCATATTGTTCTTGTTAGGGTTGGGCAATGAGTTCGTTCTAAACTTGTAGTATTAAGAAATAGGTAAAAAAATAATAAGTGTAGTGATATCCCTTACTTAATATGGTACGTTGAAGTGCCAAATCCGGCCAAGAAAATCATGGGTTACTTTTCTCCAAAATAAACAACATGCATGAGGGGAATTGATTAATTATATATAATGTTTGCTAAAAAAAAAAAGTGTTTCCCCTTAATAATATGGTAATACCGCACTCTTACTCTTTTTCAAAGGCAATTTAAATTTCCAATATGAGCGACTGGTGCATTGAAAGTAAAAATAAAACAAATGAATGAAAACAGTACCTGAAAGGTGCTCGTCGTTCGCATGGCAGTCCGCGATCTCGTCGCGCTCGGACGTTTGAACTGACTGCTGAGGATGGATAGTACAGGTTAGGTTTTATCCGCCCCTCTCCAGCCTGCTACTCCAGGTACTGGTAGGTAGGTACGCTGGTGACGGCGGCATGGCTCCATAAGCTCAGCATAGTGCCAGAACACGTGCAACCACCACCGGCTTCTGTTGCTAGCTAGAGGGTACCTGATCCAGTGCCAACTTGACTTGTTGTGCCATTCTCGATCCATTTTTCTGTTGTGAGGCTGTCAAAACTTGTGGTAAGTAGGTACATCCTAATGTTAAGTTTTTCCCTTATTTGGTATTGTCTAAAAATTCCCTCCTTCCGTCCCTCTTTGATAATTTGCCCTTTCTCACAAATAATTATTTCCTTTAATTTTTGATTTCCTCTCTCTGTATCTGCTTCTGTCCAAAATCTACCTTATGTTTCTGGGATTTGTATACCCTTTCCACCCTTAGGTACGGTGTGGTTGTTGAGACTTTTTGACTGATTCATGCCTCCCTTTGCTTCGGTTCAGGCTCACAGGTCATTGTTCTTCGTAATCTGATTACTAAAATCGATCTTTGCATGTTTGTTTCCTATAAGACGGCAAATTGCAGCGCCTAACCAGCTGTCATTTCTTCCGGTGAGTATAGTTGCACAAGACTCAGAACTATGATTTCTGTCGAATTGAATGCCAAACTCATAATGTGGGTACAGGTATGATTGAATGTTTGAATCGTGACTGACGTCCCCTCTATGCCTCAGGAGGTTGGCTAGAAGTTCAACGTTTTCATTCTGACTTCTGATTTGTATTACTTGTACGATAGCAGCACCAGCACTCCATCAGATACTCTATTTGGATGCTGAAATTGCCAGAGTAGGATTTTTTATATTCCTGTGGGCTGAAAAAAAAACCATGCGAGATGACACAAAAACGCTATTCCACACATACTCCTACGGATAACTGACTGCAGATTTTCATAAGTGTAATATATATTCACGATTTGCGTAAAAATAATATAATTTAAAATTTTGGACTTCTAGCCTGGCTTATCGTGCCTTCTTTTTGGTGCCTCCTTTCTTGGCAGGTTTTTCTGATGCTTCGGTTTGAGTACTACTGTCCCTTGAAGGTTTTTTGAAGTCTTCTGGACCGACAGGCTTGGGCGCCTTCAGCTCCAGCTCCAACCGTCCTCGCCCATTCTCGCCATTGCTTTTCTTCCCTATTTTTATGACAAAACAGTCCGATTTGTCCCCAGTGCCTTTTTCAGTGTTTCCTGGAAGTACCTTTATTTGTTCAGGTCCATGACCATGGCGTTCCCCCTCTTTGCAAGTGCCTACGTTGTACATGACAGCGTTGGGGGGACTTTTCGTGCAAAGAGCCTGATTAGTCGGCATCTGGAAAATGATTTGACTGTTTTTTCGACCGACACTTCCTGGAGGAATGTCTCCATTCTGTATTTTTTCTTGGTCTTTTTTCCCCGGTGGACAATCTTTCTTTTTACGCAGCATTTTTATGTTTAAACTGTGGCCATTAACTTCCGCACAGTACTCATCGTAGTCCTCTTCCTTTGGTTCATCGTCATTCCCTCCGTCGCCTGGTATTTTTTTGCCCCTGCTACGAGCTGGGTCGGAAAATTCGTTATCAACTGCATCTTCTACTAAGGTTGGGCCGACACAGACCACTTCAAACTGAACGTCAATTTCTGCGACTGCGGTACCCTGTTCACCGATAAGCGTTGCCTTTCCCTGTTGGTTGCAGGCGATCGGGAATCCTGCACCGCTACTCTCTAGTTCTTGACGTAATGAAGTTAGTTTTTGAGAAACGTCAATGGTACAACTTCCTTTGTACTTGTCATTTTCTAAAGCGGCGATATCCAAACTAGGAGTAATGTAAGAACTTAATTCTTCTGGAGACATAGGAAATATCATTTTCACACCTTTGTTTGAACTCGTGAGTTCCAGCGGTGGAAAACTGAGGAAATAAATTTTGTACGTCAGGTTTTTAGCCGAAGAGCTGATACACACCGATAGCTTGAAGATGAGGTTGTCAGTATCTTCGATAGCAGGCAGAGGTGATGCTTCTTCGTCTGATGGAGCCGAGAGCTCGCTGACTGAAGAATCATTGTCATGTTCTTCCTCATTAAACATAATTAATTTTGAGTCAAACCAAATGCAAGAAATTAAAAAAACGACCAAAACAAAAACACCAAGCAAACTTACTGTAAGAACGAGTTTAAATTTTGTAAATTCGTAAGTGCTCCCCGAAACACACTAAAAAAGGCTCTGATCGGATCTTCAAAGCTTCGGTCTGAGCAAATAGTGTCCTTTATATGAGCTGAGGACAGTCTGACATGCCTGCGGAAGATTTCCGTATAGATAGATAGGCGGATAAGTGATGGGAGGTATTTTTACTAAGGCAGCCAGCAGTTTTTGACTTGAGCCTGCTGCTTGTTTACAACACAGCCGAGGGGGTAACCACTCCAGAGATTCATTGAGATTCCACTGAGATTTCCAAAGATTCCCAACGATACTCATAGAAAGATGAACCCCGAAGGGGTAACCACTCCAAAAAAAATCCAAGATTCCCTGAGATTTCATAAAGATTCCCAATGATTCCCAACGATATTCCCAACCAGTGGTTAACCCCTCGAATACAGCGCTCTTGATGAAGTCGAGCCCGAAAAGTGTAACAGTGAAGTCTTTGTGCGTACGGAGGGTTTATCAGAGCTGCCCATGTGCTAGTAATGAGGGTCACGTCTCAATTGGACCAGTCTTTTCTCCTATCACCGGCCTTATGTAATCTCGTCAGGGAATAAACAAGAACAGTATTAGGTGGGTACTTGTCGTTGTGGATAAGTCGAATGCGCCTATTTCTGGAAGTCTTACCCCGGAAATAGACAATACTGAAAGGGGGAGCTGTGCTATCCTTATAGGGGTGGAAAGTTCCCGAGATAGGAGAGCCACACTTTTGCTGTTCCTTTCTCTATAGTCTATACCAAAACGAAAATATAAAATTTGCTCTGTGGAATTTGTTCTCTGTTCATTTGCCCTTCAGAGTTCTGGAGATGTTTCGGCATGTGCTCTGCTATAAAAATACCGTATTTTTTCTTTTCTTCGACTGAGGTCCTGGGTTCGAATCCCGATCGCAGGAATTTTGTGTTGGTATAGGATATTTGAAACCACTTTGGTGAGGAGAGGGTTCTTGCATAAAAGCTGTTGACTTCGGTGAACAGTAATTTTCAGGAAAATCAGAATATTTCCCAAAATAAAAATTTTTCAGATAGTTTTTTTCCACCATTTTCAAATATTCTGATCTACCAACAAAGCAGCTGGGCTAGGCAAGGCGTGAAAAGTGATTGCACCTTGTGAGTTTATACAAAGATGGGTCTCACGGTGACGTCAGACCACGCTGACCAATGAGAGCGCTTGAGTATTTGTATGCCCCGTAGGGATTGATAGATCTGACATCATCTTGGATGTTCACCAGTGGACTCTGCTCCATTCTGGACGACCCAGTCCGGTACTGATTATATCACTGTGTGACCTTCATCATTGCTCATGATAGCCCGCCCATTATTAGCCTATCACTTTCATTTCCTTCCGATCAGATGTCTGAAACCTGATAACAACATAACCCACCCGTCTTCTGATATTTGTTGCGAGATGTTTCGTCCACTCTTCTTCAGGTTCTTTCTTGACTAATTATCCGCTGGGGACTAGTTTTACCCTGACGAGGTGTAAACCAAATTGGACTACAGACTGGACAATTGGACTACTACGTATACTATTTTCCAGACTTTGCCTTTCAGTGACCCTGGAGTAAAATAGATAAACTGGTAGTTACTTCGACTGACCTTTTTTCAAGTGCAAAAACATAGGAAAACTTATGTTCCACATTTCTCAAACTTTCTGGGGCTCCCAGACAAAACGCGATATTAAACAATTTACAACGGAAAGTACAAGTGCTTTAAAAATATCTACAATATAATTATTATAAACTGCCTGTAAAAGTCAAAATTCAATATTTCATATGAAACCTTCCTTTAAGGAAGATGACCCCTGAGCATGCAGACATGGCCTAACCCAGTTATTCGACTCCACCTCACTTTCCCGTACACTCCTATATTGTCCATCCTAAAATTTGGCTGGTAGTTTTCGAGCAAGCCCACGATAGTGACAAGAAGACGGGTAACAGTGCCGTATCGAGGTGCTTCTGGCATACCTCTCATTCCAGAGCGTTGCGGCACAAGCCAACGTACTGGCGGCTTATTTGCACACAATGCCTTTCATTCGATGAGTGGTTATTAGCAAGGTGTCCAGCCCTGCCAAATCAACTTATTCCAAATTGCTGGCTTGTTATACTTCCACACGCCGAACAACTTGTTATTCTTTGCAGTAACATTTTCCTACCACGGTGACAGTTGACTAGGCTAGTATAGTCGGTAGGTACGCGGTGCCGGCAGAAATATGTACGCAGCTGTGCTGAAGGTTTTTCCTCCCTGCTTTTATTTTTAAAAGAAGGGGTGCAACACACTTTACGACCTCGGATTTTTTACCTCAGTGGTCTCTAGAGATGTGTAATCTGTTTTTTTTTTGTATTTTTATTTTGATGATGATTTTGTACCTATTTATTTTTATTTTCATTTTTTATTTTCCCAGAGTTTTTTCGTCAGAATAACATTTTTATCAAAAAGACCCATGCAGCATACGGCACACGAATAAGGTTGAAACACATACCAATATGCCAATATCAGCCCTATTCTTCTCTTATGTAAAAGTGGTTCGGTAAAAAATGAACCTTAGGCACACACGAGTGCCTGCCAATTTTTTTGCACATTGGTAAAGGAATGAGGTCATGCAGTGTTAACCAGAATTTTTTTTTACTCAGGGCACGGGATAAAATTCAGGCATGCATTTCTTGGTGGAGAAGTTCATACCCACTGCCCACTGAAAATCTTTCGTTTTTAATTCGTGCTAAAACAAAATAACCACTAAGTTATTGACCTCTTGTAAAGTGCTGTGAGAGAAGACAAAAAATGAGGTTAGGTATGCGGTTGCGCGGAATTATCTATGATTTTCCTTACTCATGGTATGAGAGAGCACTTTTTAGCAGCTCCATGTTTTTAAACGTTTGCCTAATTTCTGGAACATAGGTTCTGGGTGCTGGAGAATCACATGCACAAAAGCAGAAAGCTATGATTGCTTCATCTGTTGTTGAGCCATTTTGTACTATATCTTATCTATATGCTTGTGTTTGGGTATGGATATGCTCCAGAGAAGCGGTTTAGCAGTCAGGCATCCACTGTTAGTAGGTTTTCCCCTCGTTTCTCCCGTATCCTCATCATGAAGACTCATCCCCTACTCGGTGTACCTTGGAAACAGTTTTTGTTCATTCAGCGGGAAGGTCGTGTTTCCTCTCTAGCATTCTAGCGCTGTCTCTCCCTATTATTTGTACGAGAAGGCAACTCTTACCTAAATAAAACTTTGCCCCTTTTCTCGAATTTTTCAGTTTCATAGTGCTCCGTCAAAATTAATCATCATTTGCTCGGGCACTTAAAAATGCTGAGCCTCTATAGTCATGAAAAAAATTTCTGATTCGAACATTAATTGAAGTGAAGCAAGACTGAAGTCCACGACGACCGTTACAACACCTGCGGAGGAAGCATGTTGATGTTTGGATATAGGTACAGCGTACGGAGCCTCGTAGGAATGACAATGGGGCGGTGGGTGGCGACACTCGCACCCAATCGGCGCCCGGTCTAATTCGGTCAATGTTGCCTCAACGGGGCGCGTGCGGGGAATGCCTAGTGGGGGCAAATTTCAGGCTCCCGCCTACGTTCAACCTTCAACCTAAAAATTTCTACACCATCGGGTGTGGTTTTTTAAACCCCTTTTCGTGCCTGTACCTTCACATTGTTTACGTTTACGAGACTTAGTAAGGTTTCTCCCGCTGTTTTTCTACATATCCAGCGGCAGATGAAAGAGACAGCAGCTTGTGGCCTGTGTCAGATTTACCCCTAGCAGGTTTGGACCTTATTGAGGCCATCACAGCTGACAATTTACTATGACCCCTTTTTTCTGTAGATTCCTCTTCCAATCTCTACTGTCCATTCTATATCTACTGGATCCTTTATAATATTACATGCTCCTACTGACCTTAAATAACTCGAGACTTGTGCCTAGCCAGCTTAATTTTTCATGATGAGGAGTTGAAATACTTGAAACACAACTCCTGGTTCTTGCATAGACACAAGACAGAGTGCATTGGCTTTTGGCGGAATTCTACTTACGGTCCGCATATTTGCAGCGCCGCGCGTGGTCCTCCATGACATAACATGCGAGGGATGTCGGTAGTGGTCGGATTGCAGAGGACATCCTATATGTCTATGGAAATACCGGCTGGACCACTTTCATCCCGATGTAAGCTTCCGCCTCGCGGATGCTTAATCAGGCCATGTTATTGTTTCCTCTTAGCTTATTAGGTGCGACATGGGTAGGGCCGTAGCCACCTGTCCCACTATTTTTATAGTCATACCTGTTTCGCTCTCGTGGTTTCCTGTTTTTGGAGACAGATCCATCTTGAATCGGGAGAGCAATTGAAGTGACTTGCTGCAAATTTGTTGCTTAGATTATTTGCTGCAGTAGTCGCTACCGCTGCCTCCTCTGCATGTGTTCGTATTATTTCAGTTGCATTCCATTCTTTATTAAGAGTTCATTCAAGTTTGGGCCTAGTTTGGAAGTCCGTTTCAAATTCAGTTAATTTCAGATGTGTTTTTTTTTTTTGAAAATAGGACACACTTTCGCACTTTTGTTGCTGGGTGGCTTGGGTTCGAGTCCCAGACCAAGCAGAGTTTTCCGATTGTGACATTGGTGCTACAGACCTCGCTCGCTTTACTTTTTTGGTTGTGGCGATGTCTGTGCTTACCTACCTACACTGAGCCCTTCTATACAAGAAATGAGACCAAACTAACCGACAACATCACATCAGATTATATTTTGATCACGTTACAAAAACTGCATAATAACTTATAATAAACTATTTTCAACATGTATAAATCTGCTCTAGAAGATCAACGCAACAATGGAGCGAAGTAACAAGAAACTTTGAATTATTCATCGGAATCCCCAAAACAACGTTCTCAGACCATTTCTCTCTAATTTTGTTGACCTAATCCACTGGCAACTTTAAAAGTATGTAGATGAAGACAGGAGCTTTCCATATACCCCGAGGGGTTAACCACTCGTTGGGAATCATTGGAAATCTTTATGAAATCTCAGGGAATCTTTGAATTTTTTGGAGTGGTTACCCCTTCGGGGTTCATCTTTCTATGAATATCGTTGGGAATCTTTGGAAATCTTTATGGAATCTCAATTAATCTCTGGAGTGGTTACCCCCTCGATATCCCCCGCATGCAGTAACTTTCAAATCATTCCACGTTTGGGGACTTACTGCCAAGGTCTGTGGCAACATTATTCGGCAAATAACAGACTAACGCTAAATCTTGCTACTGAAGTTGGAGTTGCTGAAATCTAATTTTGGGTTGGAGCCTCGGTATGGTTCCTATTACTTTTGCCTGAACTTCGGCTACGGCCGAAATGTTAGCCTTATTCTCTACTTGATATTGTTACTGCACAAGTGCAACGATCACCTTCCAGCTGTGATGAAATTTGGCGCCCCTCACCTATATCAGAGGGGCTTAAGTAGACTTATTGTCTGAAAATTTAACAACGTTTTTTCTTCAACATTCTTTCTAGAGTGAAATTCTTGTCACTAAAATTCCGTTGCATTGAGTCCAATTGCAATAAGAAAATAAATAATTGACCTACTAACACCTTTAACAGTTATGTAGTACGTTTTTACAATATCAAAGGCAACAGCAGTACAGAAAGTAGACATCTATAAATATGACGAAGCACATGAAGCAGTCACTCTCCAGTCACAACACAATCGAGATAGATATAAGGTACGATTTATATAATATATTACACTTATTCCCCTGGCATGCTAGTCTGCAAACATACCAACAGCATGCTATAATAATAATTCATCTGTCTACCTATTTTGAAATACCTGCTCATAAGGCTGTTCTTACCAACGACAGTTACCAAGGCTTTCGTTTGCATTTATTCTATGTTACGGTTAAACTAACCGTCTTTATTCTGTGTATTAATTGTTAATCCGAACTGTCGCCGAGTGAAGACGCAAAGATAAATAGCATGCCATTTTCACGAAATACTGATAACAACTACAATTTCTAACTGTTTCACCAAAACTTCATTTCTGTCCTTTCAACAAAATATATGCAAACAGTTGTGACTTCCAGTAGAGGGAACCCAAAAAAGCGAGGCCAATGGAAGTCAGTGAATTTAGTAAGAATAGCCTTTAAAGCACCTTGTTGGTCACTCAAACGTCCAATTAAATCACTATCAAATATTTGGCCTAGTAGGTAGGTAACAAGAATTTCTATGGACATTATCGCAACGACAATTCCATCATTGTTTGGTATAATTACAACAACAATTTGAAACGTAAGAGGACTATGGTCTGAAACTTTCTTGTGACAGCCTCCTCAAAGAACCGTCGTATTTTCACCCATCAAAAACCAGTTTTAAGCCACAGCTCTTGGGATGGCAGAAAAAACTGAACCTTGACCGCCATGTACTAACCTTTTAGGAAAAGAATCACAACCATACTTCATTGCTGACAAAGACTAGTCAGACTTGGGGACCCGAGGCCTCGGCCTGACCGCCCTCTGGGCGACTCTGCAGCCTCGTCACCCCAGTGACTTGGGTCAAGCCCGCTACTTGGCTCACCCCCGCCACTTGCGTCAGCTGTGCTGTCGCTGCTTGAAAATAGCTTCCCGGGCGAGGTCGCAAATGTCGGTTGTTCGTCTCCATATGCACGATACGCATGAATTCAATTTGACTTGCGAGCTTCTGAATTTCTTCCTGGAATGGTAAATAATAGCCTTACAACGAGAGTAGAGATTTTAAGTGGTGGTGGTACACTTTCTACGTTTGCATGGAGTCGGGCTCTCCAGCCTCATTCAGTTCACACCCTAATCCCAATGTTATGTTTTCCGATTAGTCTTTCAAAAAATCTCAGAAAGACCAGTCCGTTATAGTACTTAGGGATAATTTTATTCTTTATGGGTTTACTGTGCAGCCGCGCAAAAGTTGGCATTATCTTTATTTCCTACAGTTCCGGAGATTGGTGAAACTGACGGACACCCTTGTTGTCTGTTAAGTTCCATATAGCGTGTTTATGATTTTGGGGGACGGCTAGGGAGTAACTGGTTTTGTGTCCATGCTTCGCTGAAGGTTACTTTGTTCCTAAGTCAGGAGCCGGTTGCGCTGGATCATCTCCCAAGCCAGCCAGATCAAACCATCAAACCCCCAAAATTTATCATCGGTACTATCGAGGCTTGTTAGTAACATCCCTACGCGTGTGTGTGTACCTTCAACTCCTCATTTTCATGGAACAGGTCGGCAGTTTCTTCATGAACCATCCCAATGCCATTGAGGGAAAAGCTTGCGGTGACTCCTCTGGCTCTGGCTCTGTTGTCCCACTGATCCCCCTCTCCCTGCAGCACTCGCACCACCTGAAACAAAATGGTAACGGTAAAGCTGGAGCATGTGCAAGTGAACGATGCTGTTAGCTACTGGGCCTGCATGAGGGAAACCCCACAAAAAATTCGGATATGGTCTGCGATTTGGGGTGGAAAAAGGGGGCTTGATAACAGGAATCTGTATAGCTACAAAAAAAGCCCATTTGTGTGGGTTCTGAAGAATTTAGGTGTAGGATCTCATAAGAATTCCGGGGATGGTCTGAATCCTACGATGCATGTCGGTGCGGGGGTACTTTCTTGCTGAGTACCTAGAAAGATTGGTGTGAAATAATAATAGTAATAGCTGAGGGTTGGCGGGGACAAGCCCAGCAACTAGACCGTTTTCAAGAACTATCCATTGTGCTCAGCTGGCAGCACTACCAAATACCAGCGCCCCAGCCATCGAGTAAACGATGGGGACCTACAGTTTTAGGTGGGTTCCGAACCACCACAGCCTCGATATACATTTCACTTGACATGCTGAACATATCAGAGGTGAATGCCGAGCAGAAAAACTTTTTGGTAGGATCGGGATCGAACTGGTGTGACCTGGCTCTCACTGCTCCTCAAAAGTCGACCATTTAGTCCACTCGGCTATCGGGGTGTACTTGTAGGTAGCTATCTTTTTAGCCCTACATAGGTACTTACTTTGGGGCCGAAAACGAGAGCGATAGTTACAGTGGTGCTGAGCTGTGTTCTTATGAATCCCAGTAGATATTTGATGTCAGGGCCGGCTTGGGGGAACAGCAGCACACTGCAATTGAAACATCGCATGCCTAGTTAAGCAATCAGCTGTCAGTGGTACTCGAGTACAAGAATAATCGATTCTAGCATATCTGGAGTAAATTTTCAACATGTGGATTTCTCGTGGAGCCGTAGCTTCTGTATACCGGCGACTTTCGGCCACGAAATGGTCACGACGTGGTATTTGTAGCAATGCGTTTTTTCTATGCTTCACTTGTCCATCCAAGTATAAGTATCATTGTCTAAAATGACGAAGGTACTTACTGGAAGGCGACCATAGCGGTGTTGACAAGGGCGATGTTGTAGATCGCATAGCTGATGAGATGAGCCTCGTTGTAAAATGACTCCGCGTTACGGACGTTGTAGCACACGCGGATCCCCCAAGCCAAGAATAAGACCTCGCCTGCGAAACAGAAATTTTAATGCTTACTAAACCAGGAGGCACTACTTTCCTTGAGATAGGTCGGCGATGATGCAGCATCTACGTAGTGCTAGTGGGGTAAGAACAACGACCAAATTTTGGGTAGCAAATTTCCCTTCGTTGGGCTGGGGATGTGGTGAATGAGCTCTTCCCCGAGTTGGTCCAACCAGCAACTCACACCGAAAGCAATTTCGTTGACGCTTCTTGGTTGATGGGAAAATAACGTTTATTGGCTCACCCAATCAACCATTCCCCCATACAATGAAGTCAACCACTCCTCTACGTTACCGTTGGTGGACCGCGGAACCGTCATCATCAGCATCAGAGTGTAAGAAAGCTTCTTTGATTTGTTCAATAATTTGCCAATATATTCAGTTTCGCTTTATGCTTAGAGATTTATTTTCTATTCTTTACCGTACGCTACCCATACCTCCTCCTATACCTACGTGGTTATCTATAGCTGCTCACTCCGAGACTCACCAAGAGCAATGGTGTGGTCCCACCAGTTGAAGGAGCACTGCTTGAAGCGTAGCCCAGCTCCATCGTGCAAATCCACAGCAGTGGGTGGATCACTGAGGGACCACGCCCCGAGGTAGATGACCATCACCAGCAGGATCGGGAACATCCACTGCAGCAGCTGCTTGTCCGTCAACTTCACCTTGTGGGCTGACTTCACGCGGTACGTCAAAGAGACACTACAATCAAACGGGACTCGTCAGTTTTCGGCACCGGGTGTTGATGCTGTTGGCCGTACATAATTCAACAGGTTCAGTATTAAATATACTGACCATGGGTTGGCTGCCAGTCTAGGCCCTCTCGAAGTGTAGGTAAGTAATACTGTTTGGCAAAAACCGTCTTAAAAGCAGGGGAGAAAAGGTCACTTTGGTGAAAATCAATTTTTTGGAAAAAAAACTGCACACCTACGATCGCAGTTACCCTCATGCAGTAATATTATTCTGAAATGACTCACTTGAGCTACCTCGTGGTATGATTACCTACCTACTACAATACACAAGTTAAACCTACCGCCAAGTTTTCATAAGTAACGCCGTATAAGTGATGCAGAACCCCAAGTGTCTGCTCCATTTAGTCGCAATGCAGGAGTAAGTATCAAGAACTGGAAATATAGCAGCCATCTGCAAAAATAAGAAAAGTAAATGCACAAAGCAGCAGTGGCAGGCTAAGAACAAGGTATCGAACAGCCGTTGGCACGAAAATAGTATAGGTAAGCCGCATACCCCTATAAAACAACAATACACACCCTTCACTGTTGTGGGGGATGTGACACCCGGGGTTCATGAATATAAAATTCTAAACTTAGGAATTCATAACGGTTTCGGTTCGAACACCAAAACCATTATTTGGACTGCAAATACATAGAATAACTTGTACTCACCTCCAAATACATGATGGAGCAGCCCAAGAGTGTAATAGCTAAGAAGATGGGACTGGCCACCTTAAATACTTTGAGGCGACGATGTTTGAAGACGTAGCAGATGAGGCACACAGTAAGGTTGACGCAGGTTAGGGAAACAACCAGAAGAGAGATTCTGAAACAAAAGGGAGAAAAACTTCAAAACATCTGACCATATTCGTACAAGCAAAGGCATCATATTTTGATCCTGAGTAATAATTACTAGTAAAAACGGTACCATCACGTATACCAATGGTGGAAATTCTCGGTAAACAACCTTTCAGAATTAAGGTAGCCTTTAACAAGGCAGGTAATAATGTTGTCAGCGAAGCGAAAACCAATTTTAGTAAGAAAAAGGACAAGAGAAGTACACATTTTTGACATGCTGTTCTCTTCAATTTTCATTTTGTGGTGGAAAATCCAATACTTGCAGGAATATTGGAAATGAGAAAGGTTGTACCGTACAATAGCTTGTGGCTTTTCCTCCAGCCACTAATGCTACAACATGCCAGCCAAAGGCGCATTCCCAATCAATCTTAAGGTACACAAAAATATTTAGGTGTGCATTCCTGTGGTAGAATTCTTCATTCGGAAAGTATGGGTTGATAACGTATTTTGACGCTCTTTTTCTATTGTTAGGTAATTTGAAAATGATTTCCTTTATTCAAGTGCAGAAAGCATTTTCCCATAATTTCCTTGTACCTTATACTTATCCTTTTTCTAAATGAAACCCACTGCTTAGGAGACGGGGAATAACACTATCACGTTATTTTGTCGAGGCGATTGTGGTGGAAAAAAAGTGTTAGCAGTAGAGAGGCTTGAATTCTAAAAATACCTCAACGGGTGTTCCAAATATTAAGCTATAGGGTGCGTCCCACCATACTCGGTTAACGGTTAATCTCCAGTTAAATTTCAATTATTGCACGGTAAAAACCGAATTTAACTGGAGATTAACCGTTAACCGAGTATGGTGGGACGCACCCAAAAGCAGTAAAGATTGTGGGGAAAATGGCAAAAGTGGAAAAGGCCGCTTGACCGCTGGGGAAAAGGAAAGAGAGATAAAATGATGTCACGAAAATGGAAAAAGTTTGGTAATTGTTTTCGATTTGGTCTCCTGGCTCAGACTTTCGGAGGTCTGGGAACCGCAAGATAAGTAGTTAAGTTTCGAAAAGCCCTTAAAAGCAAAATTCTTTAAAATAATAAAGCCTCCTCATTATAAGCGTGGGCCTCTTCAAAAAGGGGTTTGGGTGAAAGGGAAGATTATTGGTAGAGTGGGCCATGCTCACGGTGGCTAATGAACCTCCTTCGTGAAGAAGAAGGGTCAAAGAATCGGGCGTCATATTTGACTATGATTTTGAAGAACTCGGTGTAACCTACGAGTATTTCCTTGTAGACAATATTAAACTATTTAAAATGAAATGACCAGTGAAGTACTGACTTTTTAGAAGCCACAACAGTGTCAGAAACAGTGTAATGAAATACTGTTTCGTTCGGCCAGACTTGGATCCTGAAAAAACTACTCTGTTGCTTGAGATTTCTCTACCAATACATGCGAAAACCAGGTAAGCAGTCAAATATGTTGTTTTACCTGAAGGGCCAGTTGTAGTAAGCGAGGCAGGGGGAGAAGTCGTGGCAAGTTTCGCAGCCTGGCGCGCATGGCTGACAACTGAACACCACGTCGTATTCATTGCTGACATTCGTGTCCCTCTCCGTCCAAGCCACTGCAAAACTTATTATTTTTAGACCAACTGAGAAACTTTCTGCAGCCAATAATCGGTGTCTAGCATAGTGCCTGCATCGAAAGTGCTTTTGTCTCGGACGCTTACCTTCTACCAGTGTGCCGTCGTAGACTCCTCTGGCGTTTCGGCCGAAAGAGAAGTATCCAGGGCGACAGTGGCAGTGGTAGCCTCCTCGCTGCCAGCCACGGGCTCCGCGACTCCGAACACACTATACAATGAAAAATATATACCGGTTAGCAGGTAGGTATAGACCATATGACTGGGTAAACCCGAGCATTGCTGTATTGGTGGATACAAAAATAAATGAGCATGTACCCCAAGGCCGGTATTAGTTTAAGCCGAATCCTAAAGTATACCCAAACAAGTTTAGAAAACAAATAAATCCTGTATAAGCGGATTCTCTTGAAAAGTAGAATATGCTGAACTACATTGCTTTGGGCGCTAATAACGAAGCACGTCGCTGAGCATTTCTCTCTGACTTACCACAGTCGTAGCATTGTGGCATTTGTGCGTGCCATGAAACGCAACAATTTCGTCGGTTGATTCAGGGGTGTCGCACTGATTTACATCCAACTCCGAGATGTCCACGTCAACGCTTAGGTATCCCCGCAGTCTGTAATCAAAATAACAATCTTATTAGTGTCAAAAAAAATTCAGTAATCCCCATCGAGCATTTGACTTCACTCCTTGCACATCAGCCTATCTGGCTGCTATAGATTCCTAATCGCATAGCCACACCCAAACATAATTTACTTCGGTATAGGCATAAGTACAGCCTAGGTATAGTTCAAGTCAGGCTGGGAGCGTACCGATTATTCATAATTTCTTGAAGATTTTCAGTTGACGCCGATCCGGATTTGGTTCCATATCCTACCATACGCTAAAAATGCCAATCCGACCCTGAGTAAATATTTCCCTGATCAAGAAGAAGTTTTGATCAGCCCTAGATTTGAATATAGGTACGTAAGATAGAGGTAAGCATTACGTCTGTCGCCTAACTCAATCTTCTGCTCTGGACCTTGATGCCTAAATAGGTATGGGATACATCACTGAAGTGGATTGTGAATGCTGAACTTGTTGTTCCCGAGAGAGCAACCGCTCTCCCTCCAGGGAATTAGTTTCCTTTTGAATAGAAGCCGAGAGAAGCTATTGTAACTTTAGCGACACAGAGGGAAGCCTATGCGCGACAACTTGCAGGGTAACAAAGCTTGTATTATACAACGGAACTTGAAAGGGCATCGCCAACCCTGTGGTGACCTTCATTTCTGTTGCTATCCTGGGACGATATTCATTTCCTGCCTGTCTGTCATATTGAGGGCATCTGAGACAATAAAGCTCAGCGCACACACGTACCTTCCTGTTATCCATTAAAGGGGTAGGGTGGGTGTTTTATGGTTAGCCGTCCTGCTGCTGCTGCCGTTAAGGCTGTTCAAGTGCCTTTGCAACCCCCTTTTGCCATTTCTCACCCTATCAAAGCAAATAACCCTGTGACTTGTGGTTCAGTGTTTCTGGCATAACCTCCTAGAACTTGCCTTTTTTCACTAGTTTGGAATAAATTGCCCTCAAAACCTCTGAAAGACAACTATCCGAATGTACTTGGCCTCGCTGACATTTGATCGCATATTTCGTAGGTATACACAAACTTTCCGGAGGCAAAAGGCAAAAGGCTGTTCCCCTTCTTTTTTGTCATCTCCATAACTTAGGTCTTATGATTTTATGAGTACATTATTTATTTTGACAACGCGATTAAATTCGGAATTTCGTATGCATGACAGCGGTAGTGGCAACAGAGTTGTTGGAATATCATACTGCGACAACGCTTGGCCACATTTCCCCTGTATTCCTCACTCACCACCCTCCCTCTCCCCTTGCAACCCCCTTTAGAGACTGTCACCACCCCTGAGTGGGCCTGACTCTCCTCTCATTGTTTAAAGGTCTGGAAGTGATGGGTATGTTGAGAGTGCTGTGAAGCGTGATACTGATGAGAACTGAGAGCTCGGAGGGGGGTAGCAGGGGGCAGCACCTGTTGCTGATTGCAATACGTAATCACAGCTATTCAGGTAGAGAGTGGGGGTTTTTCTAGTCTCATGAGGTTTGTATATAAAAATGGCGCTTATAGTTTCTAGTCTTTGCTGCTACTCTGCGTTCATCAAAGGAAGAAGTTCCGTGAAATCTAATGCGTTAGGTAGTCAACTTATTTGTTACCGATAAGGTATTTTCAAAATGTACATTCCTGCTATGGTCGTAATGAGGACGGAATTGCAAGGTTTCTTTTTTCATAAATCAGGGTCGGAGCTAGGATTTGGAGATAAGGTACGAGGGGACATACTACATTTATAGCTTTAAAACTCCCTTTACGAATGTCCCTTGTAGACAGCAGGACCTGCCTCTTCTTTGAAGAGGAGCGTAGGAGGTGTTGCACGTTAGCATCGAACTTGCACCTTCGGACCTCCTAAGCAGCGTGAAAGAGTTTGTGTGACTACTGCCTAATTCCTATACTTACCTACCGCTTGTTTTCAACTTGTGTCATCAGTTTTATTCTGGTCGGTTGAACTTTCCTCTCATTTGTTTATTTATATGGATGTTATTTATTCTTCGCACGGAAAAGTAGGTACGGACAAAGAACAAAAGGGCTAGGGGGAGGGGGTGAGAGAGGGTTGAAGCTGATTCTAGCTTGAGCGAACACGCTTCCCCCTCGGCCTCCGTCCCAACACTTTACCACAGTCCGCGGCGTTTTCCCTTTTGCATTCCACAAAGGATCACATTTGCTTTCCAAGAGAAAGGAAAAACAACATCTCATATATACGTTTCCGTTTTCCAGCTTTGCCCGCAGCCATTTTTTTTTTTTTTCGTAAATTGCGTTTTCTCGCTTAAAAGGATGCGTATGGATGTTTTTTAATTGGAAAGTCCTAACCTGGACTTGGTAGTAATATCTCACTTTGGTGCAAGGAAAATTACGTAGGTACTAAACGAGTTAACTTGCAAACCTAACAAGGACACTGACGAGCACCCCAAATACGTGTATGGGCGTTCTACCTCTCCACTCTGTGACCTGTTGACCTGTTGCAAAAGGGGTCACTTTCAACTCCAATCAGATTTTTTTTACGACTTTATAAGAGCTAGTGGTAGAGTCCACCCAGGTGGTTCGAGCCAAAAAACCGAGGGGTGAACCACTCCAGGAATCTCGTTGGGAATCATTGGAAATCTTTATGAAATCTCATGAAATCTTGGAATTTTTGGGAGCGGTTACCCCTTCGGGGTTCATCTTTCTATGAATATCGTTGGGAATCTTTGGAAATCTTTATGGAATCTCATGGAATCTCTGGAGTGGTTACCCCCTCGTAAAAAACCGTACCTATAGATACTATACCCTTACATTATATGGGTCCTAAGGCGCATAGAATAGGTTTCACGTAGTATTTCATATTTCAATTCACTTAGGTACATTATGAATTGAAAACTTGGTGAGTTTTCTCTGAACCACAAAACCGCACGGTTTTCCCACATCTACGCCACACACTTTGATTCCTCCCCCCACCCGCCAAGCTCTCATCCCTGTCTCAAGCTGAGATTATCCTCTTCACTTCTCCTCCACCTCAGCGACATTTCCTTTCAAGATTGCGGTTCCGCCTAACCTCTTTATTAACCTTTGAAGACGTTCAAGACAGAACAACGATTTTTCAATCATTGGGGAAAGTTGTATAAAGAAGAGAAAATATGCCATCACGATACGCCTGAAGCTTTGTGTTTAGACAATTCTAGCTGGTTATTTAAAATTGCAGAACCGCATTTCCTTCCCTTTTTTTAACGAAATTTGACTCATCCCTTTGTACTTGCACCAGGCCTTCCCCAAAAAGGAGGTGCTATGGGACCTTAAAAATGGTGCACGGCCTGTGAAGAAGGTCGCTAATAATATCTGACCTCTGTACTAATTTATAAATAATTTTAGTCCAAGGGTCTCTCCGACGATCCTCAGTAAATAGAACTTAGAAATGAAGACTGATGTTGAGCTAATGGAATTAACTTAGGGTAACTATATCTCTTAACTAAGAAATGGAACAGGGCAAACTTACGGGTGACGACCAGCCGGCGGAACAGCAATGCTGTAGGAGAGAAGCCACCGACTTTCGGCACAGGAGTAGTACGGGTATGTCCACCACCCGCGGTACGAGGCATTCTGTGGACTCTCCATGAACTTGGGGGACCTGAGTGAAGTAGTGGCTGCAGGCTCCTGGTACCAGGGCAAGCCGGGGTCCAGACGAACTCCAACCCTTGGACCATCCGCGCTGATCTCAGGGCCAGTCAGGTCGCTGAGGGCACGTTTCCACGCTGCTGGGGTCACGACTTGTCCAGAGGTGACGTTTAAAGTCAGCACTCGGGCATTCAGCACTCGTGGGTCTGAGAGGATAATGCTTCGACTTAAGGCGTCTGCGAGACCTAAAAAATAAAAAACTGATATTATGAGTTTGCTAACGCTGGGTGCCACTTCCAGTCTAACCGATGGCGATCGAGCAATTTGTGTTTTTACGAATTTATCTGACGGTGCTCTTCGGGGCCCTTTTGTCCCCATTTACACCTTCATCCTTTTATAGATGTTTCTTACCTGACCTATACCTTTATGAGTTTCCGCAAGGTAAGTAATGTAGGAATTTAAAGATTTCAACTCAAAATATCATTGCTGTGGAAAGTCAGAGACTGTGGAAGTGTTTCAAAGTTCTGAAAGCCCTAAAGGGATTGAAGGGGTTCCTACGCTTAACGCAGACACAAGGGAGCTTAAAGTTCCTTCTAAGTAAGTAAACTGGTGCATGAGAAGAGTTCAGTTGAGAATTAATAATGGGCAGTTCCATGAACAGGTATAAATTATTAACATGATGAATCTGCGAAAAAAAATCAAATTTAAACCCGAGCTCACAACCTAGATATTACAGGGGTGGGGAAACCTCAGGTTGTGTACAGTTTAAATAAATTCTATTCTACTCTGTTCTAGAAATATTAAAGGTAGGTATTATAGAAAAAGCGAGGCACTTGGAAGCAAACTATCCTTGGGCAGAAATCGATGTTGGATGGTGGGATAGAAGTGGAAGTTGTGGGGGATGCAGGGTGCAGGGTGAGTAGTTAGTTTATGACGCCCCGTTAGGGAACTTTGCGCGCGTTTTACGTTTTTTATTGCCTCAGCCATCTTTCAGGTCAGGGTCTGATGGAAATTTTTGTCTCCGATACCTACAGAAATGACTGAAGTTGTCATCTACATTATCAGAACTTGGAACCTATAGGTACTGGTTCAATATTGGAGGGGACGTTTCACACAGCAAGGCTCAAAACCGCAATGAATGTTTTTTCCTCCACAATGGGGATGACTTTCGCACAGAAGTAACCTCACAATAATCGTATGTACCTACTTTTGCGAAGATCTCAGTTTCCCGCCGGAGATATAAATTTTTGAAAATAAATAACATTCCAGGAACTACTTTTTGACAGGGGAAGTTGATGGAAATCTCAAAAAAACAATGAAATGGGAATTTTCAGTAGTTTATAGGAGGCCACTTTCCCAACATAAGTGGTAAGGTAGTATCGTTCATCCTATACCTGTGTACTTTGCTATACTCTGAATTTTCTAACTTCACAACATTACTCCAAAGACTATTAACATGATCGTTATCGTTCTGAAGAGTACAGCCTCGGGTACAGCTCTCTTGCTTCACTTGTATATAGGACAGGAAGGTTTTCATACCTTTTCAATGTTTTACCTCGATTGTGATGATTGGCTCCGAGTTCCTGCAGTAAAAGCGCCGCCATATCGACTTTCTGCCTCGTGTTATCGTACCGGTTGGTCTGCACCTCCACTGGCACTGACTGGAAAGCATCCGAGACGCACAACAGCTTCAAGTTGGCTGTAGCTACGTCATCGATCACTTTTAGAGCGTCTTCTAGTTCCTGTAAATAGGGGAAAATTAAGAAATGATTTAAATGATTGAATGGTACACTAATATTCTAATTTCCTACTATTAATTAGGTACTTTCTCCCGTTGTACACATAACTGCGTTAGAAATGGGCCAACCAAGTAAGGTAGGTAGGTACTGTAACAGAGTCTGCAATTTCAAGGAGAAATTACTAAATAAATGATGCGGAACTCGGGAACTTTCACCCCCTTTTAAATACAATTTTACGGAGTTCTGGCACAGCTGACATGTTAATTTTTTCAGTCCAAAACGTTCTGGAAATATGGCTCTGGATTGGCCTGCCTTGAACAACTGGGCGGATGCTGATGAGAACTTGAAATCAATAGCAAGTCCATCACAATGGCTCAAGAGTTTCACTCAGCATCAAGCCTCCAGTATCAGATATTGAACCGGCAAATTAAAACTCACCATTCTTATACGGGTTCTTACAGTTTTCATCTCGGTTTACATAATACTTTTTTCGTTGACAAAAGTCAAAATTCCCCATATGCCTGATCGAGTGACACACTCCCCCCACCCGCTATCTTACCTTATAAATAACATATAATTATAGAAGCATGTGTAACATACCTTCCTGCCTACGACGGTGTCAGCAGGAGCGCTGAGATGAACGAGGTTGAGCGCCGTCAGGTACAGTGACATGGCCAGCCACAACTGGCCCATTCCTCACAGCATCCACCCTGTCACAAAGAAACACCTCCATACAGTGCCGTAAGCACGCACGATTGGCCCATCCCTCACAAATACGTAACTAGAATTGGAAAAGTGGAGATGGGCTGTCTGCTTCAGGAGAGGATAGCCCGGGGATAGCGCCAAAAACAAAATCGATACAATCACCTGAGGGATAGGAGGAACAGAGGAGAAGGAATAAGAGGATTCAGATCACCTGGACAGGAGGGGGATGGGAGGGAATAGAAGAGAAGGAGGAAAAGGATCAAGTGGACCTCCTTCTCTGAGATTGCCATCAGCCAGAGGTACAAACATATCGATTGGACACTCAGCTAAAAGTGAAACAGCAGTCAAGGTTGTCGGAGTTAAAATTTTACGTATTTCGTATGAAGCGGCTGCTTTTTGTCACTTATAGATCCTGGTGGTATTCCTTTTTAGGAAATAATTAAGTAGTACAGACATGTTCCGTGATTTAGGGAATATTTTTCAGATTAGTTAGATAAACATATGGAATGGTACAGCCGGAAAGCCTGCCTACAGGGTAATGTCTCAACGAGGCGATCAATAGTAGCATGATAGATATTAAACAGAAAGGGGACTTGTCAATAAGCACTCACCTTAATTAATGTTCACTCCGCCAGGGGACGGTGACCATCGCATCGCATCCCCTTCCCCCTTCCGCTCCAACT
The DNA here is from genome assembly GCA_950004255.1 of Mesopsocus fuscifrons. Lineage (NCBI taxonomy): Eukaryota > Metazoa > Arthropoda > Insecta > Psocodea > Mesopsocidae > Mesopsocus > Mesopsocus fuscifrons. The sequence goes on from OX465375.1 coordinate 9,405,482, forward strand.
TCTTCGTCTGCTATCCTCAAACTGTGCGATTTCAGGCTCATACTCCTACGCTCTGCAAATATACAGGCTCATCACTCTCATCAGTAGTCAGTTAGGTCCCCCTCAGGCCCTTCAGTACTTCATGCCACCATTTGTATTTAGGTACAGCAACAAGTCATTGTTTTTGCTCGTGAGTATTTTCGAGAACCGTAAAATGGAACGTGTTGAAAAAATTAAGAGGGTAGGTACAGTGGGTCTTACACCAAGTGGATACCTGGATGTGGTTCCCAACCTGGGGTACAAAGCGGTACATGGGGGACCGCGAAGACTTTATAACAGTTTACATAATTTCTGCAGGCGTTGTGAAAAAGGTGTAGATACACCAAATTTGGAATTAAATGACCATGGTCTCATTGGGATTATCAAGGCTGCTGCCGTAAGTATTTCGGTGATTCGGTTGCCTTGGTGATGAGTGAACTCATAAGCACTGTGATCCTGATTCTGTGAAGCGTGCAGCTCAGCATCTAAACCCATTTCAGCTGAAGCTGTGCACGCGCCATCAGGTTGACCTCACTAACGGACACAGGACACAATACACAGGACGGAATGAGGATTTTTCATTTACATGTAGGTACCTACCTAGTGGCAGTTAAATAGAAAATGACTGGTATAAGATGTAGGTACCTGTGGCAATGAATAGAACCTGCAGAAAGAAAGCAAAGGAGAGAACTGATTTTTTCCACCTTGCACACCCGCATGTCAGTTTGTATTGGCCAAGGGCCAAGGTCCAAGGAACACACTCGATTTATAGGTACCTATACCTATCCCGCATACCGTTATCGGTAACTAGTCCACAGCTTTCCGAAATCCTGCCTCTGTGGAAACACATTCAGAACCGTTTTGAGGGAGCCACTGCAGTAGTGGTATTCCCTTTCTCGAACGCCAGAAAACCCACTCAACTAACACCTTCAAGATTTATTGTAAGAAGATAAGGCACGCCATGATGCAATATATGGAGAACAGTTCTTCTTACAATAAATTTTGAAGGTGTTAGTTGAGTGGGTTTTCTGGCGTTTGAGAAAGGGAATACACCTGCTGGAGAGCTGGTAAATTTGAAATAAGTGCCAGTGCCTTTGTAACACAAAGTGTGATGCAATTTAAACATTTCGTTGGGTTAGGATTACTTAGGATTACCTTGGGAGAGAACACCCATATAGCAGTAAATTACCATAAGACAATCCCCTTTCGTTAATTTCCCCAGATGAGGGTGCCCACTGTGCCCAGATGAGGGTGCTGGTCGAGTATAATCTTGACGGGTGTTTCCCTGGATGAGAGGACATGTACCTAACTGCTGGGGAATTATTACAAAACAGCCGTGATCCATTTTCTCACTGTACCTATATTGCAGATGGAAGCTCCAAAGGAGTGAACAGTGTAAGTTCTGAAACCATCGCCCATAGAACAGGTATTCTGCCGAGTTAGGTACTAAAAAATAGTTCAGTAATTTTACCACTTTTATCCCTGCTTACTTCCTTACCTACCAACAGTACTGATAACGCAAGAAGAATGCTCTTATACACCACCATCGGGGGGATATTTTTCCATTAAAAAACGTAACAATAAGCTGACTGGGACAACACAACAACTGACTATAGGCTGGCTTGGCTGTCTCTCATTTTGCTATTTCGCATTTCACATTTTCCCTTCTCCAGACGCTCTGTCGTGGCTTAGCTCTTTAGAATGAGAATGCAGAGTACCCTTGCTGCCTTGCAGCCTTGCTGCCGGCTCCCTCCACTCTATTATCACGGCAGCGGCTCATTTCGTTTTGTTGATGTCATAACAGGAAAGAGCTGCTTGCGTGGAAGGGAGCAAAAAACGAATAAATCACTTTCCTTAGCTTTCCCACATTAGCTCTCCTTGTTTGTCTCTTTACTTTAATTTTGGGGTCTCCATGCATTGTCCTCGGAGTCCCCCAAGTCAAAAAAAAAATACCTAGGTACGAGGGCGGTCCCAGAACTACCCGGCCTGACGTACAAATGGCGGTTATTTTTTTTTTTTAAATACTGTCGTAGGAAGTAACAACTTTATAAAGCTTAAGTTTAAAGTTTGGAGACGCTGCGCCGTTTAGCATTTGTTTGGCAGCCATCAGCAGTGAGCGCTGTCAGTGAATCTGTAAACATGGACAAAATTGGTCATCGCTATGTCATACAATACTTTCATTTGAAAGGTTTAACTCCTACCAATATCAAAGCCGAGCTGGATTCCACTCTAGGAGAGTCTGCTCCTTCGTCTACGACAGTAAAATACTGGGTGGCAGAGTTTAAACGAGGCCGGACGAGCTGTCAAGATGAACACCGCAGTGGACGGCCAAGTGAAGTGGCTACTCCAGAAATGGTACAAAAAATTCGTAAAATTATATTGGATGACCGCCGACTGAAAGTGCGCGAGGTAGCAGACATCGTAAGCATTTCAAAAAGTGCTGTACATCGGATACTGACTGAACAATTGGACATGAGGAAGTTGTGCGCAAGATGGGTGCCGCGTTTGCTCACAGCGGAACAAAAACAGCGTCGTGAGGACATTTCAGTCGAGTGTTTGGCGATGTTCCGCCGCAATAAAGCCGAATTTTTGCGCCGCTTTATCACCATGGATGAAACGTGGGTCCACCACTTCACACCCGAGACGAAGGAGCAGTCAAAACAATGGACAGAGAGGGGGGAACCAGCTCCAAAGCTCCATCAGCAGGCAAAGTCATGGCGTCCGTTTTTTGGGATGCGAGAGGAATAATTTTCATTGATTATCTCCAGAAAGGGCGCACAATCAACGGGGAGTACTACACAAACTTATTTCAGCGTTTGAGTGAAGAAATCAAAGAAAAACCACCCCATCTGGTGAAAAAGAAAGTCCTGTTTCACCAAGACAACGCACCGGTCCACACATCCGCTGTTGTAATGGCCAAAATTGATGAGCTCAAGTTCGAATTGCTTCCTCATGCACCTTAATCGCCTGATTTGGCTCCCTCGGATTATTTCCTCTTTCCAAACTTGAAAAAATGGCTCGGCGGTAAAAGATTTGCCAACAATGAAGAGGTGGAGACTGCGGTTGATGGTTATTTTGAGGAGCTCGACGGTTCTTACTACAAGAAGGGTATCGAAGCTATTCAACATCGCTGGGAGAAGTGTATCGAGCTAAAAGGAGCCTACGTTGAGAAATAAAAAGATTTTTTCCCAAATTTTTGTGTTGTCTTTGGTAGGTCGGCCAGTTCTGGGACCGCCCTCGTACTTACGTACGTAAAGATATTAAAGATATTAATGTATTAAAGTAAAGACCGACCTACTGTTTAAGGTGGGTTTCAAACAGGGCACCATGTCCGGATAATATCATAATTTATAAATAACAACAAATATTTTTTTGGTGGATACGTGTACACCCACTTTTCACTTACATAATCATGATTTTCGCAGGCGCAGTGAAATTCGTGTACACCCACTTTCGAATTACATAATCATGGTTTTGCAGGCACATTGAAATTTCTTTAAAACCCACTTCCAGAGTAGCTAATCATTATAAATTTAGCTAGTCTTCTGTCGTAGAGAGCTAGATGACCAGGAATCATTAATTAGAATGGAGAGAGCAATTCGAAGAAAAATGTACTGATCCTGCAACCAGGCCCGTATTCAAAGAGCAGTCATGGAGGGGGGGAGAGGTTTAGGGTCATGGGGGGGTTAACCCCTTACCCCCCCCCCCCCCCCCCCCGTGGATATACGGATGTGAATCCTGCAATAACAAGTACGCGGGTAGCATGGATATTAGCCATCACGAGCAATGAATTCATTATCACATTTCATTTGTACATTTCATACGTGTACCCACTGATTGTGGATTATTGCAGTGGCTATCTCCTCTTCAAATCAAATGAAATAGATAGAGCTGGAATAGCCATAATTAGCGGTCAGTTGACCAACTAACTACCCCACACAGACCACACTCCCCAACCCCCACCCTCCTGGGACTGGGAGAGCCTCCAATTACTGACTCAGCACCAACAAAACTTTCCATAGCTTCCAAAGTCCTAGATCTCACATTGTTTGTACTGCTTAGGTATATATTGTAGGTACCTCTATAGAACAGATGGAATGGAAATTATAGGTACCAAAAATTTCCTAAGAAAAGTGCACTAACAACCGCCAGGATATACTTAGTACCCCTTAATCACCAAAAATAAGCCAGTCCAAATTTATTTTTAGAATCCCTATTTAACTTAGGCAGGTATTAATTTTTCTACGGAATCAGCGCGAGAGAACAAAATGAGATGGGTCTTTTCCAGACTTTCTTTAATTTCGTTATTTCGGGGCAATTCCATTATAATTTCCTTTCTTAGATCCAGGCGCCGCGCCGGGAACTCTCATCAACTCGAAATAACTATTTAATTAGTCTTCGAGAATTTTTTTCTATTACCGAAGGATTTATTTTACGTGGTTATAGTCACTGATCAAGTCGGTACCGAAAGCTGTTCATAAAGATTCCATATAAGTAGGGCACGAAACAGCAGTTTCACCGAAGTGAAAGAATTGTTCTGAAAACAAGACGTGGCTACGTAGTTGTAATGATTCTCCGATATGTTTCATCAGGCACAACGGCGAGGCCATAGGGGTAAACAATAGAGCCGGGAACAGGGGGTAGATGGGGGGGGGGGGGGGGGGGGACGTGGGGGGGAGGACGCAGAAACCTTCCGTCTCATTGGTCCATTACATCGCTTACATCTTACAACCTTTTCAAAGGGGAAGCACTCTCTTTAACATTAGGGAATTTTGAGCGACTTTTCGAGATTAAAAAAAAAATGAATAAATAATGATGAGAGACGAAGTAATTTCAAAATTGAGATCCTGAAGCTCTCGAGCTGTTTTAGGCAAGAGATCGAAGTACGAAATACCCGCTCATAACATTGAAAAATTTATAAATTTCAGTACCTAGGACCTAAATGGGAAGTGCCAACATATTTGGGAGAGCAGCATTATAAGAAAATAGTTTTCTTGTGTGAGGGGGGGGGGGGGGGGGGCGGCAGTAGAATGATGAAATGATGAATGATGAAAATGAAAAGTTGAAATAGTTGAAAATTTCAAGCTGATGGTGAAATATCAAGTAGAAGAGCTCAACTTCCGTAACGTGGGAAGAATAAATTAAATAAAGGAGTAGGTACAAGGTAGCAGACGGCGAAAACTGTCTGGCGGACATACAGAGTCATAGCGGAGGAGGAGAAAAATGAATTAGCGACCGTCTTCACTTATTCTATTCGCACCTTCTTTGATCGAAACCACTGAATTTCTCCATTTCTGACTAACTCTGGAACCCCAGAGCGGATGATCATAAAAAGATGAATATTGTTCCAGGTAGAGGTCAGTAGGTACATATTTTTAATGAAAACTGATTATGATCAAATGAAAGGTTGACTAAAAAAATTTTGGTTGGTAAGTACAGAAGGTTGGCATCATTGGGCTGTACCTTCTATTCAGTAGATCGAAAACAAATAGTTACCCACTGATAGTACCAATTACGTGGCTACCAGACCTACCTCTACCGTATATTCAACTATAGACTTAGGGTATGTATGACTAGGTGCCTATACATACGCAGGCTACAGGTATTTCGTCGGTCCAATGTAACACTGAGCTAAGTTGGAAAGTCGTAGTTCCGAGATATTGCTGTTTATAGATAGCACTGATCAGTCAATAACAACCAATATGTTTAGCCTCACTTCACAATGGGACAACAAAGTACCCGTGATACTACTTATTTTCTTGCTTAATACCTACTACTTGCTAACCATCAGTGAAATTACGGTTTTTGGCTCATTTTAGGCCCTCCAGTACGACATAACTCACTGTTACATTGGATCGACGATTTTATGTATCCATTGTAAAATTATGTATCTACATGCAAGTAATGTATCTCGTATATACGCTATTTGTCTCAAATTATTGATTACAAATTGCATGCAGATAGGATAGCAGAGCTCCCCTTCTCCTTCCTCCAACCTCATATACTGCCCAACCAGTCGACCACCTGTTCACCCCCACTGCTTCCCCTGCCCAACCTACACCCTCTCCTTACGAGTATTGCCTCCATTTGACCATAAACTTAAATTACCATGCCCCACGCAAACATCCATACCTTTTTACTGTATACTGATACTGATGGACTATAACAAAAAAGACCGAGACAAGACTCACTTTTGGGCTTCTCGGCAGTCTTGATCTTGGGTGTCTGTTCTGGTGAAGTATACCTATTTATCAAAATGCACCTAATAAAATCATACGTTGTCTGCCGAAATTGGTACAAGGAAAGACACTGGACTCCCAAAGCACCTCGCAACACAAACATAAATAGCCAACCCCCGAAATATCTTTCGTAAAAAAATAAACGCGACCGCGCCTATCGAACCCACGACTCTCACGAAGGAATATACATGAATGCGCAGTGAATGAGTGGGGTATGTGATGTTGCACATGTGGGAAAAGGGTCCTTGACCTCAACACTTAGCTCTCTGACCTCTGCTGCTGGATGGCTGCACCTTCGATATGGTAATCTAATGCCCAACTGGATATCTCTGGCATTGTCACTTTTTCATCTGCTTTTACTTTGAGTAAACCCAAGAAGCCAACAACAGTTAGATGAAGCCTGAACATCCATGAAACTGAGGAAATGTGAGGACCTATAACCAGTGCGAATGCCATTCTACACTTCGCCCTTTCTGTAGTACCAAGGTACTTACCGAACCTCCGAGGGGTTAACCACTCCAGGAATCTCGTTGGGAATCTCAGGCAATCATTGGAGAAATCTTTATGAAATCTCAGGGAATCTTGGAGATTTCTGGAGTAGTTAACCCTTCGGGGTGCATCTTTCCATGAATCTCGTTGAGAATCTCAGGGAATCTTTGGAAATCTTCATACAATCTCTGGAGTGGTTATACCCCCTCGGTTACCTCCATACTTAACCACCACAAAGGTTCGCTAACAGAACTCTTTTGACGGAAGTAAGTAACATATTCTATAGTACGAAGTTGAAACCTTTCCATCATTCGACGAAACTCTGAATTCTGAAAAATCCGCATGGAACAGCGAAAGCCCATCACGGGTGAATATCACACTTGAGGGGGCATGGCTTTCCACGTGAGTGGAGACCTCCTGTATTTTGTGAGAGCACACAGAGTTCAGAGTTGGGCTGTTCAAGTAAAATGAAATGGGTTGGTAAATAAACCAGACCGCCCGAAGGCCGGGGGGCCCCCTTACGCCCCGTATAGGTAAAAAATTGCGGCAAAGGTAATGAAAGAATAATAATATAGATGAAGAGAATGGTTAAACGGAACGGACCCACGGGAAATTGATGAAGCACGAAAAGCCAATTTCGCTCATCGATTTCCTCATTTCCTGTCCTTCTCCCAGGAAATGGAGGCAGGCATGGACACAAAGATGCAAACCTATGGAGGCCATTTGTGGAACTTTAGTGAACTGGTACCTACTTAAGACAAGTCTGCACAAAATTAACAGTAATTGGTCCAGACAGTGTGGCCTTCAGGGCAATGCACAAAAATCCCCCTTTTTTTACTCCATAGGGTCGGAAAAAATAGGTATACGAGTATATTAACCTACTACTCCCCATTTTAGCCAGCATCAAGGTAAATAAAGGGTCCGACAACAGTCGCACTAAACTTTCTCGCCCCATGTGATTTTTTTTTTTTTTTTTTTTTGGATTTCTTTGAGATTTTTTTGCGGGCGTAATTTTTAAGCAATCCAAAATCGGTTGAAAATGACCCAAGAGCATCTATCTGAGATCACTCCCACCAAGTTTCATGGCTGTCATTCTATTACTGTAGTCCCAAATGCGTTCCGACCATTCAAAAACGTGGTTTCTCATTCTCAACTCATTTTCGACACTTTTTTGACTACAACAGCCGTAATTTTGAAGATAACAAAATTATGTTCGACAAATGTTTAAGTTACATGGTTCTACACAAATTTACCAAATTTCATGACAATCGGTCAATAAATGTGAATGGCGCCGAAACGATCGAACTTTGGTCTAGAACGGCCGTAATTTTCAACCAATTCAATTTTAGTTGAAATTGACGTCGAAGCATCTATTTGTCAACACACATACCAATTTTCAGTGTTATAGATTGAAAAGTGTACCGTCGGCGCTTGTCTAAGTAACCAAAAACACGATTTTTGAATTATTTTGGCGTTTTTTTGACAATAGCGGCCGCAATTTTTGACCAATCAAAAAATCCTTGAAAATGCCCCTCGGCAGTAATTTTAGACAGGTCCATACCAAATTTCATCAAAATCGGATGAATGGTATAGGCGCTAGAGCACTGCACGGACTGACGGACTGACGGACGGACTGACGGACGGACTGACGGACGGACAGACTATTTCCAGAAACCACTTTTTTGGACTCAGGGGACCCCCAGGATCATGGGAAACCCAAAATCTCAATTTCGAAATTTTGCACGAAAACAATACTTTCTCGCCATATATGGCTAGCGAGAAAGTAAAAATGTCTATGTTACTCTCGTGTATAGTCGTTACTTGCCCACCTTCTTATACCTACTCGTAACTTATCCTTGAAGCGCGGAACGGCAGAATGTTTGCTTTAATAACCGCATACAACGACAAAATGAGGAGATTAAGAGAAAATGGAGAGGAAACGACGTCTGATCTCACTGAGAAAACATTTATGCGAGCGCCGAGCTTTCAACGATGGGACTTGCTTTTCACCGAACAAAAATTGTTGCAGCATGAAAACAACGGCGCGGCAGTTCCATGTCACGCATAAATCGTCCTTTTTATCTGTTGTCACTCGATGGACAACATTTCCCTTTTGTACGTGAATAGTTTTTACAAATCCCCTTCTATGTTGGTTTGATGGATGATGGCATGAATATACAGAATTATTGCACTCGCGGTGGGGTTACATTATTTCGACTTCTGTCACTAACATCAAATTCTAATCCTCCTACCACAAGATATTAAAACCGAACACATTTCAATCTGTGTAGGGAACAATAAACCATTTATTTACGCTAGTTTCAAATTAGTCTTGGTTATCGACTTTTTTTGTGGGGGGAGGATTTCTCAAAAAAAATCACGAAAACATATACTTACCTATAGTGCGCGTGTGCAAGTGCAAAAAAAATTGTACGAGCAGCTATATAAAGTTAAGGGGGAATATTTCCCCCTTTCCCCCTCTGAATCCGCCTTTGTAGCGTTACATTATTTTTGTATTCTAGATGTTCCGTTTGCCCTGCCCCTCCTCTCCTCCAACGAGTTGTGCCTTCACCACCACTGGTTGATACAGGGGGGTGGGCTAAAAATGTCATTTGTCTCGTACACCTTGTGAGAGGACTACCAGGGTATATATATAGGTACAGAGGCTATAGGTTAAAGTCTCTGATTAACATGAACTAATAGTGGTTTAACATTTAACTGATTATGGTGGGACGCACCCTTATTCTGTCACCAAGCAGGAGAACATCACAATTCCACCCCACCGTTGAAAAAACAATTCTGAGAAAAGATTATAGACGAACATGCAAATATGGTGGCAACTGCCTCAGCGAACCTCTTTTGACTCTCTGCAATATTAATTGGTGACATACCTACTGTTATAATACAAACTGTGTCTTAACCAATATGGGGCTCTTCCCAGTTTATTGCAAACTTACAATACCTACCTACACCAATTGAAACCTTTCCCAAAGAGGGCAAAAATGCCAAACAAGATTTGGTTCATCAAAAAATTACATTCACCCAGGACAGTTCTGGCTATCACACGGGACAGATGCATGGTTAGGTATAGGTCCTGCTCGTATTAAGACTAAGAGAAGAGACATTCTCCTGTGAAAATTCAGAACTACTGTAGATAGGTATAGTATTGTACCTAGTTTGGAATACATATTACTCACATGCAGTAGGGTGGGTATTCCACACAAATTCATTTATTCAGCGTTGGTAAACCATTGCCAAATTTCAGGGATACCTCTTTGAGTCAGAACTGATTACATTTTTCTCTTCATCCCACTAACTTCTTTGGGGTTACTGGCTATAACAAAGTGTCTAAGGGAGTGTCTGTCCCATAAAGGGACAAAGAAAGACAAATTAGTTAAAGTAAATATGGCTAAATCAGTTATGAACAAACTTCAATGAACGAGGAGACTAATGACTTGAGTATATCAAAGGAGGAGATTAGAACCCGGGGGCCGGGGGTGAAGGGGGGTCGAGGGAAGAGCGGGGTGGCAGCGGAAAGGAACATACCTTCACGAAAGGGGTGAGCGTCCGCTTCGAAGGGAAGCCGAGCGGGAACTGGCGGGTGGCGGGTATCGGGCCCGCTCGCCGCCCAGCAGTCGGCACCCTGCGCGCAGCTCCGACACCGGCTGCGCGAGCGCCCGACCAACCCCTACGTCACAGCCATGACGTCACTCTCTCTGAAGGATTGTCATGCTCAGCTGGCTCATCACCACTATTCTGTGGTTTCAACAGGGATGACAGGGAGTCAGCACTGTGAAACGTCGTTCGAACTATAATCTGTATCACACATAACACATGCATATACGAATAATGATTACTTACAGTTACAAGTTTCTGAGCTCAAGCGTTGCTTAAAGGGACCTGCAGTGGTATTCCCTTTCTCGAACGCCAGCAAACCCACCCAACTAACACCTTCAAAATTTATTGTAAGAAGATAAGGCACGCCATGATGCAATATACTTACGGAGAACAGTTTTTCTTACAATACATTTTGAAGGTGTTAGTTGGGTGGGTTTGCTGGCGTTCGAGAAAGGGAATACACCTGCTGAAGTCATGTTCATTGAACAGTAGTGTAAAAAATAATTATGAATACACGAAGGTTACCTATTCATTGGCGGCGGAAGACCACATTCCTGGAGGGGTGCATGTGCCCTTTGGATTTTTTTTCGGATTTTTTCCTATTGCCTTATGGTAAATTTACTCCTATATCGTTATGAAGGCTTTTTTATAGTTGTTTTTTTAAAATTTTCTGGGGGTGCACAGTCAACTACTGGGGGGTGCATTGCACCCCCCTGCACCCCCCTTCCGCCGCCAGTGCCTATTATATATATGTAGGTACAGACATATCTACCTATTACCTACCTACCTATTGTGTAGTGTATAGGTATAGGTATTACTCAGTTTTCCCTCCTGAAAGTATTCCTTACCTAGATTAGGTGTCCGGTATAGCTGACACTTGTGTAGCCAACACTGCCAACAGCTGAAAATATATATAGCTGTAAGTACCTTCACCCTCATTGGTACCTCACCAGCCACCCTCACATGCATTGCACATTCACATTACTGACTGATTTCTGATCAAGTTTTCCTTCACTGTAATAACATCCCTTCCTACTTTCCGACTATCCAAGCCATAGACAAGTACCTATAGCCTATATAGGTAAAAACCTATCTGCATACCTGCATGCGGACTTGCCAAGCCTGGCCGGTAAAGGTAGGGTGGTAGGTATCTTATGGTACGTGGGTTATCGAATCATAAATCCTCACACTGCAAGAGTCCTTATGTTCGCCTCTCCTACATTCCGTAAGATGGGTGACTGTTTAACTGAGCTGTCAATGTCAAGTCAAAGTAGAAAGCTGACAATTAGCAGAAGTTGGTGACGTAACAATAAGCATTAAAAAAAGCGGTACGACACGGCCGGACAAAACTTTACCTGCTTACTTGCGTGATTCCTAGAAAAAACCCTTGGTTAAATGATTGGAGACGGAAAAACTTTTTGACGAAAGGAATGTCCCCAGAATGTTCCCCCGAGTACTTAGAGACCCCACACGACGTACTATGGCAACCACCCAAAACTACCCCCTAAAACGAGGTGAGGTGGTTGGGAAAGCTCGGAAAAACTTTTTGACAAAATAAATTGCCTCAGAACGTTTCCCCGAGCATTTTGATACCCCATACAACGTACTTTGGAAAGTTACCAAAACTCCCCCCATAAGGGGGGGGGGGGGGTGGCGAAAAAACATTTTGACCAAATATATTGCCTCAGAACGATCTCCCGATCATTTTGAGCCCACACAACCCATATTTCACAAACCACTCAAATCTACCCCCCTCAGGGGGTGGGGTGCTTGGATACGTTCATAAAAACTTTTTGATACAAAAAATTGCTTCACAACGTTCCCCCGAACAGTTTGAGACCCCATAAGCCGCACTTTAAAACTCACTCAAAATTGCCCCCCTCCCTGGGGGGGGGGGGGAGGGGGAGGCTCGAAATAAGATATATACCATTTGTGACGAGTATGGCCGTTGTCACGTGTCATATCCAGAACTACTCATATACCACAAACAACTGAATCCACTGATTTCACCCTTTTACAGGTTCAGGGGGGACTTCCCCCCTTCCAGGGAGTTATGCGGGGGTAGTGGGTGGTATCATTGGATTCGTAATTACTTGTTCTATAATAGTCCAAAATTTGATCAAAATCGTTAGAGCCGATTTTGAGCAAATATTTTTTTTCTACCTTTTGGGGGAGTTTTGGGGGGTAACCCCCCTTAATTTTAAAGGGGGGAAACTGAACTTCCGGATTCTGATTTCTTCCAATTTTAGAAAGGTCACTACCGATTTTGAAGAAAATCGGTTGAAAAGTGCGCCGTCCAGGTCAATGCCACATACATAGCTAGCTAGCTAGCTAGCTAGCTACATACATACATACATACATACGTACTGACACGGAGTACCTGACCTCTTCTAAAAATTCCTGTGGGCAAACTTTTCGTCGGAGGAAAAAAGTGAGATGGTTTTCATATTCCGAAGGAATGGACGTTTCCAAAATGTATATGCAAGTTTCAATCGCTTTTGAGGTCTGGGAGCAATGACGGTTCAAAGTTGAGGTTTGCCGAAAATTGGCCCGCACGAATACAATACTTTACCTTACGTATACTCCGTATACAGGTAAAGTAAAAAGAAATCTGCGAAGTGCTGAGTTTCGGCTCTCCTTTCGTAAGTTATTAATAATTAAGTAAGATATACTTATCAAGTAACATGAGCAAACACATACTCCCCTACTTACCTATGGGTTGTGTATCTACCCCCTATATCTACTCTTAGGTGCCGAAAAGGGTGACAGACAACTGGTCTGGCCAGCAGGAGATGAGATAGTGTACACGTACCTATAGGTATGAATACAAGTTTCTCAAAACTTTCAAGGATTTCATAACTACTATCGCCCGTTATCTTCACCGCTTCCCAGTCGAATATTCTCAAGGGCAAATGGTTTTCCAGCACTTCGATTTCGGAGCCCAACCCTCGCCCACACCTTTGCCCCTACATAATGTATTAAAAGATCCAACTTCGTAAAGTACAGCCATTTATTTTTCTTTACATTTAGTTTTTATGGTTTATACATTTATAAAACCGAAGGTACTTTAAAAATCGAAATACTGACAGAAGAAACTAATTATTTAGGATTTCTACTCATATCCTTGGCAGACAAAGTTCTGTATACTTTCACACAAGCTATAATCAAAGGTGATCTGATGGGTGACTCCTCGGTTAAAATTTTTCTGCTCTTTTCAACCGAATATTTTGAACCGTTGAACCAAGAACAGTAATAGGCTGGTAGGTACCTGGTAGGTACCTATTACATACATATCTGAAGACAATAGAAACAGATGATAGATACCTATTCATCTTTACCTTTAGATTAATAAAAGTTAATATCTACTACCTTTATTTATGATAATACAATATTTGAAAAATTATCTATGAAACCAAATTTGTACACGGTAGAAAAGATAATAGGTAATCTAGTGTTTCAGAGATGAGTTCAACTCAAACATCGTCATCGTCATCGCCTCATGGAAATCCTGTTTTTGTGAGAGGATAGCCCAATTTTGGCAAGATCAAGAGGCAAAAATCTGCCCTTCAAATGCAAAAAGGGTGTGAAATAACCCGTCACTCGTGCCTGCTATAACGAGGTATAGGTAATATTTAAGGAGGAAAATAAAAAATCTTTACCAACAGATCATATGAAACTTGAATTATCTATGGCCATATTTGGGTTTCCAGAAGAACACGCGCACCCACGTTCTCGAAATTGCGTGTTCCATAAAGAGGAGATGGGGGGAAGACTCGACAGGTGAAGCTTAACATTTCTAAGCAAAGCAGATGGAAGTGAGGTGAACATCTGACAAGGGAGAAATCAAAGTCAACTTCCCTCTTCCTCATTAACTCGAAGACTAAAATGGAGAAAGCCAATTACCTACTCGAAAGGATTTTAAACTAGCTCTCAAATATACAGCCTACATCATAAAACAATCAACACAACTAAATTCCTAGCGAAATGATAGAATAAGTTTCAGTCAACTAACTCAGTTCCCAATTGTACCATAGTCAATTCATCCGAACAGAGAGATTGTTTAGTATAAAAATACGTAATGACAAAAAAATAATTTACCTACTTCAGCTATTAGCAGCTTACATAAAGCTCACTTTAATACCAACTGCTAAGATAAATCTTTCCGTCAAAAACACGAATCATCTGTCTCCAGTAATGAAGACTGCGAGCATACTGAAACTATGGCTTTAGATGTATAGTCAAATTGGCAACTCAACAGCACAACTTCAGGCTCACTTAGCCATCAGTAAGTCCTGGAACAGCTGTTATTCTGTTCAGTTAACAGTTAAAGCCGGAAGCCTCCTGCGGCCAGTGCAATATAATAAAAGATGTCACGGCGGTCATTTTTCTTCATTTTTTTTGACTCAAAGCTGTACCACTGAGTTGCTGGTTTATTGCATATAAAACAAATGCACATAACAATCAAAAAATTAAAACTTGACTGACGTCATTTAAAAAATATGCCAACCATGCCGGAAAGTCACACAAAACAACGAAACCAAGCTCTTACATGCAAATCATCTTCAAATGGTGCGAATTTAGGTAGCGACTATCTGTACATAAACATTGGTTTAACTAGATAACAGATACACATGAGAGTTATGGCATTAGGAGGAAACGAGGAGAACACATAGACAGGCATCATAGGTAGGTAATACCGAAACAGGCAGTAAAAAGAATTGCTGAGTTCAGTACGAAAACATGAAGCCTCTGCAACCAATCTTTAACGCCTCTCTAACTATCAAATGAAAAAAAAAATTCTTTCAGGGAAAATCCACACTTCAGTCAGAGGAAATTCCCGGGAACAGAGTAGCTTTGTTAGTGCTGGTATGAAGCAGTACCTACATTACTTCAAAGGTCACCCACTGAAGTAATAACCGTCAAGGTTGCATTTATTGTAAGTTTGGTTTTGAGAGTTTCAAGAGTGTACTGTGTTACTCACTGCGCATGTGGCTGCTATCTTTGGTTTTTCTATTGTTATATTAGGGGTTTAAACATGGAAACATAATATTGTGTCTTTTTTTGTTAAAAAAAATTCTCCAGTCTCTGAAATGCAACTGAACAAGCGGCAATTTTTAAATTTCCTTTGATAGCCTGACGAAACGCATGCTCGTTGAGGCTCGGCATCCATGTATAACAAGTAGCACGCTCTATCTTTATCCTTATAATTAGTTATAGCTGAAGGCGGCAAAGAAACAGCAGGAGGGAAAGTGCAGCGGGCGATCCAGCACCCAATACGTATACCTGAATTATTACGCCCCAATACATTAAAATGGAGCTAACGGTCAAGTTTGATACATCTCGAGAAAATATCGTTGCAAGTCAGGCGAAAAAGATGAACGCCTAAGAGGTTTCAGAGCGACAAGTGACGTAGTTTGCGGTCTATGAACTGGGCGTAGATTATACATCTTCAGCCATATCGATGTGATTCGAGTCTGCTGCTGCTTTGTCCAGCCAGTGCTGTTTGTTGCGACGTACGCCGTCTGCCAGCGGCTCCAGAGTATCCGACAGCGTAGCAAACGCCTGTAAACAACCACATTTTCAGTCTATGCGATTGCAGAAGGACTTTCCAACTAAGTAATGCTGCCTCTCTAAGAGAATCCTATGAACATCCATGCAACCGCTTTCTTGGAAAAACGTCATTAGAAACCACTGTTTCCACTTCGGATGACATTTATTCAGCGGACTACGTACTTCACGATTCACAGCTGTTGTCTGAAAAGAAATAAGGTGGTGCTTCTCACCCTAGGTCGCATGTAGCCAATCTTATTCCTATATACATATAAAGTGGCATACCTACCCACCGAACTATACAACAGGTTACGAGCGGTATCAACTTTTACTTCTTTTTACGGGTCAAATTAAAAAACAAGGGGCCAACCAGTAGTTTTAATCCAAGTAGTTCAAGCTCGTAGCTATGATCTCTAAAAGTGAACTAAAATATCGTAACTTGTTGAAACTTACCTCGTATATTGGCAAGCATATGGAGTCAATGAAGCCGACCTGCATCAAAGGCAGCTCGTCTTCCTTCTCTCGGTTCATTATGTCCTGCACACATTTTGTTCCAATAAAATACCAGCATTAATTAGGTCCCGTTGTGGTCTAGTGATCAAACAAAAAACGACTGAGACCCTGGCTCAGGTAGATACCACAACAAATTTGTCTTCGGCCATGAATGAGTTAACTTTCCCGACCCTTCGGGAAAGTAGAGTACCATACGTGCCGAAATTAAATGTGTAGCAGTTCTTTAAAAACAGACTCTTCGGTATACCATAGGTTCTCTGGTTTCGACATCTATAGTAAACGTGTGGAAAGTCTGTTCATTTTTTTCGAGATAAAAGAGGGGCCTAACCAATAATTTGAAAAAATACCGGAACAAGTTACTTACAATGGGAGTGATGTTCAGTTCTTGTCGCTCGATGTCTCCTTGTTCGAAAAACTCACAAGTCACCAGCTCAGCAACCTAAAATAATCACCGAAAATACGGTTAGTTATCATATACACCATTTAGGGCAAAAAAATCGTGGCAATAGATTTCTGAAGAACACAGGCACAGAAAAAGAATCGCCGCGACAAGCAATCAGCGGAATGTCACTTCATGTTCACGACTGAAGATAGGAAAGTCTCACTCCAGCTACACTACTTTTGTTATATTTTCGATAACGTCCATGCTACCTCTGAGTGAAGAGGCACTCACCCGCTTTTCCACTTCCCAGGGCTTGGTGATGGCCGCCAGATCACACACAGTCATGATCATAGCACGCAGAAGCTCCCTGTCCCCGTCTCTTGCCCAGTTGTAGGATCCCGTCTTTACTAGGTTCAAGAACGCTCCTCGCTTCCTGTAGACAACAATACTGTTAGAAAGCTAATCTTTGGCTTAGACTTCAGGCCTAACTGAATGACTTAGTCTGGGTACCCTATCCTCAAGAAGTTTTCCCACAATCTTTTGCTGTTGTTTATTTCTTTAAACTATTGACACTGAATGGTCATTCTCACTCCTTTATTTTCAAACCTCCGAAGGACAACTTCAGAATAAACAAATGGAACAGAGACAAGTGTTAACGTTGTATCGGTGACAGGAGCGGAAATCATTTTTTCTCCCAATAGCGCTAGCTAACAAATAAACACGGACCTGAAATAAACAGCTAGATCAGTTGACAGGATGGCGTCCTCCAGGACCTTAATGACGCGAGAGTATTCTTCCGACGAGACGTTCCCCAGGATTTGGTTACCGACGCTGTTCAGGATCATGATACACTGGTCAAAGTGATGATGCTCCATCGTCGATGTCGAGTAAAGCTGTGCTAGAGGAGACGATGCTCTGCGTGGCAAATAAAAATTGAATTAGGGGTGAAAAGGGCACTAGAACTAGAATTAGATTTTCTGACATCATTCCCAGCAAACTTGACCAGAAAAGGCCAGCCTCACCAGGGGGTTGGTTAATGGTAATGTTTGAAAGAGGTCAGTTACCTACTTGATCTGAAAGGAGTTGTTGGTGCCCCGGTGGTCCAGGTCGTGGCACAAACATGCAATGATCAGCGCCAGGCATTCGATCTCACCGAAGATCTTCCACCACTGAGTACACTAGAACCAAAACCAAAAGATATTTAGGTACATAAAAATATTTCCTTATATATATATAAGGTACGTCGAGCGTCGAGTTAGATTTTTCAGCCAGTGGGAAGAAGAGACTACTTTTATTTCAGAACTTTTCATGTCTGTTTAAAAAAAAAATATGAACTGAAAAAAATTTCGACGTGTTTCGAGAAAAATATTTTTTTTTTTTTTTTTTTGCCGACTAAAACAATCAACCATTTAATTCGAGAAAAATATGATAATTTGATACAAGAGAAGTGTAATCCCCATCTCAGCCTTATGGCTAATGATGATTAAGTCTTTACTCACCGTTAGGATTGAAAACATCATCTGGGCAACATTGAAGGCATGCCTCCAGTTGTGGTAGGTGACGTTACGGTAGTTCTTCTTGACGCTCAACAACCACCGGCACAGCACCTCATAGTCTATATGAAATCTTTCTATGAAATCTAAGTCTAGGAACATTCTTAAACAAGCCTGAAACAAATAACACAATATCCCCGTTGTTATTTTGTGGAAATCATGTATAAGATATCTTAGTAAGGCTTTATTTATGGTCATAAAGTGCTGACAAAAGTACCTACATATGACGCTAGAATGGTTCTTTTTTCACAAGGAAACTGTTTGATAATTGTATTTAAAGTATCTTTACTCTAGAATTTTATACAGTGAAACAACCACGACTGGGATTACCTTGAGAGTATCGTCATCATCCATGTGAATGTCATCGAACTTGAAATCATGAAGATTATAATGGTGAGCAGACGGTACTCTCATGCTCTGGAAAAATAAATGAAAATACTACAATGATGAGAAGAAAATACTCAAATCGACGAAACTGCAGAAAGCTGTTTTCACCTAATAAACAATACTTTGAATGTTCTGATCGAAGGTAAATCGTGACAAACCCGCTGTGAGAAGAGGGTTCTCGGGAGCAAGTGGCCTAGACTATAGAGTAGAGGAGCAGCAAGAGCTTGCAAGTTCCAACCCCAGCGGACCAAGATTTTTCCTCTTAGATTTTTCAATTTTCTTGGGCATTGGATAATAGGTATAATGGAGCAATGCGAACCTAGTGGTTCAGAGGCCACCTTAAAAGTCTGGCTGGGACGCTTGATAACCACAGCTTCAACATACGCTATAACTGATTCCTCTTGGGAGTGGTCTTCATTACTGTAGAACACACACCAGGGATTTACCCACGGTGTGAAAAAACTCCAGAGATTTCTTAACGGAAAACCTTCATGGTCGCTCATATGCTTCCTCGTACCTACTGTAGTTAACTACTTACCTTCAGTCTTTGAGCATCCTCTTGGGACGCGGTAGCGTGGTAACTGAGGACCTCCAAAGTCACACTCTGTTTCGCCATCGCTATCACAGCCTTTTCGTACCTGTAAAAATCGAAATCAAGCTGACTATAGACATTTCCTCTTGGGTAATACCGCAAGAAGCATCAGAACAGTTTTTCGTATTTTTAAGGAAACTGTCGTATATTTTTATTCTCAAATGTATACCTACCTATCAACTTTTGTTGGGAAATATAGGAAAGTAGGTAGGTACTTACATGTTAGTGTTGTGAATGCCCATGCCACAGAATATGGCAAAGGCTTCAACGAAGTTTTCGTCATTCTTTGTAAACGTCAGGTCATCAAATTTATTGATCAACTGAAAATATACACCACACTAAGTAATCGATTTTTAAAACTAAGCCTATTCGCATTCATTATATTCCAGAGCAAATAATATTCCAGTAGTTTTATGTGGCCATTTAGTTTTAACCCTTGAAGTGGAGTGGATTTATTATAGGAGATCCTAATTTCGTTCCAGCTGGAGTGGGATGCGCTGTTCCTATTACTGAATAAATACTCACTTGAATGACCCCAATAATCCGGCCCGAGGAGTTTTTGATGGCCATGCAAAGAATACTTCTGTGCCGAAAGGAGCCTCCTTCATCCACTGAAGGGTCGAACCTCTCGTCCTCATAGGCGTCTGCAATGTTCACAGTCTGTAGACATACAAAAGTCATCATATAAGATAATGAAACCCAAATTCGCAGTGGTTACTGATTACTGGTTACTTAACCATGGTTTTAGAAAAAAAATAAATAAAAAGAGCAAGTTTTTTTTTAATTCCTGCTAATTAAGCAATAAAGCGAAGAAACCACTATCAGACTGAAAAATAAAGAAAGTATCCATGTTCACTGAGTTACGGTTGGTGTATTTGCCATTGTCTCATCGTTATCAGTTTTATTCAGAAGAAAAGACGATGAGGGATAATACGATTTGTGAGAAAGGTGGAAATAAAAAGATGACCTACTACTCGATCGCACTCAAGGAAGTCTTACCTCTCCTGTGGTTGCCACGTAGCCCGTGATGCCGATGTTAATAGGAAAACGGCTTTCGAACGGACTGAAAAATCAAAGCAAAATTCTGACTTAGAGTTATAGCGACAGCGGAGAAACTTTTAGACAAAATAGCTAGCCTCAGGAAGTCTCCTCGAGTATTTTGAATACCCGCATGGTATATTTGTGAACCTATATACCAAAACTGATCCCGGATGGGGGCTGAGGGGTTTGGAAATGGGTTTAGATTTTTTTGACAACATAACTTGCCTGAGGAAGTTCCCCTGAGAATTATGAGTGCACATATGACAAATTTCGTGATCATGAAAAAACTCACATATTTGGGGAACATTATCTCCCAAATTCGAGTTTTCCCAGAAATGCCGCTAATGGGGTATTTTTACCCATAATATGCACTATTACCTCTGAGAAAATGAACGAAATCGTAGGCGCCGATTTTGAGAAAAAAATTAAAACCCTGATTTTTTGAGGTTTTTGGGAGGCTGCGCCCCTCAATTTTCACCAATAGAAAATCGGAAAAAACAGAGTCTGCGCATTATTTTTTTACACCCGTCCACCAAATTTGAACAAAATCGGCTGAACGGTTTGGCCCCTGGCTCTCCGTACATACACACATACAACAAAAACTCTTTTTTGGGGTCTGGGACCTCTGATCGGCGCTTTGCAATGAAAAACTAAAATCGATTTTCTGCACGATCACAATACATTACTTCGTACAGATAGATATATGGGAAAGTAAAAAAATCGAAATTTCGCACGATAACATAACTTTCTCAGCCCATGTATTACATACGGGCGAGAAAGTAAAAAAGAGACGTTTGATCTAAAAAAAAAATTGATTACGAATTTTCAATAGATTAAATATCTGGTGGAAACCTGCCTATACGTTCTCATAGGTGTATAGGTATCTACTAGTCTCGGTACTGGTACATACCTCGTTCTGGAATCGTTATCTCCCCCAATCAAATCTGTAGCCTCGAAGTCGAAAACTCGGGAAAAGCTGCCTTTCGACGCTTCATGAACCAGAAGGACCTAGAAACAAAAAAGGAATAATGCTGGAATGAAACCGCGATAACATAAAGAGTAGTTTTAAAGCAGAGCTGCATGCTTCTAATGAACAATTTGCATTCTGATGTCATTTAATACAAGGCTTGTGAATTCTGCAGGTTTCTCATTACATTTTAAAGTAGGGTCTCTACACTCAATAATCAGAGACTGACCAGAGGCATTCTGATTGGTCGACGTCATTTGAAGTAATCCTGAGAACCTGCTTCCGACTAAAACGAGGTAACCTCTTGAATTTATAGATATTAAAGTAATACAACTTTTCTAATCCCAAACTAATAATTTCAGTGAATGTAAATACCTAGCAGGTATAGAACAACGAGCCAACTCCTCTGCCGCAGCGGTTCGTATCAGTATACCGCAATGCTAAATTTCAGAAGCACCAAATATAAATTATGGCGGCACGAAATGTTTTGAACAAGTTGCAGAGTGTTTTAGGAAATGAGGCTGCGCTTCCATTTTTATGGAAATGAGAACAGTGGATGCTGTGGATGCTTCGCTTGGCGATAACGTTAATTAAAGTTAACGGCCAATACAGTTGCGAGTTTTGCGAGTTCCCTAACCGCACCGTGAAGGTTGAAGGGTCAGAGAACAATTCCGTGTTTTCCATAAATTGGTCGCTTCCCTTTCGACATCTGGGAAAATGTTGACAGACGCCTCCACGAATCCCGTTGCGAGCTTTCGCTGCAAATTATTTTCAAACGCCTAAACTAAAAATGAGTAAGTTCATGGAAGAGCCTATTCTAGCAGTTCTGTAGCTCAGGAATTAATTATCCTTATCCCTGATTCTCCTGCAATAATGATAACCGATTATTCCTGCTTACTTAAGTTTAATTGTACGAAGTGTCTGAAGGTACAGATTAATGGTTTTTCCGCTTTTAAAAACAATTAGTGATAGCTGGTGGAGTGTCATTCGTGTCACAATACAGGTAAGTGGTTCATCGTTCCCAAACATTTATTCGTAGATTTTTTTTTTTGTAGCTGCTGAAATAAGACTGAAATTCCAAAACAACTAAACTGCTCATTTCACAGATAGATTAGGCGAAACCAGCGGGATGTTTTTGTTTTTCTGTTGATTTTAACAACTGAGTTTTTTTACACCTAATACCTATAACGAGGAAAGGCAGAAACTAGTGCTTCAGTTGTAGCCTTCATTTTGTTGTCTTCAGATAACAGAAAACCTTACAAGAGGAAGTTTCATTTCAGCCATGACGATGATTTTCACTACTCCACCAAGGTAAGTGAGCGAAGAGGGACCATACCATAATCATAATAAAGGGTCCGACAACAGTCGCACTTAACTTTCTCGCCCCATGTGATTTTTTATTTTTTTTTATTTTTTGGAGATTTTTTTGCGGGCGTAATTTTTAAGCAATCCAAAATCGGTTGAAAATGACCCAAGAGCATCTATCTGAGATCACTCCTACTAAGTTTCATGGCTGTCATTCTATTACTGTAGTCCCAAATGCGTTCTAACCATTCAAAAACGTGGTTTCTCATTCTCAACTCATTTTCGACACTTTTTTGACAAAAACGGCCGTAATTTTGAAGATAACAAAATTCTGTTCGACAGATGTTTAAGTTATATGGTTCTACACAAATTTACCAAATTTCATGACAATCGGTCAATAAATGTGAATGGCGCCGAAACGATCGAACTTTGGTCCAGAACGGCCGTAATTTTCAACCAATTCAATTTTAGTTGAAAATGACCTCGAAGCATCTATTTGTCAACACACATACCAATTTTCAGTGTTATAGATTGAAAAGTGTACCGTCGGCGCTTGTCTAAGTAACCAAAAACACGATTTTTGAATTATTTTGGCGGTTTTTTGACAATAGCGGCCGCAATTTTTGACCAATAAAAAAATCCTTGAAAATGCCCCTCGGCAGTGATTTTAGACAGGTCGATACCAAATTTCATCAAAATCGGATGAACGGTATAGGCGCTAGAGCACTGCACGGACTGACGGACTGACGGACTGACGGACGGACGGACGGACAGACTTTTTCCAGAAACCACTTTTTTGGACTCAGGGGACCCCCAGGATCATGGGAAACCCAAAATCTCAATTTCGAAATTTTGCACGAAAACAATACTTTCTCGCCATATATGGCTAGCGAGAAAGTAAAAACATCAGCAGTATCAACCTTCTTTCCTTTCAAATTTTCAGTGTAAGAATCTACCATCACTACCATCAGACAGTGAAAGAGTGAGCAGTAGGGGGTTCGGACCACACATTAAACTGTAGGTCCCCAACAGGGCTTGATACTCATAGGGTAAATACCACGGCTAGAGTGCGAGCAAACACCAGGATTGGTTAGCCTAAAGAGAGGAAGGGAGTGATCCCTACGGTTGGAAAAATCCCAGAAGGATCGATATCCCCCTTGGACCTGAAAGGTTCGCTGTCGTCACAGCCTGCGGCGACATAACTCATTTTAAAGTTCTAAGGGCGGCTCCCATCGAATCATCCACCCCAAAAAAGCACTGAAAACCACCTTCATACTAATTCTTCCGTCCCCTGTAGGACGTATAACTGTGCTGGTCGAAACTTGGGAAAGTCGTTTTATCATTTGCGGAATTGTATGACTGTGAGTCGTAGAGTAGATGAACTGTACTTTATTTTACAGGGGAAGGAATACGTGGAGGATGCGTGGTCGTGTCTACCCAGTCAGGTATGTAATACGTACCTATGCACACTCATAAAGATAACATAATCATCAAGGCATTGCTATTAATTAAGGTAACACACAGGAACCACTGGCACAGGATACAATTTCAATTTTTCAGTTTCAAAATTTCTCATGTCTCCCAAGTGGTACCACTCAGGCTCATCACAATACACTAATCCACTAATTTTTTTAAAGGAATACTGCAAGAACTAGACAGGACCAATTTAGACCCTGATTCCCAAAAGTTGAGATAAAAGATAAAAGTTACGACTAACGAGTGACTTTGGCGGGATACTCATGTAGAGGTGGTTGGTACGACTACGGTTACGTTTTTCTTTCTCGCACTTTTCAACTCAGTGACGTCTGCATATATTTAATAGTTCAAAATAGCTCCCTCTCGGCAGTCGTAACCAATGAAAATAAGTACGAACTTTGAATTTTTTCTGGCACTTTTATGGGGACACTTCAAGTTAAAAAGTTCAATTTAACAATGAAATGATACGAGCTGAAGACTACCCTTGACAGCCATTTGTAAACTTTCTTAACACAATTATAAATGAATCGACCATGCATGTTCCTCCATTGTTCTGCTTTGGTGAATATAGGGAGTAACTTACAAGAAAACCTCTTTAAGGTGTTTTTTTTACAGACGTGCGAATCGGGTGAAGAAAGAGGATGGCAGCACTGCCGAGGGATTCTGGATCAAAATTGTCCTGATGTCTCTCCTCTTCGCAACTGCTGTTGCTGGTCTGGCCATTTTCATAACAATATCTGTAATCTTGAATCAGCAAAGCGATGATTTTAAAACTGCAACCCCACCACCTGCTCCCATACTCAAGGATTTTATCACGGTCAGAGACCATCCAGTCATCACCAAGGTGAAATTCATCAATGAGACGAGCAAGGACACTGAGGGAAAAGTTCACCCTCTTGAAGCATATCAAGACGGCCGTTTCGCAATCAACGTGGCCGAACCGGACGAAATCATTCAAGCTTCCATTGATGACGGTTATAACAAGAACGGTTTCAACCAATTTCTTAGTGACCTGCTGCCGGTGCACAGGTCTCTGCCCGACGTAAGAGGTGCCCCATGCAAAGAACCGGGAAGACTCTTGCAGCAACTGCCTAGAGCTTCCGTGATCATCACATTTCACAATGAAGCTTGGACAGTGCTACTGAGGACAGTGCACTCCATCTTGGATCGCACACCATCACAGCTTTTACACGAGATTATCCTAGTTGATGATTTCAGCCATATGGCACACCTTAAAATGATGTTGGATGAGTATATGTCCATTTACAAAAAGGTCAAAATTATCCGAACCATGAAGCGGGAGGGTCTGATTCGCGGTCGTCTGATTGGAGCTTCTAATGCTAAGGGACAGGTCCTCGTTTTCCTGGACGCGCACTGTGAAGCCACTGATGGGTGGCTGGAGCCTCTCCTCGACAGGATCGCCCGCAACCGCACCACTGTCGTGTGCCCCGTCATCGACGTCATTGGCGCAGTAGATATGAACTACTATAGCGAGGTTCCAATTCAGTCGGTTGGTGGGTTTGATTGGAGTCTAACTTTCCACTGGATTTCCATTCCCGAGGAAGAAAAAAGGAGAAGGTCAAATGACTGGGATCCAGTTCGGTCGGCAACCATGGCTGGGGGTTTGTTTGCCATCGACAGGCAATTTTTTGACCACATAGGAAGCTACGACCCAGAGTTTGAAATCTGGGGAGCGGAGCACCTGGAACTGAGTTTCAAGACGTGGATGTGCGGAGGCACCTTAGAAATTGTGCCATGCTCCCATGTTGGACACATCTACCGCCTGAAGAGCCCTTATAAGTGGATTCCTGGGAAGGACACCCTAACACGAAACAATGTTCGCCTTGCCGAAGTTTGGATGGACGAATTTTCACTATTTTACTACCAAAACATCGGCAACATCCCCGTCGACATTGGGGACATAACTTCAAGGCAGGAACTCCGCGAAAGTCTGCACTGCAAAAGTTTCCGGTGGTACCTGGAAAACGTCTACCCCCAACAATTCTACCCCGGGAGACCTATCGCTACGGGAGAAGTCCGAAACGCGGCCAACTTTGAAATGTGCTTGGACAGCCTGGATGATGGAATACGGGAGAGACAGGAAGCAGGCGTGCACCGCTGCCACGGCGAGAAACGGAACCAGTTTTGGGTGTACACAGACAAGGGAGAAATCATGCAAGGTCTCAAATGCCTCGACCTGAATAATACTGCGATTGAAATGTGGGAATGCCACGGAGAGCAGGGCAACCAGAGTTGGGATTACAACCCTCACACAAAGCTCATCACCAAGGTCGGCGCTGCCTTGTGCTTGGCAATGGCCTCTGACGAAAAAAACCTTAAAATGGAGGCTTGCGATGAGACAGCACTTCGCCACCGATGGCACTTTGAAACTTTTGCCAATATGAACTTGAAAGAACTCGTGTTTGGTTCTTTTATTAATGCAACGTCGAAACGACACTGCTGTGAGTTTTAAGAAGTAGCAGGGGTTGAGCATACTATGTTAAGTACGAAATACTTATTGGAATAAAAATAATAATGAGGTAGGTAGTTTAGGTACTTCTGAAGTAAAGAAATTATATTATTTTAACTTTGTAGCGTTTTTCGATTATTTTTATTGAAACTAATTACAAAATTAACTGTCAGCTCTAAAGTCAGCCTATAAATTAATTTGGAACTCTTCATTTCAACTGAAGATTAAAAGCGAAGATGTCGCTATAATCTGAGTTAATGAGGGAGGATAAGTCTAGACGTAACCACATCTGGATAGCGAGAAATTTATTAAGGGCGAAAGTGCTGAAAAAGTCGCGCTCGCCTTCTACTCACCTGCACTCTATGACACTGGATGAATGACTGGGTATGGGTCAGAATGCGGAACACCATGTGTTCCATGGTACTCTGTTCCTCAAAGATCATCCGCGCCAAGTCAAGCAGGACCTGATTCCTCTTCACCTCGAGCTGACTCTTCTCGTACAGTTGTGCGTTCCGCAGACCGATCCCACAGAACTGCAGGTAGCTCGAAAACACTTTCTCGTCCGTTGGCGTGAAGGAGGTGTCATTCGATTTGTTTATCACCTGTGAACAGTCACATAAAAACATAAGCGCCAAAATATCTTCTTAATAGAAAATTCATGTTACGGAACTGGTATATACGAAATTGTAAACTAAAGTTTCGTTTCAGAGACGCGGGGAAATACTTACTTCATCTAAGTACCTTCAAAGTTACAGTTATGTACGTTTTCATACCTACTGCTGAAAACAACTTCGACTTGTTGTAGGAAAGATATTTCTTTCTCGATTCATAACTATTGTACATAGAAAGGGCTTGATTTTAATTTATGACAGAAGGCTTTTATAACAGACTCGGAAGTGAGAGAGCATGAAAAACGGCACTAACTTTAGCAACCCCGTGCACAAACCGAACGCACCATAGCATCATAAATTGAAAATAAGCAGCTTTCAACTTTTTGATGGGCGAAAGTAACGCGAGAAGCACGCGATAGGTAGCGGTAGCGGCTGTTCACTATTCAGATAAGGTGCCGTGACAGAACACGGTAAATCAAGATGGCGTGAGAGAAAGCAACTGGTAGCTGATTCCAATTAACCCCCGCCAAGGCCATTGCCAAGGCTCAAAGCCTTTCTAATTCTTTTCGGCAGCTTTTTATTAATTCCATCAGTTGATTCTTAAAACAGGTCGTTTGAGGCTCCGCAACTACTTTCCTTGCTGTCTCTCTCGCTATATAAGCAAAAAAAAACTCTCATGTCGTTTACTTCGAACAAAATTTTGCATATTTAAAAATTGGGAACGATTTCCAACCTTCTTTTGGTTCTTATCAAAATTTTATTCATCTTTATCCACGCAGTGTAAAAATTCCTCCTAAAAAAATATTACCTGAGCTACCCCCAGAACCTGGCCGTTGATATCCTTGATAGGCATACACAGGAGGGTTCTCGTTTTGTACCCCGTCCTTGCGTCGATGTCGTGGTTGAATCTGTCATCCTGATGAAACAAAACAGAAATCATCAAAATTAGAAAATTGTAAATAAAAAGTTACCTACTCTGCTCGCAGAATTTTTTTCTATTATTTCAAGCAGGTCAGTTTTTCCAGTGAAATTAACGTTACCAAACCCGAAAATTATACCATAGAATATAGAACCTAGGTCAGTCTATAAGAGAATCAACAGACAAACCAAACTGCACCATGAGAGAAGACCAACCTTATAGGCATCAGGAATATTGACCGGTTCACCACTGTCAGCGACGAAGCCGACAATGCCAGTGCCCCAGGGGATGCGAATCTCCTCTTTCTTTTCCATTTCTTGCAGCGTGGACCGCGAGCAGACGTCAAACAGTTTGGAGACGAGGTAGCGTTTGGGTTTGACAGAGGCGCACTTGTTGCAGCGGGGGCGGGGGGCACGGCCGTCACAGCAACCTGGCCGCTCCCGCTCCCCCTGCACCAGGAACAGGGAGCCTCGGTCTGCGTGCAACAGCATGCTCACGTTCTGCAGGATCTTGTGGCACAGCGACCGCACATCCAACTCGTTGCAGATATCCTTCACCTAAAATGAAAAGGGGGAATTATATCAAAAGGAATGTGGTGTGTAAACTGTTGGCGAAGAGACCTCACTACCACTTCCCCATTATTGGCATTTACTCAGTGCATCCTACACATTTCTATAGATCTGAATGATAGAAATAAGCCGGTTTTGCTCCATTAAATAGCAGAAGTTTGGTGAGTCTTCTAGCTTTCCAATGTGATATACCTACCATTACCTACCTCAGGATTTTACAAACACACATTGGCACTTATTGGCACAGGTATACTCACGTGGCGTGGTGGTAATACAGGTATAAATATAATGAGGAATTACAGGATGTGACGACCGTAACACCAAAACATTACCAACAGCCATTATTTCGCTATGGAATAGACACTTGCCTCATACAGTGTTTAGAGCAATGTCAACAGTTTCTGTAAGTGGGAAAAATTGTGAATTTCCTCTCAGAGAAATTCCTTTGGTTGTCACTCACCAGCTCAAAGATAAGCTCCTTCTCATCTAAATGCCTGAGCTCGTGCCTGGACCGCCTTTGGGGCCGCGTGGAAAGGTGCGGTGAGAAGCCCGGACCTTGAGGGGCTCCGCCTGGGGGGCCCTCGGCCGGGGGCGCCACCGACAGGAACGTAGGTGTCCCATCGATGGTGTTGACAATGGGTTTGAGAAGGCCTCCCTTCTCGAATTCATGAGCGGAGATCTTGCGAACGGGGGTGGTGGCCCCAGAGCTTGCCCGGGAGTTGGCCCCTTGCTGGAGCAGGTAAGGTGGTGACGAGGGGTCCCCCAGACCTGCAGGCGGTGTCGCGTGTGACACCAGCCACGTATCCACAACTTGCCTGGTCGCTTTTCTGCAAAAAGTAATTAAGTGATTAAGTGATGTTCTGAATCTTGGTGGGTAAAACAGCGCAAACTGCAAGCAAATATTCTTCAATTCAAGAAAGAGAGAAAACAAGAATCTAGCTAGGGTTACTCGTCAATCGATCGTTAATTAAGTACGAAGTTAGCTCATCTCTAAGTTACTACCCAAAAGCAAGCAAAAACTGCGAACTTTCAGGTAACTCAACTGAAGATACCTGTACTGGCCGAAACCGCTCCGTATTCCAATGATTTTCCATTTCTCACTTAAGAGGCTCCCCAAAAACTAACCTGAGGAAGTAGTCTTGGGCGAAGTCGGGGTGCTCGTCGAGCCAGGCCTCCATTCTTGCGTATTCGGGGTCATAGCCCTGCTTGCCGCCCAGCGGCGCGACGGCGGCGGGCGTGCTCTCCGCCGTCATCCGAGGCTCCTCCACGCTGCGCAGGTGCAGCCCTGCACACACAAACAAACAGCAGCTTAAGCATAGGTATGCTGAAACGAACCCCAATCAAAAACTAATCCAAAAGGGTGGATTTAAGCAGCAGACTCATGTGTGTATGAATAGTGAGCTGCTTGTACTTGTCAAATGGGCGTTCTGGGTGAATCCTAAGCTTCAGACTTTAAAGAATCACTCATTTCCACTCTGAATGACGGTTCTTTAGTTTAGCCACATTTATCAAAAGCAACCTTGCCTCCGATTCACTAAGTTCAAATTATACTAATACCACAAAGGTCTTTTCAAAGTGATACAAACTAGGTACAAAATCCCTCAGATCTGATAACTACAAGAACAAGCTCCAGCTTTCCCCTGCGTTATCTGGGCTTCTATAGCGAGAAGGTAACTACTCCAGAGAATCCTTGAGATTCCACTGAGATTCCATAAAGATTTCCAAAGATTCCCAACGATATTCATAGAAAGATGATCCCCGAAGGGGAACCACCCCCAAAAAATCCAAGATTCCCTGAGATTTCATAAAGATTTCCAATGATTCCCGACGAGATTCCCAACGAGTAGTTAACCCCTCGGCTTCTAGCGGCCTGTTACCTCTCTCCATCAAGCGGTAGAAACAAAACTGCAGAATAATTTCCCCTTTTACTACCGGCCATAAATTATTTGGAGACATCGAGATTACCAGTATCAGTGATAATCAGCAGGAGCCCTAGGGATCCTCCAGTGAACATAAGAAAAGAGCTCCGCAATTAATCTGCAGCTCGTTGCTCATTAGCGATTTTATACTTCCAGTACAACGCTTTAATCACCAGCATTTGTCATTTTATCGTTGACTCAGCAACGGGCCACTTGAAAAAGTATACCTCCTTCTTAAGGGGAGGATTGTCAAAAATAACCTTTCTGTTTTGTTTTATTAAGCTCATTTCCTCACTATGGGAGAGGAAGAAATTTTTTTCCCATAACTTTTTTTTTATTTTTTATAAAGTGGGGCTTTCCAACGAATACTCACTACTTTACATAGAAATACGGAAAGCTACTAAATTACTTCTACCTATTGTATGTAACATGTAGGGTAATATTACTTTCCTACCTCAGCGGGTTTAGCTCATTATACTAAGAATTAAGCGCTCAGTTCTAAATCCACAGGAATGTAATTAAATGTGGCATAGCGTTGGAAAGTTTCAAGCCCCAGAGCAGGTCCGACAAACCACTTGTGGGAGAACTTTTTCAAATTCCGTTAACATAATCAACGGCTCTCTCCCGTTGAAGAGATGTGGGAGAGTTCGCTGAACTTTGTAAGTGTCAAGGGCATGATTAATTACTGAAAGTGTACGGACCAATTCAACAGTAGGAACATGTGTGAGAGAATCTGTCTGTCCACAATCTTCATTAAGAGACCATTCATTTGTAGCCTATCCAGATTTTCAACAAAACTACAACTAAAAACTGTTTGTAGTATCTCTAAGTTTTTCCCCCAAACACAGCAGTGTGATTTTGCTGGATCTCAAGTTTAATGAAAATCTTCAGCTCCAAAGGAAACGCAATGAAAGACAATAGTAAAACAAGGGATGGGGGAGCCTTCACCTACAGACGGTAGCGGGCAGCGCTGCCGGCGCGGCGGTTCGGCGTCCCCTGCGGTGTGGAAGCGTTCTGTTGGCATGAGCAATGGGGGGCAGACATTCTTGGCAGTGCATTGGTTCAGTGTTGATTCCTGTTCGCCCAGACACTCTTTCAAAGACGGCTATGTTTTGATAAACCGTGCTTGCATACGTTCCCAATTATTTTTTCCATTGCTGTGCTCGTAAATTTTAAGTTTAGAACCCATCCATCAGCCTGAAATAAAACTGACACTGTGCAATATTTCGCAGCAAAACTTCCGCGTAACGAAAATTTTCAACTGGGAAAATAGAAATTTATGGCGCACGAACTTCGATTTGGCTCAGTGCAAAGTTGAACCGCCTGGGTGTATGGAATAGTCAGTTCAATTCAGTGTTGAACTTTTACTGATGTGGGTGTAAAGGAGTGTCAGCAAAATTTTCCCCAATTCCTAAAAGCCAATGTTTGATGTTCTGAACTTAAGCAACTAGCGCTCAACAGTACAATGGAAAAATCCGATGGGTTAACCACTCGTTGGGAATCATTGGAAATCTTTATGAAATCTCAGGGAATCTTGGAATTTTTTTGGAGTAGTTACCCCTTCGGGGTTAATCTTTCTATGAATATCGTTGCGAATCTTTGGAAATCTTTATGGAATCTCAAGGAATCTCTGGAGTGGTTATCCCCTCGGAAAAATCCATTCCAGGGCATTTGGCTCATTTGGCCATACGTCACTTTGTCCGTATACAAAGAGAATTTTCAAGTATGAGGAAGTAGGAAAATGGGAAAGTCATGAAGGAATTCCAAAACTAATGTTTTCAATCATCAATATTTTGCGTTCAGAGTCCTCAAGGCAATGTCAACACACCACAGTGCACACACACGGTACCAACAACAAACATCAAAGTTCAATACGAGCGTCATCAAGATCTCGACGATCATATAAGCGTATCCAGATTTTTTCTTAAAAGATGGCCGGCGTTAAATAACATCAATCTCTAGAGTTCTCCCGTCGTCAGCAGCCCACGGGCGATTTTTTTCAAAACATTTGGGCAATCCTGAAAACTTGTCAGTTATACCGGCATATTACTTTTTCTTTTATTACACACTGATGAGTCCTTTCCCCTTGACGGTTATACCCGCAGCCCGTCCCATAAATCCTTCCTTGATCTATAGGGGACAAAGCAGCAACAAGGTTCAAGTCCAAGAATGCAGAAGCAGGATTCTGGAAGACTTCCAATCTATTGGATGCCCGTAAACCGTTAATGTCATAAAATGAAACTAGAGCATTGTTTTATTCCAGTAGGTCAGCTTTCAGCTTTATACCGATGAGCAAACTGGACTGCCAGCCTGCGACATCGTACTGTGCACCAAGTATCTACTGAATAGCAGGGCCTACGCTATAGGCCTCAGACAACCTCGTTTTGCCTAAAACCGGGTAAAACTACGCACAATCAAGAAATGCCAGCCACACATTTTCCCTAACGTTCCATACGCTATAAACAAATAGCTTATCAATGAGCTTTCAACACACTATCGATCTGCCTAACAATGGTACCCATAGGTTAAACATTTTGTTTACAATTCCACTATTGCCAAATGTCTCACCATCAACATTCGGAACTTATAATGTCTGTGTGATGTAGACGGAGGGGGTAACCACTCCAGAGATTCCTTGAGATTCCATAAAGATTTCCAAAGATTCCAAACGATATTCATAGAAAGATGAACCCCGAAGGGGTAACCACTCCAAAAAATTCCAAGATTCCCTGAGATTTCATAAAGATTTCCAATGATTCCCAACGAGTGCACGGTTAACCCCTCGATGTAGACGAATAGCTAATAATTATTTTTCTAAATGTATCTACCCCATGATGCAGTAAGTACTTATACATTGTGCTTGTGATATCCATAGCGATGAGATATTTGACAATAGATGAAAAATGCTGGAGATTCCAAGAAACAGCCAGAGCGTACAAGTGGAAACATGCACGCACAAAAAGCTGAAAAGAGAGAAAACGTGTAAAATGGACGTGGACGTTAATTTGGTGCGTCGACCAGTCGGACTGGGAATATTCCGTAGCTACGTCGCCGACACGTCCTCCTCGGCGGAAAGCAGGTCATAGCGCTGTAGAGAGCTGTAGTGTGTAAAGCAATAGAGCTTTCGTGCCAACACGGCTTGTAAACAATGAGGCAGTAGTCAGCTCCACTCATTCAACGTGTGTGAGAGAGAGTGGGCACTTGTTTAGTAAACGACTGCTGAGGATAATCACGATTATTATTTATGTCGGAATGTCGCGTCATGACCCGCCCCCTCCCGCGCAGAGTGTGACGTTTTCCATTCAGACGATCGACCATACGAAACACTGTCTGCATCAAGCAGCTGTGCCCAAATTCTTCCCCGCCCCCTCACGCGTTTAATGGCGTTTTCCATTCAGAGACTCCACGATAGGAAATACAGACTAGAAACTTCCAAAAGCCGTGACGAAATACTTAAGTGACGTTTTCCATTCCACGAAGTACGAAGTAAGTACAAACTTCAAGCAGCTATGGCGAAATATTAACTGCTAAAATCAACGTCACTATTTTTGTCGAACGTGTCATGGTGACCTATATTTCCAGTGGTGAGGTCGTGTTATAGGGTACCGCGGGGACAGTTCGACTACAGGCTGATCTGGATCATGCAGGGAACATGACGACTCATATGTGGAGAAGAGTTTACAGCTACTTCAGTGAGTGAATTCATGCACAGTTCGAACTTAATTTTGTTTATATCATTATTCAGTGAACGAAAAAGGCCTCAGCTACCGGACAATAAAATTTAGCTGTTGCTAGTGTGGATGCTCTAAAGTCTAAGCCAACTCCTTATGCCTTCCTATCTTTGGCTTCGAACCAATAACTCTCATCTTCGTATTTTGGCCACAGACAGGTTGTAGGGACTAAACCTTTACTTTATATACCACACACCGAACCTCATACAATAAAACCCACAACGTCCCCTAATTATTCTAAAAAGGAATTTCTTCACATACACAGACATTCACAGACATACTGTCGTTCTACTTCGAACTGGGATTAGTTGATACGGTGGTGAAGGTGCAGGTGAGAATCTACGTGAACTGCTCACAAGTTGGACCCGCACGCAGCGGCCTACGCACTAGGTTCTCACCAAACCCCTTCAACGATTTGAATGAGAAAGGTGTGAGTCATGACAGGAAGCGGTTGGGCTTGAGACATAGGTCACAAGAGGTGATGCATAATTCACTTCATTTACGTTTCGGTTCAACCGTACGTTGACGCAAGCAATGCATCCTTTCAAAAGCACATCGCGGCCGCAGCCTTGCCTCCAAAAAAACAACTTCTTTCAAAGGGTTCTGGAGGTTCACTGAATAAAGTTACAACCAACACCTCATCATAAGGAATGGAAGAGGAAGAGAGAGGAACATAAAGAAAAAAATCAAAATCCTATTTTCCCCCTACACTCTTTTCACGTAGTCATTTTCTTTGGAAGGACTTCGCTGGGATTTTTAAAAACACGAAATGGAATGAATACGTTCTATGGGGCATAACCGCTCCGAGCGACTATTCGTCACAAAATGTCACATGTAGGTATAGCAAAAAAGCGCCAATTTAAAAATTCTTTTATACCTAGACCTATACTGTCTTATTCACATGTTTTCTCGGAGAGTATAGTACGTAATTGTTTACATTGATTAAATTCTCAACAGAATTTCTTTCTTTCCGGGAGGCGAACAAAATATGAGGTGTATGAGCAAAGAAAGAGAGGAATTCTAAGCCGAGGGGGTAACCACTCCAGAGATTCCTTGAGATTCCATAAAGATTTCCCAACGATATTCATAGAAAGATGAACCCCGTAGGGGTAACCACTCCAAAAAATTCCAAGATTCCCTGAGATTTCATAGAGATTTCCAATGATTCCCAACGAGATTCCCAAGTAGTGGTTAACCCCTCGTTCTGAGCAATCATTTGTGCATGTGGAGAAAAAGAGCTTTCACTACCCTATACTTGAACTCGCGGCTCCCTAATACAAATCAAATTTTTTATTCCCTTTATGGGCCGTGACTGATTGAGAAGACAATTTGGCGTCTACTACAGTACTTGTTGCAATGGGTGGGAGCAATATGCGCTTCGCTTGAGAGGGCACCACGCGGCGCAAAAAAAGGAAGGCACACCTTCACCGCAACGTGCTAACGTCTAACGTGCCTTTGCATCGGAAGCGCCGCCACTTCCCGCCAGTACAACACTGTACCGTGTCAGTCATGCCGCTCCTCCCATGCATCGGAGCGCAGTGCCGTCTCTCGCCCACCCTCTTCTTCCTGTTTCTCTGACTTTTCCACAACTTTTGTCCCAAAAAGTTCTTCGACGAACCACTTCCTGCGGAGTGTGGAAGAGTCAAATTTCAAAACACCATATCTTGCTTATTTTTTTTTTTTTTTTTCTAAAGGATTGAGGACTTTACAGGGTGGATGAAAATCACCTACAAAATCTTTACCTCAATTAGGTAATATTTTTGGAACAGCTGAAAATCGGAATATTTATGAGAGAATCGAGGGGTTAACCACTCCAGCAGGTGTATTCCCTTTCTCGAACGCCAGCAAACCCACCCAACTAACACCTTCAAAATTTATTGTAAGAAGATAAGGCACGCCATGATGCAATATACGGGGAACAGTTCTTCTTACAATAAATTTTGAAGGTGTTAGTTGGGTGGGTTTG
This sequence comes from Mesopsocus fuscifrons, assembly GCA_950004255.1. Classification (NCBI taxonomy): domain Eukaryota; kingdom Metazoa; phylum Arthropoda; class Insecta; order Psocodea; family Mesopsocidae; genus Mesopsocus; species Mesopsocus fuscifrons. Next base: position 9,441,797 of record OX465375.1, read on the forward strand.
CTGGCGTTCGAGAAAGGGAATACACCCACAGGAATCTCGATGGGAATCATTGGAAATCTTTATATAATCTCAGGGAATCTCAAGGAATCTCTGGAGTGGTTACCTCCTCGGAGAGAATATGGTCACAGCATGGTTTGGAGCGACCAACGTATACCCGTATCCCGTATACAACAAAAGGTAGACTTATGAATGAGTAATTGCGGGTTGCGGGGTAATCTAGGAACACGATCAGAGTGCTTCCAGGTCACACACGGGCGTATGATCGTGTCGTGTACGATCTACAGATAAGGGTAGAGTGGTTAACCGTCAACGATAAACATGCGGCTAAACTAGAAACCCTTCGCGAAATACTGGGTTTCAGTCAAAGAGGAGAAAATGATCAAAACAGTAAATGCATGTCACCGGATTTATCGGCGAGAGCAGGAAATACGCAGCCCGAAATGTTTTATTATACAGTTTCAAACGTCACTTTGTGACGCACGAAACCATACCTGTAGGTATACGGTGTACTGTGTATGGTATATACCTACTCTGGAGTTAGCCGTCACATTTAACACCATTCATGGCAGACCCCATTGTTTGTAACAGAAATAAGGGCACCTATTGAGCAGAATTTGTAGGAGGCAGGCAGTGCTATACGTATTTTCCCACGGCCTGCAGTAATCGCACAGCTAAACATAGGAAGAACCAAGCTGACTGAAAGGGCTGTCTCGCAGTCTCCGATTCACCGCAGTCGTTCCTATAAAGCACACCTAAGCCCGACTGGAATGGAAGAAGCTCATCTTGTATGCATTACCCGACTGGTTTTGTCTTGGGGATGGTATGTATGTCGGGCAGGTTACGGGGAAAGGGGGAGGGGGCAGAGACTACCCTTGCTTAATTTACATTGATTGAGTTTATGGTTTTGGCTAGGAGAACAGGCCAGTTAAATTTCCTATCTCTTCCCACCACCCACGAAGCTGGGGCCTGCGGGCTGCTCAAAATTCAGGGGAGCATCCTCTCTATGTTCGATGAACTTGTCGATTTGGAGAAGCCGCGGAGGAAATACAATAAATTTAAAGGGAGCCATATTCCCGCTGCCATGATCCCCAACATTAGCATATCATGAATAACGTGTCGACAGAGCGCAATAATTCTTGCAGCTGGAGGCCCGAGATCGAAACCCAAGCGCGACAACAAATTCCGCGTTGACATTGTTGCAGTTATTTTTGGAGTTAAAGTCCGAGTGCGAGGCTGTAGACACATCTACTCGTTTTCGTTTCTTATTGACACTGAGGTTGGTGTTGGAAACTGAAGTCTGGACTGCTGCAGTATTATAGGTACATACAGGTAAAATACGACTATTTAAAAGAAACTATAGGGCAATCTGGTTTCCGAGAGATAAATCACAATAGCCTAAGCCTGATATGGAGTAAAATACGCAGCTTTAGATGTGAGAGATAACTACTCAGCCAAATAAAAATTATTCATCTCAATATTCGGGAGCGTTTTAGCCAAAAACCGTTTCCTATCTCACGCTTACATGGCCCTGATATGATAAAGAAGGCATGCAGTCATGCACAAAGAATACTTCAAGAAGAAGTATTGTATTGTAGTTGGTGATGAATTGTTCCTAAGTTGACCGATTTCCGATAAATTAGTGGAAATAGAAAATATACTCACATTGTTGGATCATTTTTTATTAACGAACCTGCCTATAGGTATATGTATACAACACAAATAGCTCATTACTAATTAGTAACTCCAACTAACTTGGAAACGTTTCAGGGTCAGCGAGCATTAGGTACACTGTAGGGCCTATCCTGTGCTGTCTCACACACTCAATAGAAATCGATGACAGAAGGGAGGTTTCAAGTTTCAAGCACCAGTAAGCAGGTCACAAGGTACAATGCATCTCATTAGCGCAAGGTAAACAACAGAAATTGGAGTAAACTGAAATCAGTATCGGAAACAAAACCAATTTGTCACAAATGCACCACGGAAGCAGTGGGTACACGATGATATGTGCTCAACCGTAAGGGTACTTCCCGACCGCGAGCAACCCAAGCCCAGTCAGCCCACGCTTCAGTAGATGCGAACTCCGGACGTTTGCAATATCCCTTTCGCAGCCCACCCCCATAAAAATGTGAAAAAACAGGGCACTGCAAAAAAAACAAAATGCACTGCTGCCCAGTGATGCCCCTACCATTTTAGTTTTATCTGTTGGCTGAATTTCACCACCTCACGATAGTGCCTTTTAACGTTCGAATAGCTATCGATTCGAAAAAGCAGACATCCTCTCGTTAGGTTTTGATGTGTCAACAGAATTCACCTGCTTTGTTTACGTCAAAATTTTTTTCAACAATTTCAATCTAAAAGTGGAAATAAACGTGAAAAACCCCCTATTTTTTCGGAGAAAGAAGTTAAAATGTTGATTAGACTGCATTATACTACACCAAATGAGTCGCAGGTATGAAAATTATCGTTTTCGCTAACGCACGGAAAATCCACTCGAAAGCTAACGAAACGGTGCATGGTGAAAGCAGTTAACATTTTTTACCGATACGATAGCGCTATCGTGTACACGATAGTCTTCACGTTAAAGTGGTGAAATCCAGCCTTACAGTTAATATGTAGTTTTCAATTTGATATTTGATAAAAAATGATTCACATAAAAATAACAATATCCATTGTTTCTCCCACTCTGCGGCCGTGATTTTTAGGCGAAGATGAGTGATTTGGTAAAAAGGTGAAAACATTTCGATTAGTTCCGGTTGTTAGGCACACACGTTCACATTAATCTAGATTCTAGATGTTAGGTGCACATGTCCACATTAATCTAGATTCTAGAAACAATCCACTCGTGTGAATGAGAGAGACAGCGGAAACACTTGGAGAGTTGGAGAAGTAGCGCGCTCTTGCGCTGGAAACGAAAAAGTATTTTCTCGAATTAACTTAATTACGTAAGAAGGAAGTCTACTCGCAATAAAGAGAAACAATCAAGGGGTCACTCGTTGAAGGCTATACATGGCGCCAGGCGTCTGCGGACGCCAAAAGGCCAGAAACCGCCGCCCGAGCAACCTGGAGCTCTGCAATTATCAGCCACGAACCACGCTAACCTGGACCGGCGACCTGGCTCTGCGGTACAGGTTCATGCCGAGGGCCGATCGGATCAGAAATAGGTTCAAGGTGGACAGTGTCCGCTTGTTTTCACACGCCAGGAAAGTCACGGACCATTTTATTATTTTATTTTGGAAGCGAGTGACGTTCCCTGAGATACGAGTCTCACGGGAGGCGCGGACAAGGGGGCTGATGGGGGGCGAAGACCCGGCAGCTCGTAAGCACACCAGTGAGGTAAGTACATACTTTAATTTGATCTCCAGAGTGAAAAGCAATCCCGCGCCGCTTTGGAAACAGCCCGCATTTTATCAAAACGTCAGGCAGCAAGTTATTACCAAGAAATTACGGCTCCACCTGGTTGAAGGCGCCCGTGTATTCCAAAATTAATTCAAGTAATGCTGCATGGAAAGCAAGGCCCCTTCCAGGAAATTATTTTTCTGGAAATTCTTTAGAACCTTTTCTGAGTGAGAAGAAAATCTGCATATCTCCCACACTCCGCTAAAATTCAATGGAGATAGGTCGACAACGTTTTTCAAATGTACAATATGCTCGAGTTCACCTTTTTTTTTTTTTGCTTAATCAAAAGGGGGACAAATGGGCAATGATAGCGGGCCGGCCCCTTTGTCAAACGTCATACCTGCCACACTAAGCCGGAAGCCCGCTGTCAGCACGACCTTTCACTGAACTAATACAAAAGCTAACTCATTTCAAAATCCACTAAACCTCACTGATCAAACCCAAAACTCACCCAATATGATCCGAAGCACATAACATTTTTTCTTTTTTATAAAAACTGGAGGATTCAGTCTGAAGAGTCGGTCCATGAGAGCTGCTTTCATGCAAATGACTCCACTGACTCCACACAACCTGCTCTCACTCCTGTGATGGCAGTGATGCACTTGCGTTGGTTTACGATTCATGAATCACCCAAAAACGAGCGTCACGTTCTGCAATGTACCATACCAATGGAATGCCTAAACCCCAGCGTCATACCCGCCTGAGGCAACCTGCATCCTGGATTATCAGGGGCAAGTCTCAGCTACGACCAAACCATGACACGCCAAATTGATAAGACGTAGGAAAAGTTATGCCTGACGTCATAAGTTTGTGGTAGGTAAGAAACGGCATACGTGCCAGCTAGAGATGCACTCCGAACAACTATATTGTTGGGAATCATTGGAAATCTTTATGAAATCTCAGGGAATCTTGGAATTTTTTTTGGAGTGGTTACCCCTTTGGGGTTCATCTTTCAATGAATATCGTTGGGAATCTTTGGAAATCTTTATGGAATCTCAGGGAATCTCTGGAGTGGTTACCCCCTCGGAAGAACTCTGTGTTTGCATCCTCAGTTTCACTGTTGATCGGGGCTTGTGCCCCACAGGTTTTTCACGTCACTACCGTGACTGCTTCATTGTCAAGATAGTAGAACAGGCAGAGATTCTGGCAGTCTGGGAGACGCAGTAAATGAACACCAGAAGTGTTGAATGGCTCCGGAGGGACGGACAGACGAAAACACTTTTTCCAGAAACCACTTTTTTTCGCCTTAAGTGACGCCAAAGTACAGAGGAATTTAACGAGACAATGAAACACGTTTGTGTGGTATGACCTTGGTTCACCTGTAGTGACTAGTCACTGACACGTGTGGACCTGGGTGACGAGGTGGGTCTGCACGCACAAAAAACTGGAGAGAACGTGCATTTCCAAACCAGTTTCGTGGTAAGTCGCTTTTTGGACGTCCTAAGACATATACCTTGACCGATAGCTGTACCAATCTCTCCTTTGTGGTTTTCACAGCATCCTGGACCACAGGAACGTTCACACAGCCTAGTCGAATTACAGCGGAAATGCATAGTATCTCGTTTATCCATTATTCTCTTTTTGGGACCGAGACTATACCAGGGAACCGAGGGGTTAACCACTCGTTGGGAATCTCGTTGGGAATCATTGGAAATCTTTAGGGAATCTTGGAATTTTTTTGGAGTGGTTACCCCTTCGGGGTTCATCTTTCTATGATTATCGTTGGGAATCTTTGTAAATCTTTATGGAATCTCAGTGGAATCTCTGGTGTGGTTACCCCCTCTCAGGGAACCATATGGCTATGGGAATAAGAAGAAAACCTCAAAAATAAAATTTGACAATACATCTCGTGTCTCCGCAATTTTTAGGCTCCTTTCTATGGAAGAAGCACAGAAAAAAGTGAAAACTATCTCCGCTAACTTCTCATATTCAAGGAGTGTCGAGACCTCTGCCAAGGTCATTGCTCTCTCAGCACTGCAGAACCCTTTCGTGAATTTTACATTAGGTAGTGCCAATACAGAATCCCGTTTTCACCAGCGATGATATGAACATATTACAACACTTGCTCACTTATTAGCAGATTTCAAAGTGAAATAGTTCTCATCTAGGGCAAAGTTTTGATGCAGAATGCGTTATTCACTTTTCCAAGAACAACGACAAAAACTCATCCTGAACTACAAAAAGAGAGAGGGAGAGAGAGAGTTCTGATGCACCGACCGAGCGGAATAAGTACAACAGGAAAAGAGAAAAACCGATATGGGGGTTAGAAGTCTCAGACAAGTTTAGTACAGGGCACGTCGCAGTGACAACCGCTTCATAGCCAAACCCCCATTGAAACAGGTGAGAGATGAGATAAAGTTTTGGCGTACTAGTTATTTCAGGTACTGAGTCCACCTCGTAGAGGCACCTGAAGATACAATTGTGGACGGTGGAAAACTATACTGTCTAATAATAGATGGTAGAGGTACATCTTTATAACCAGCAAGCCTGTCGGGATGAAAATGGAAAAATAATGAATAAATTAAAAAACCGTTAAAAATGAGGTTATGTGATCCTGGAGGGGTCAAGGTCTCGACAAGGTCACGACAAGGTCATGTCCACACGTCGTCGGCCATGTTGGGAACCTGGCAACTGCGGAATGCGACAAGGGCCTTTGTATTCATCTACGATTCATCTACGATTTACTGCGAATCCGAATCAGTGCACGTGTGTGGTGTGCCACCAGGTTTCCTTAACTGTTCCGTACCTATACACCTATGGAAAATATCTTACATTCTGAAGAAGTTTGTTGAAGACATTTACAACGGTAAACACACTAAACACAGTCCCAGTGTCGAAGCCAGATATATTTCGGAGTGGGGCTGTGAGGCCTGAAGTATTTTGGTGCATATTGCATATTTGGCACAACTTCTCAAATGTAAAGGGGGGAGGGGGGGGGGGGGTTGGGTAGGGGTCTGCCCACTTTTTCTATACTTGTGTCACATCCTACAGACAGCCTACAGAAGTTTCGACATTAGAGCTTCCTAAGCTTGACTTAAAACAGCGGTAAAGATCGTCCGTTATTTAAGCCTGTCATGTTTTCATAAATATGACGGACTCTTGCTCGTAGAGTTTCAAAATACTTACAGCAACCATAAGCACTGTTTACTCAGTTTATGCGCGATCGAGCGGTTAACCACTCGTTGGGAATCATTGGAAATTATTATGAAATCTCAGGGAATCTTGGAAATTTTTGGAGTGGTTACCCCTTCGGGTTTCATCTTTCTATGAATATCGTTGGGAATCTTTGGAAATCTCTATGGAATCTCAGAGAATCTCAAGAGATTGTAAAGAGATTTTATCCGAGGAATCGAGTACAAAAAAATGACCAAGAGGTCCCTTACAAAGGAAAACTGAAATTTGACCTTATGAAGAGCCATTTCTTGTGCTCCCCTTGGGTAAGTATAGTGTCGGAAGTTGTTGTGAGAGGCTAAGGAAGCAACCTTCGGTGTAATATGGTACGGAAACTGAAAATGGCAAATAAAGCTAATAAATCGTTTCAAGGCCATCAACAGATTTGCTAAAAGGCCCCGCTGGCTATGTTGTATTTTTCCTGCACACGCTCCTCTTGAGTACAGCGATAGTAATCATTGATTACTCCCTCTAACTCTATAAGAGAATTAGTTAGGTACCGAACCTATACGAACGGTAGGTTCCCCCATTAGTGGCTACTGGCTTCTGCATACATAACGTAGGTATGTAGGTAAATACCTTCATTATAAATAAAGCTGTATTATTCATTATTTGAATTTGAACTCATCAATAACGCTTATATTTACGTAATTAAGGACGATTCACAGTAATCAGAGTTAAAGTGGTTTTGGGATGGCTGGAGACCCAGAGCAAAGTGAGGTTTTTGCTACTTGCCAGGTTGCAAGCAGGCTAATGAAGACGATATAGGTTCAAACGGTATGAAGATCGTAAATTCAGCGGTCCCCAATAGCTCTTGATTCATTAGCAGGTCCCTATACCTCATTTATTTTCAATTAATCCACAACCATGTGGTGCTCACTTTACTTCTTGCAAATTTTTACTATCTGAGTAGAAATTTACGATATTGGAGGCACCCTAATTAAAATTAATTGAAAATTTAAAATGTGCATGTGAGAAAAATGAAAATGAAAAAATCTCATGCAGTTATTTATATGTTATGTAATTTATGGTAGTCACCGACAGGCCCGTATCCAGAAAGCGGTCATGGGGGGGGGGGGTTTAGGGTCATGGGGGGGTTTTCGCCTATATTTTTTTGCTTCACGTTGGCATTACCATGTTAATTTTCCGCTCCTGGGGCGGGGGGGGGTTAACCCCCTAAACCCCCCCCCCCACCCCGTGGATACGGCTATGGTCACCGACCATCTAATTCTGCAAAGGGTCTCTCACTGTCTTTCAATCAAAAGAAATGTTGTAGCGTATATCGAAATTACCGCGAAAGTACGAAAATGAACAGGGCATGTTTGTCCATAAAATTTCAATAGTTGTGTCAGTCGAAACGTGGGTGTCTCTTATGATATAGGTACATACTGATGTATAGCGAAAGTTAAAGTTACTGTTAAAGTTGACATCAAATCAGACAGCAAGGTTATGACACATTTCAAAGAGACACGAGCATAATCTACTGCTTAATCAAAGCTTCCATACACTTCTATCAATGGACCCACATGGCGTGTAATATGTTGGTGTATACATTGTACATATTATGTGCATATTATCTACAACCGAAGTTTCCTAAGTCACCCCTTCCCCCCTTCCCGCCACGTTCAACATCAGGATTTCCTGTGAAGGCAATTCCAATTATCCTCCATATATCTTACATACGTATACACTTGAAATTAATTCACTGCTATAGTGCTTCGGCTTCGGCTATAGTGCTATAGGGCTTCGGCCCACTACTAAACTGGCTTCGGCCCACTCATATTCGGCTTCGGCCAAAAAATCTAACAAACAACTAATCGGCGCATATGTTCTCTGAACATCGCGCGTAAAAAAAAAAAAAACTGCTATAGTACTAACAATTTAGGCAGGATTTAGCTAATTTCGGAATGGAATTTACCCGAATTTTTTTCTGTAAGTTAAACAAGGTTGCCATGCGTTGCTAAGGTAAATAAAGTCGGAATTTTGTTTCCCCAGCAACCCATGGTGACTTACAAAAAAAAATTCGGGTAGATTCCATTCCGAAATTAGCTAAATCCAGCCTTAGTGTATTTTAGAGATTTCTGGTCAAGGGTAAAGAAGTCAAAACAGTAAAAGGAGGCCTCAAAAAAATTCATTAATCCCAAAATCATTCCTGACACACTGATTCCTGATTGCTGATTCCTGATTTTTGAATTATAATATTTTTATATTTCCTACGAAATGCGAGAAAAAAGTAACAGTTTTGAATTGTAGGCAGGTGACTGTAGGCTAGGTAACTTACGTATAAATTTATGGCGACATCCATTTCGAGTCCTGCACATGCTCTGCCGCTGCCCCATGGGGGGGCTACGCACGACACAGGACAGGCACCGCGCTGCTGGCCATGGGGCTTCACGCATTCTCACACCCGCAAACTGTTCTTAGCGGGCTGCCTCGACCCCCGCATGCCGTAACCACTTCTTTAACGTTCACGTATGTTCGTCTTATCAACTGTGACCAAATTTCTTCAACGTTCACACCAGGGGTACGTTCAAGTTCCAAACTGAGGCTGAAGGTCTTCAACATGAACAAGGGTTAATTTCGTTACTTCAGCTATAGCCAACTTGATGTTTTTTTCGCGCACTGTCCAGCCTATAATAGTAAAATGCCGCGGAGTACTCGAACTGTTTGCTTCAGATGGACGGTTCACCTAAAGTAGCACTTTCTTTCAGCATGCATACGCGCTTCTACACCTAAAGAATTGGTTGGCAAAGTCAAGTTAAACGGTACTTGAGTTGGTAGGAAGAGACTACAGTATAACCAGTGAACACTCACTGGGATCAAGGGGCGAAATTCACTGCTACAGAAATTCACTTAAGGGTCCGCTTAACCTGACGATGCATTTTTTGCCGCCCATAAGATTAACATTGCGAGTGGCGATTCATTTTCAAGGTTTACCCTCGGTTGGAAAGACACAAAGTTTTGCCTGTACCTAGCCCTAACAATGTTGTAGGTCGTCAGCAGATTTCCCAATTTTTTACTGGTTTTCGAGATACAGCACTTTTCCCCTTAAAAAATTGAGGTATGCGATGCTAGCATTTGCAAAACAGTTGCAATAAAAGAAACCAGTGAGAAATTGGGAAATCTGCTTCGATGACGACCTACATTGTTAGGGCAATATAGGTACAGGCAAAATTCTGTGTCTTTCCAACCAAGGGTAAACCTTGAAAATGAATCGCCGCTCGCAATGTTAATCTTATGGGCGGCAAAAAATGCATCGTCAGGTTAAGCGGGCCCTTAAGAGTGTTTGATTGGGAAAAGTAATTTGACACATCCATCAACAGAAAGCCTCTCCAGCTAACTACGCAGTTATTGTACAAATAACATCAGATAATAGTTTTATCACTCATCGTCTCACAGCTCATTAAAAGGTGTGCCATCAAAATAACACTGCTGCGTATAAAGGATGGATATGATATCACGGAGGCACGGAGGAAACCGGCCAAAACCAGATTCTTACCTTGGTTAGGCCTTGACAGCGGTAGGGATTAAAGGGATTCTGAAGTAAGGAAGAATGCGATAAAAGAGGCGGGCCTTTAATTAAATTGTTCAATCTTTTTAGTTCTTCACCACTTCATAATATTTTAATACAACAGATAGGTAAAAGGAAGACAAATTCAACGCATGAAAAAAACAGACTCAATATCGTACGGACCCATAAAAGGAGTTTTGAATTTTCGCTCGCAAACCCTTGTTTTATCCACTCCGTTAACAATTTAGGGTTGGATCAAAAAAGTCTCAGACAGAAGAGGGCAATGCCCATAGAAGCTTAACCACCACCATAGGTAGGGTTTTCTACGAAAGCTACTGGGGGTAGGTGCTCGAGAGAGCGAAGAAAGCAAGAAGAACTTCTTTGAAGAGCGGCCCGGGCGACATTAGACACAGGATCACCACACTTTGATTGAATAGTGCCTGCGAGGCCTTGGGAGCAAGGTTAGGGACAAGGGGGGGGGGGGGGGATGTAACTGAACACTCTAGCATGATGGATGGGTACGTCGGGCAGCCGACACGCGACCCTGCATGTCCTCCTAAACCCCGCCGGCTTTCAAAGCCGAGCTTACAGTTTATCCAGAGTTTCAGCGGTGTAGGGTCCATGGTAGTCAGTCAAAGATACCGCTAACCAAAGCCAGGAAAAGTCGAAAATATCTCGGCGGCCAGTTCTAAAATTTTTCATTGAACAATTCCGTAATAGTATTTTTAGAGCTAACTTTCAAGCGGATCCAACAACATCTGTTCGCCACACGCCACACCATTCGACCCAAAGTAGGCAGGGTGCTTTCACTGATTCGGTATGACGTCACGACATACGTTTCGTACACACATTTACTACGTGGGACGTGAATGGAAGCCGACAGGGATGTCACTGTGTTTACATGCGGGCAAACGTCCCTGATAAGCCATATCTCTTATCAGCTTCAGCCACGTGATACCGTTTGCCTGTCATTCAGGGCTCGGCCAATATGATAACGCAGTACCGAAGTCACGGTATACTGCCTGTTCATATTTCTTAGGGAAGGGGTCAACTTTAGAAAATACTGCCAATGCACGAAGGCTAACAACAGATTTGTACGATATTCTCCAATAGATCTAAAAACCAATTTAACTTTCCGCTTTAGGCATATTTCGAAGAAATACTACCCATCATAGTAGTCTTGCTTGAACACAAGAAAAACAGAAGTAAGGAAAGTGTTTGTTGTTGTAGAGGGGTTATAACCACTCGTCGGGAATCATTGGAAATCTTTATGAAATCTCAGAGAATCTTGGAATTTTTTGGAGTGGTTACCCCTTCGGTGTTTCATCTATAGTTGGGAATCCTTGGAAATCCTTATGGAATCTCAGTAGAATCTCAAGGAATCTCTGGAGTGGTTACCCCCTCAGTTGTTGTTGAAAAATTTGTGATAATGCAAATCATCATGTTGACTTTGTCATTTCCCGCAGAAAATGTCCAATAGTCTGGTTTTTTCCACAATAACCCTTTTCTGAAATGATTTTGATAATAATTGTCTTTTATCAGCCTGCCCTCATAAACCTTCTCCACAGACATAGGTAACAAAAACTGATTTTTTTAAGGCGGTTCAAGGGTTTTCTGAAGACTTGAGGAATGTCTTGTCATAGCATATCCGTCGTCCCGTGTTGCATGAAAGGGCTGTACACCGAGATAGGGGCATCGACCCCCCACCACCCCCACCACCCCTTCCTCAGCCTGGAGCTGCCCGATAACCGGGGGTGATTCCACTCCACTTGTCCCAAGTCCAAACAACCATATGTTGCCCTATCAACTGACCTTCTAAGGCTAGCATTTGAGATTTAGCAAATTGAAAACCTTTCCTATCAGTTTTTGGGGCAACCCTTGCAGCTTTGTTTATTTTCCAACAGCGGTGGTTCTTTGTATTTTGACGTGTCTCCCAACTACTCAAGACTGCTCAGTCAATAGAAGGATTGTTTAGTACACAGTACACTGCATTCACCGAGGGGGTAACCACTCCAGAGATTTCTTGAGATTCCCTGAGATTCCATAAAGATTTCCAAATATTCCCAACGATATTCATAGAAAGATGTTACCCCGAAGGGGTAACCACTACAAAAAAAATACCAAGATTCCCTGAGATTTCATAAAGATTTCCAATGAGATTCCCAACGAGTGGTTAACCCCTCGGCTTTCACCGTAATAGAGACTACAGAGTACCAACCAGACCCACATAAAAGTGAACACTAATATGAAGAGTTCGACAAGTTAACGGCAACAAACTGGAAAACGAACCGTGGAGCAAACGGTCAAGCGGCTGCTAAGGAACAGGACTAGAAAAACGTCTACCTGAATTTCTAACTCCTATAAGTAGAAAAAAAAAATGACCCCGGACATTACCTTGCGGTCTTCCCCACGTCTTGCATGAAACCCTCTCGACCCAGTTCCGTCTTATTTCCGGTGGTGATTTCCGGTGATGGTTATATATTTATATATATATATATTTTTTTTTTCGAAAATGGTTACAACTTCAGAAGACCTAGTAGGCATTTCTGCAACGTTTGAGTGCACCCAATAGAATGGAACTGTAAGCGAAGGGAGCGTTATTTTCCCAGCTGATGTTTTACAAACGCTTTGAAAGTCCTAATCCTGTCAGCGGATTCGATTTTCGATATCGGCCAGATCTAATTTCCAGTTTAATCGACGTAGTATCTTGATTAAACAATCGTTTGGTTCGGAAGCAGTGCGAAATAAGGGGTTGACTACTAGAAAATCATTTACAAAACTCCGAGAGTTACGATATGTTCGGTATCCCAGGCTCAGTGATGGACAAAAGTAATTTCTCAGTTTTCCATTACCTTTGTTTACGTTTAGGCGTAGGATAGCAAGCGTTGTCATCGAGGATCTAATAACTGTTAAGTGATTGTTTTTATACCCCACCAAAGATGCATATCACAGGTCTCAAATAAACAGGAGCCACATGAAATACTTCAACAGGTATTTTAGCCAGGTTTGGATTAATAATTCAACCTTCCCCTGAAAAAAGATGACGTTAGAAGGTACGGCAGAAACCGCACATACTTTCCCATTTTCGGGTTCTGTCCCCCCCGAATTGCCTGACGGTGACGCCACTCGAAGGAATTCTACGGGCGATTGCTACTAGTTACTAAAAATAGGTTCACACTATAGATACAAGTTCGGGAAAAGTGTCTCATGTGTCGCTTTAGACCACAGGCTCTCGCAGTTCGAGAGTAACGCAAGACGCCTGAAATAGGCTCCTAAATACTGACTCCTTAAACGGAAAGAAGTTAGAAGAGAAACATTCGGAAATCAATGGCAGATCCTTGAAAGGACTGAGGTGACATCAAGGTCGATCTGGTTAGCTCAATTGGGCTGATTTGTTGAAGCTTCGCCCTTGTACAATTAGCAGCTACCATGCTCCTAGATCAATCTATAGCCAGCGAAAGTTCGCACTTTGCCCACAAGGAGACGATTTGTCCATCACAGGATTTACAAGCTGACGAGAAAATAAGCAATAAAATTAACCGTACAAAAAAACGGTGGATGACAAATCACGAATTCATTCAAGAATTTTTCAGACTCTCATATGCATGGACGAAGTATTCTTTCAAGAACCAACCTAGAGAACGTAACTTCCTTTTTAAAACTTCAAACAGCGATTTCTGTTTTGTCTTATTTACCTAAAAATGGGACGGACGGACCTAAGTGGGTTTAGCGTAAGTTGGGACTGGCAGTGCTATACCCTCAATTCAATTCAGTTAATCAATAAATCAAAATAACTGGCAACATGCCGCGTCATCATTCTGACTGAGAGATGTGATACCATTTCCCTCCGCTGGGCCACTTCCAAACTATTCATAATTCAAGAAAGCAAAAAATTTGGTAACTACGGCAACCAGTATAAAAAGAAAATTGCATTAATGAGGTGCTCTTGCTCTCATCTTCTCTAATGCAGTTGCTGCCACTATGTTTACAGCCGCATATCCTTTTGGCAAAAATACACCCCCATTAAGGTTTTAGGTACCAGTGAGAGTGAGAGACACTAGTTAGAGGAGATTTCATTCCATCTCTGACATTTTGCAGGGTGTTTTTTTAAAAGTAGACTTTACGTTTCCAAGAAATAACCTTTTATAATACTTCCGTGCAGAAACTTTCTTCTTGGCTCTTGGTTTCGTGATCAGCGAAACATGATTACCTTTCTTTCTTTTTCTCGATTTATTTTGATTTCTTATAGAAATCTACCGAAAATGGATTTTTCGGTCTTCCCTTCGAATCATTCGCAGCAGGTACCTATAGGTACTTCAACCTTGGACGTGAGCTTCAAATTCTTAATAGTAATGAAATAATAATGTAACTAGCCAATGTAGAAGTTAAACCAGTTCAGTTTTTCAGTTGAAAGCATAGTAAAAATACCAAGGAAAAACGACGTCAAAAGAAATTCATTTTCTTCAAGGATTTTTCGGCGTTTTACTGAGAAGGGAAAAAACAAGCAGGCTACACCAATTTAAAAACCATCACTCAATCTCTCGTTGTTCTGGGTATTAATTTTTGTGCTGGGCTACGAAATTGCTATGCATTAATAAAATTGCACGTCTTGCACTGACAGCGATGGAATTTCATTATGTCTGCATTTCATAAAAATTTGCATGTACCTATAGCTTTCAGTTATGTACCTAGCTCAAGTTATATTCAGAAACCAGACAGTAGGTAGAAGAAGAAACATTAAATTTTGTCACGAACTTGAGACAGCCGATATTTTTTATAATCCAAAAAAATGAGGAGGGGGCATGTACGAGATGTGTATTTTTTGGTTCAAGGGTGAATTAAATTTTTGACCGTGTAACGAGAGGTTTTAACGGTGCGTGTCGGAAATTTTTATTTCACTGCCATGCCGTCCAGGACAACCATAGGCTTGAGAGAAATTTTCTTTTGCCACCACTTGGGCTATGTCCATTTAACCGAAACTGCTGCATACCTACGTGTGACTGTGCTTATCCAATTTAATGACAATGACAGTATCAGAATAGCCACCGACGATTTATAGAAGTTTTCCAGGCACAACTCTGGAGACTGAAAACTGAAATTAATACCCGAGGGGGTAACCACTCCAGAGATTCCTTGAGATTCCACTGAGATTCCTTAAAGTTTTTCAAAGATTCCCAACGATATTCATAGAAAGATGAACCCCGAAGGAGTAACCACTCCAAAAAAAAATTCCAAGATTCCCTGAGATTTCATAAAGATTTCCAATGATTCCCAACGAGATTCCCAATGAGTGATTAATCCCTCGTTAATACCAAAAACATATCCCAGTCACTTCTGAATTTTTTCACTTAATGACACTGACGTAGGTACATAATGGAAAACTTAGGATGAAGTACAGCGAATAGAGTTGATTCTGACGAGGGTGAAACTCTTCAACTGCAAGTTCACATATCCCACATCCCACATGTACACATTTATGTGAGTTTCGCGAGGAGTTGAGAGAGGCGAGGCAAATAATTACAACTCTACTGCTTACAGACGCGGGAAACAGCAGCTGTTGCAACTTGTGCGCCACGTTATGCCTATAATCTTAAATATCTCCGACTGAAACCATCAATATAGCTGAGGATCTGGAGATTTCAAGGCAGAATGACATTTGACGCAAGAAAGGTCATTCCAGACAAATCCAAAAATCTTATTGTCAGATTTTGAGCTTGCCAATTGGGGTCCCCTGAGCTCTATAGCTGATTTTTTTTTTTTTTTTTTTACTCAAAATGCGTCAACTTGAGAAATTTCTAGGGTCTAGGCACTTCCAACCAAATAAATTTCGCTGAAGAAAGAGACAATGTTATTACGTAAAGGTCACAGGTACATCGTGTAAGGCATTAAGGCGTCCATTGCGATGTCACAACAACTCACAACACAAAGCTCTTTTCAAATAAACTAGGCAGGAAGGTAGGTATACCAAGTCACGCTCACACACATCCATACGACTGCAAAAATAGTTACTTTTAAGGATGAACGAAGGCATAAACTCATTGTATTTACTATGTACGATCCTTGTACGTACACCCTTAACATTTTAAAAGTTCAGTCAGCCACAGAACGAACAGAATCTACACATATTATCTTTATGTTCGGTACAGGCTCCTTTACAGACAGACTGTGTGCAGAATAAATCTGAAAGTTCGGTACGGACGATGGTTCCTCATGCACCCTATAGGTACAGTATATCAAAGTTGTATAAATAAAGTCAGAATTTTATTTACCTAGCAACGCATGACAACCTTGTTTAACTTACAGAAAATAATTCGGGTACGTTCCATTCCGAAATTAGCTAAATCCAGCCTTACTCTACGAATGCAAAACAGAAAACAGTTTAGACATTACAGTCCACATCTGAGTTTGGAATGTACCGCAGAGGTGTATAGGAATTAAGGGCTAGTAGCACATGGCTAACTGTTAAATATCTCCAGATTATTTTCAGCAGACTTGATTCAGCAGACGCTATCCCGGCATGGTGCCAACACTTCAAAACAAACTCTGTATCCCCTACCGACAACGCAAAGAACATTTTTACCATTTCTCCTTCCCTTCGAGTCTTTGAAAGTCAAGACCAAGGTGATCTTCTAAATAAACTTTCACAATTCCCGCCAATTCCAAAGCAAAGCCCATTCATTTTGAATCACTTAGGAACAATAACTTTTGACGGAGCTGAAATAATCAGTAGTGCCAGGTTGGGGTCTTACAGTACAGACACCATACAGAAGCCAGTACAGACACCATACAGAAGCCAGTACAGACACCATACAGAAGCCAGTACAGACACCATACAGAAGCCAGTACAGACACCATACAGAAGCCGGTACAGACACCATACAGAAGCCAGTACAGACACCATACAGAAGCCAGTACAGACACCATACAGAAGCCAGTACAGACACCATACAGAAGCCAGTACAGACACCATACAGAAGCCAGTACAGACACCATACAGAAGCCAGTACAGACACCATACAGAAGCCAGTACAGACACCATACAGAAGCCAGTACAGACACCATACAGAAGCCAGTACAGACACCATACAGAAGCCAGTACAGACACCATACAGAAGCCAGTACAGACACCATACAGAAGCCAGTACAGACACCATACAGAAGCCAGTACAGACACCATACAGAAGCCAGTACAGACACCATACAGAAGCCAGTACAGACACCATACAGAAGCCAGTACAGACACCATACAGAAGCCAGTACAGACACCATACAGAAGCCAGTACAGACACCATACAGAAGCCAGTACAGACACCATACAGAAGCCAGTACAGACACCATACAGAAGCCAGTACAGACACCATACAGAAGCCAGTACGACGCCAGTATGAATAGTTGGGCGTAAGAGATAACGCAAAAAGGAAGTGCCATTTTGCCAAAGATGGGCCTGTCACGTAGAGCTGCATACCTATGCCACTACCCGCGTTCCGGCGAATGGCCAACGGAAAAGTTATATCGACTGAATGGCTGCATGGCACATCCGAGACCACCCCCGAAGGACCTCCACAGTGCGCCAAGACAAAAGTGACACATCAAACGGAAGCAGGCAAATGAACAGCGAAAATTGCTATGAGTAAAATCAAAGCTAATAGGAAATATGAATTTGCGGGACTATAAGAAGTAATACATTGCAGGAAGGAAGAACCATGCACAGACTGAAACCAGTGTGACATAAAATCACTAAATTAGTATACCTACCTAGCGACCAAGGTCTAGACACTACAGAGGTTGTGTCGTCATCATGTGAAACGGGATTTCAATGTGACGTCAAATCACATGACCAATAAAAGAGTGTGTGGGACTCCTCAAGGCCAAATATTCTGCTTGCTCATCGGTCGTACCCTTTTTTACACTCAAGCGAGACAACCTGGAGAAGTTACATACCTTGCGCAGCAATGACGTGTAATGAATTAACAGTGAAGAAAATAAGTAATTAAATCTTCAGACCTGCCCGGGGCCCTATGCAAAAGGTATTGTATCTACCTACTGCAATGACGAACTGACATCATTGGTTGTTGTATGGTTATTTATTTATTTTATTTTCATAATCCCACCTCCCATGCACCGGAAGAGTCGGTAACGCACGAAGGGTGGTTTCGTCAAGGTTTGGTCACCACACAAAAACGATTTCAAGGTAGACGCAAACACTGAGCAATATATCCTTGAACATTGAATCACGAGGTCAACTACAAAATCGGAGCAAAGCGATTTACATTTACATCGAATTGTCTCCAGTCTCCACTTCTAGGATGCATCTCGAATCCATTACTTCTCCACATACTCGTACAGTACAACTCTAACACAACATTCTTCCAATTTAAGAGAGATACATCGTCAGCAATAGTTTTGGCCGAGAAAGTAAAAAATTAAAAATCAGTGAGCGGTCTTGGAAATTCAGAGGAACCAATATAAAACTGGTATATGCGGCTATAAGAGCCCTTCCTGCATCTATTCAATAAACTCAAAGACCGTGTTTGCCGCAGTGTACCTATATTTTTACACCCTTTCCCGTCAACCCTTGATAGGGGATGAACCCAAGGGAGTGCCAGCCAACCCAACTCCGGTTTTATATGATAAACGATACCAACAAGATTACACTAAATCCTAAGGGAAATACCATAACCATGGAACTGACTTTTTTAGCCCCCGTGCACAAGATTACTTCGCAATTGAGTGCCGCCTTTTCAAGGCATATCTATACCTGGAAATACCAATGTAAAAGAACATTGCGGTGGGGGTAGCTCGTAGCCTCTTCAGGTGAACTATATAGGTATTATTTTTTAAGACTAAAGAACATGCAGGGGGATGACACGCAACAAATCGTCCGCTGTGATTTCCCGTAGTGTCAGATAAGACTTATTTAATATTGATAAGATAAGAAAGGCATACAAATGCGCGAAGTGGTCAAGAATTATCTCCACAAGAGCCAGCTGAAAGTATGTCAAAGCTCAGACGACTTCAAAAGTTGAAAAGGTAAGTGGCGGCTCTAATGGTAACATAACTGATCCCTGAATACACAAGTACACGACATCCACATCTCCGTAAAAATGCAGTTAGAAGACCTAACAGAAGTCAAGGCGGCAGTGCCAAACACTGAAGATGTAGCATATTAACCCTACCGACTACTAGAGTATACCTAAAATGTAAAGGCATTCACGGGGGAGTCTGCGATATCTGAAGGAGCCGGTCATTAAGAAAAATAGGAAATAAAACCACAGTGCAGACAAATTATAAACAGTACCTAAACGCAAGTAGATAGAGATGAGAACCGCTTTCCAGGCATACTGAGCGCACCGTGCATCAGGTACACATTGCAGTATGGTGAGAACTCATACAGTATCATTATCGCCCCAAATTGCTACTGCAAAGTCTCAATCACTTATACTGCCTGAACCCTATACGAATGTGTTATGGAAGCTTATTATGGCGGGAAATTCAAGCTGGGAGAAGTCGTACCTCATAATAAGGCTCAGGTTTTTATGAACCTGTTGCAGTAGTTATACCACGATACGACTACCTAAAATGTTCTTGGATATGTTTATATTCTGAAATATCCCCTAGAGTCGAAACTTGCATTTATCTGCAATTGCATGGTGTCTGACCCGCATTGATCAAATTCTAATTGAGATAATAACAGGAGCATGTTTGAGAAGTAAGTCAATAGAAAGTCAAGATTGGAAGCAGAAGATATAGGACACTCGTAAAATACCAAAGAGGTTACGAGAAATTTTGTAGTACGTAGGTATAGGACTGGAAACTTGAACCAGCACAAATTATGTGTCACAGGTGTACCTGCAAGTAGTCGCATTCTTACATCACCACCCAACAATCACCGCTGACCTCAACCTTGCCAAAACTGTCACATGCCACAACCCCGCACAATTTTCCGCACTTCCCAAAACTGTTGGTAGTCTATAAGAAATTTCCACTGCCAAAACCGCACTCAACAACCAATTTTTAAGAGGAGAACTACTCAGGAAAAGGTCGGAAAAGGTGTAAAATAATGGTTCGCGTGTCCGCTGAGTTGCTTTGGAGCACGCAGCGGTCCTCCGCAATTGAAAGTCACAATGATACTGAGTGAGCCGAGTGGTGAGCGGTTACCAAAGCGGTGCGAAGCACGACTTCTCAAGCCGAACGGACGCGCGGCCGCACGGCGCGCCGGCGTCGCGGCGTTGCCATGCGGATGCGGTGCTCCGAACCGCACCGCGAGAAAGCACAATTGCACAGCTAGTGAATCGAAATAAGACTTTTTTTAGAGAAGGGGAAGAAACCGACTGGAAAAAAATTAATGACTATTTCGAGTTCGGAATATGTAACAAAGAATTTTTCACTGTTTGCCGTGTTAACTTCACGCTGCCAACGAAAAAGCTAGGGGAACCCTGAGTGACCCAGAGTCCAGGTAACAAGCCAAACCTCTGTCCATGCAAAAAAGCACTTGAGAATCAGGCAAGGTACTGAATTTTCAACCTATCCTGAACCCATTTACAAGGCACATACGGGGACATTCTTCAGCGACCCTAATTCGAAAGTGGCTTCAACGGCCTACTTGACTAAAATTGTACAAGCGTAAATAGCACCAAACGCAGGAGAAATAATAGCTCCATTTGGACCCAGGAAATGACATCTCCAAACCCCTGGAAACAGTCAAGTGTCCGTCAGCACTCAGCAACGGCCAAGAATGCGGATAAAGGCCATTTGCATCATTTCAATGAGGCATTTGCCAACTTGACTGTCGGTAAAGAATTCGTAAGCAATAAAATGAACATAAACAGTTCGGGTTTGTTGATGTGTAGGCGTGGGGCAAAGGTCGTTCCACTCCAACATCCCATCTTTACCCCATCTTTTCCAGTCTCGCCACCAAACAACGAACTTCCATTGTGCAGCCACCCCTTCAACCAAGGTTGAAATTGAATGGGTATTTCGCATCCTTGCTGGAGATCGCCGAATAATGTAGTCGGATGGCTGACTTAATATTTTTATTCTACCTATAGCTATTTTTTCGTATTTTCAGCACCCAACCCTGCTTCCGGAAAACTTTCTGAGAAGCCCTTTAGTGATCGGAGTATCAAACAATCTTACTTTCCCAGGTTAACGACCTCTACACTTTATCAGTCCTTCTCACACTCTTTTACTGATTTCTGTATCGAAGGACAACAATGCTGAGATTGTGACCTTTGAATAAATTGGGAACTTATCAATAAAACCAGATACAATCAATAGGAAGAAGCCCAACTAATGAGAATAACTTTTCCGACGATTCTCACTTCAGGCTTGGATAGAAATTTATAAAGCTGCACAAGTCCCAGCAGATATGAAGTGCGACTGCTATGATGCGCGACGCCGATACCTACGCCGCCAACTTTTAGTAGGTCATTTCATAAGCTTTGCTGCGTCTGAGTAAAAGTTAGTTTGGCAGAAACTGACAGAACTGTACATTCCAAAATACAGTATCTATCTGAGTATCCCAGTATCTGCGGTAGAGGCGGGATGCCGGGGTGCCCCCCCCCCCCCCCCATTACGCAACTGGCATTGGATTCAGTGATATGCCACGATGAAAATAAGAAAACCAATCAAAGGTTTCCAAGAAGTGTGAAAACCCATCAAAGCCAGAAGAGATTATATCCCAATCGACCTTTGACAAAATATGTATGGGAGATACCATAGTACTTGACGGCTTGAAGAAGTTTCGCATGACTCACAAGCGGCGCCTAAGCTGAATCACAGGCCTACCCACGCGGGCAATCTACCGCACTGACGCTGAAGTGAACTAATTCTTACGCACAGAGCTCTTGCGAAATAGTGATGATCATGGCATATTTTCGCAGGGATCGGTCAGGCGCCATTACAGTCAGTGACGGACTCAGTAACTCTACGAAACTGACAGTTTCAGCTAATTTTCAGAATGATTGGGGTCGGGGGAAAGGGAGCACAGTTTTCAAAGATAAAACGCCGTAGGAGTCCGGCTCGAAAAATTTCCTCCAATATATCTCTTTTGAAAACGAGCAGTCAGGTTTTCATTTACGCATAAGGATCAAGGCCGTACCCAGGGGGGGGGGGGTTAGGGGGGTTCGAACCCCCCCCCCCGAAACTACACGGCTTTACACTAGAAAGAATTGAGTTTTGAAGAAGAAAATATAGTTTTGTGCTACTTAGGTATACCTAACCCCCCCCCCCCCCCCCCCCGAAATATTTTCCTGGGTACGGCCTTGATAAGGATGTTCCTTCAAGGTAGGAGTGGTAGTGAACCCTTACGGTCGTCGATCGAAGGCCCCTTCGTGAAACTCCAGTTTCCATAACCCCTATCGTCAAAAAAGGTATATAAGAGAAAATCATACATAAAGCCTACAAGCACAAGTCCGCATCGAACTCATTCGTCAGGCATAAAAAACGTTTAACCAAAGATGCCATTTACACTCATACAAAGCAATAAATTCAGGAAAACTACCAGCAAAGCGACGGCAAAAATACGTTCTCGTACTCAGGCGATTCCTGCAATATGTGCAATATCAACAACAACCAGAATGTGCAATATTATTGCTACTTTTCCAAAAGTCAATATGAACTCTCTCTATTGTACACGAAGCAACAACTGATACCTAATTTCTGAATTGCTTAAGACGGATTAAGCACGTATAATAGGCTCCTGCGTAGAAGCAGAATGAGAATGGTCAATAAGTAGTGTGTTGTACTTGGTAATGACCTTGCCTCTGAGACTGTTTGGCTATGAAGCGACGAGACTCAGGACCGAACTCAGAATTCATACTGTTCACGTGGACAGATAGTTTTCCATCATGGACCCCATAAAACTACTTTTAGGACAGACTTCATCACAAAATAACAACCTAATGACAAAATTTAAAAAAATCTGCGAAGAAGCAAAATATAGAGACAACTTAAATATTGGAGAGGGACGTAGCAACTAGAATCATAGCAAATACCACTATGTATCTATACCTACATATTACAGGACACAGTTTAAGAAACTTTTGATTCATTGTACCTGTACCCTTGCATGTTTCTCTAACGAATAAAATTATTTATTCGCCCATTTCACACTTAATATATAGGCTCACCTTCGTTAGGAGAGACAAGGTCAATGTTTTGTTGACCAACTTCTCAGCTGATCCACTTTTTGTCAGCTCAGATATCTTCGAGCCACAGTCTGTACAATTTTGTAACAAGTTCGTATTCAGCTGGCTTAAATAAAGTTTTGAAGGGCCCGGAGGAGGAACAGGAGTTGGATTTCTTAGAATCATCATATCCTGCAGATTTCAGTCCTTTCCATACAAGCCCTTCCAAGCGTCTTGCAAGTTGTAACAACTTCCGAAAAAAAAAAAAAAAATCGCACAACATAACATGCCTGAAAAGAGGCGCCAGTGTTCTTCATACCTATCCACCACCGAGCCACCTTGAACTTGAGACATGAGTACAACTTCGGACCGCGCGCCGCAATCCTGGCGCCAACATACATTCCTACCAAGGGTCTAATTACCGGTAACACGAACATCGACTACGGCGCCATCGTCATCTTTTACTGCCCTGCATCATCATCATCATCATAACAGAGCTTTATTTACATTATATTTACCTCGAACATCAGGTTTGACCATGTTCGGGCGCACGCGGCGCGGTTACTTTTTGCAGCAGTTAAAAACAGCATTCCTCGAAAGCGCTCCCTCAGGTGGCCATTAGCTGAAGAGCTTCGCTCGTGCTGCTCAGGCCCTAATGTGCACAGACTGTTACCACCGTGTAATCGCGCCAGTAACCATTTAACTCGCCATTTCACACCGCTGTCACAGGTACAAGAAAGTAGGCACGACAAGGCCACTGCACACTATCTACTTGCATCCATGCAGGAGAGGGACAGAGATCTGAAAACACATCAGTGTCCAGAAAAGCACCATGCACGAAGAAAGAGAGTGCGGTGGACCACAGGCACAGGTGCGTGCCTAGTGATGCACGAAAATTTCATGTCTTGCTTTTGTTCTTGCACTTCTTGCATGCAAGAACAAGAACAAGAGCAAGAACAAGAGTTGATTTTGGCTGCAAGAACAAGAAGTGACTTGCAAGAACAAGAACTCTTGCAAGAGTTCTCGCAAGAGTCTTGCATAAACCCATGCAGATTTTTTCCAAAGCTTCATTCATGGATTGCAGTCCATATTTTGTGCGAAAAACTCTGCAGACTATGCGACGATAGATTGCACTTAAAATGGCCGCTCGGTAGGCAAAAAACCACATTTCAATAGCATAAAATTCCATGTACATGCAAGAAATTGCAAGACTCTCGCAGCAAGAACAAGAACAAGAGCAAGAAATGATTTCTACTGCAAGAACAAGAACAATATAGGATTTTCACTGCAAGAACAAGAGCAAGAGTCGCTTTGCGAGAACAAGAACAAGAAATGCCGTTTCTTGTTCTTGTTCTTGCATCGTGCATCACTAGCGTGCCAACCGAGGGGTTAACCACTCGTTGGGAATCTCGTTGGGAAACATTGGAAATCTTTATGAAATCTCAGGGAATCTTGGAATTTTTTGGAGTGGTTACTCCTTCGGGGTTAATCTTTCTATGAATATCGTTGGGAATCTTTTGAAATCTTTATGGAATCTCAGGGAATCTCTGGAGTGGTTACCCCCTCGCCTATCAACTACACAGCTGAGGTGCCCCTGGCTAAAAAGTTAAAGGGTCTATGCTACTTCTCAGCAGATAAGTACAGCCCAACCTGTACTTTAAACGTAAATCAGCTGAATGCAACACAGGGTGCTTTTCTAATAAACAAAAAATATTTAAAAAATAAAAATAATAATAATAAATGTCCCCAAAAAGGGTATCTCCGTAATTTCCCACATTTTAAAATTAGAATTCCAGTGGTCTATCAACGCAACTTGTCTTCTGTCACCACAACCAGGAACAAATTAACAGAGATCAACTCAATAACACAATTATTATTATCTTATCTTGAAAATCGTTTTCAATCCCATTGTCACATTGTATTATGGGCTGTGAAATCAGTAATCTATCAGCTCCTTGGAAGATCAGGTGGCCAAACACTTAGGGCCCAGGAAGCTTAAGCTTCCCCCCTCCATTATAAATCAATTTTCTATAATTACAATATAAAAATAATAAAAGTAACAGCGGGAGGTTAAAATTGGAAAGTGTAAAAAGTTATACTAATTTCTATTTTTTTAAATATTGGAGGAAAATCTATTAGGCTGGATTTAGCTAATTTCAGAATGGAATCTACCCGAATTTTTTTCTGTAAGTTAAACAAGGTTGCCATGCGTTGCTAAGGTAAATAAAGCCGGAATTTTGTTTCCCTAGCAACCCATGGCAACCTTGTTTAACTTAGGCTGAATTTCACCACCTCACAATAGTGCCCCCTAACGATCGAATAGCTATCGAATCGGTAAACCCAGCCGTTAAACTTATCCTATCATTAGGTTTTGCGTGTCACTAGAATTCGTTTGCTTTGTCTACGTCAACTTTGTTTAGGTGTACGTTCATTGTACGTTTCAATAATTTCAACTTAAAAATAGAAAATAAACGGGGAAAAACACACTAATTTTTCGGAGAAAGGTATTAAATTGTTGGGTAGACAACAATCCTTGCCCGTTTCGCACCCAAACGAGTCGCATAAGGTATGAAAGTTATTGTTATTGCTAACGCACGGATTCACTAACGATAGGGTGCTATCGTCAGGATGGTGAAAGCCGTTAACGTTTTTTTGCGATAGGATAGCGCTATCGTCTACACGATAGTTTTCACGTTAAACTGGTGAAATTCAGCCTTGCAGAAAAAAGTTCGGGTAAATTCTATTCCGAAATTAGCTAAATCCAGCCTTACACACTCAAATTTTCCTTGATAAAAGTTTCCTTGCGATCATCAACTAATTAAATCAACCTAATTAAATTTTTCTGAGATGATCATGATTTCAGACTGTAAAAATTTTCATTTTTCCTGATACTATTTTTCATAAGTAATGCCTGTTCTTGTTCTTTCATCGCCATGCAGTGATGCGCAGAACGAAAAAATAACATCAGCAGTTAGTGTTTACCTTTTTTCTATAATTCCTTATATTAGATTTACCCAGGCGTTAGAAATGCACTGAGAAGCGTAAGGTAGAGCCGGCACTGCTCAGGCCAGATTGGAGTGAATGAGTGGAGTAGCAGGGCGGGGGGCAGGGGGCAGGGGAACGTAATGTGTGTGGGTCTTGCCAAGCGATTGTTTGGACAACTCGCATCAACTCAAGCTTCTCTTCATAACTTGCCTTCCAGCTTCTCAGCATTAAAAAGCTAAGAGCGAACCCCGTCAGCAGGAAAAAATTTCATTTTGAGGGCTATTTATTGCTTATAATATTCTCAGGAAATTTCATGGGCTACGTCAGCGTCCCTTCTAACGATTCTGGGCCATCATTACAGCTAGCGCGTCCTGGACATAAGTTAACGTAAACATAAAGAAAACTGAACAGTTCCCTCAGAACTAGGTAACGTAGTATATATATATATATATATATATATATATATATATATATATATATGTACCTGTTTGAGATAGGAGCGACAGGCACGAACAGGGCAAGCACCTTTGTGGGGCTGGGCCATTCGATAACACGACAGGAAATGTGCCTGGCCAAGTCACACGGGAATCGAGGTCAATGCTACCAATCACCAGATATCTGCCAGTTAGATTACCCTATGGTTTAAGCTGATGACCACTATTCAAGAGAAAATTTATACAGGTATATACTAGAACCCTAACCAAGTGACTGTGAGTCGAAACTACGTATAAAGAACTTACCGTGCTTCCTGCGGGAGCACCAGAGCACCGGCGGCGCGGGCAGCGATTTACGTCCGGGTGCTGCCAGCTTGGAGCTGCCCAAAATTCCTAAAACAAAACAAACTCGTAAATCATCCCTTCACGACTATCACTCACGGCTTCAGAACTCCATCCACGACGCAACAAGTGGAGCGGAACACACCAAACATATAGCCCTAAAAGGGATAATCCTGAAGGAGATGAAACCTGGAGAGGAGAGGAAGACGAATCTCCAAAGAAATTGACCTAATAGACCCTAATACTGCGTCCCAACAGTTGTCGCATGCACACAGTGTTAAATTTCCGAGGAAATCGACAGTTTCCCTTAACCGACTATGGCGGAACGCACCGGTAGCCCTTTGGGAACAATTTCAAGGTCTGAATAAAAGGAACTATGATGTCAATAATAAGGGAAACAAATGGGAACTAAGGTACAGGCTAACAAAGAGTAACTGGACAAAGTTACGAAGAGCAATAGTGATAGGGACAATAGGGAAGAGACTGAGCCCCCACTATGTCCCTCAGGGGACTTCTCACGTGGTTCAGGACTGTCCCAAGAATAAGGATGGAAAAGCGGCCGGGGACTGGTTCAGGGCACTGTTGGGTCATTTCATTAGCGGTTCCGGGCTCCTCGATTGCTCCTCCGTCTATAATCTGTAAATTACTCTTAATAAAAAAAGATACGCCATAAACCTCTGTCACTAATGCCAGACTACAATAAGTCCGGCTATTGAAGACAAGCAGTTTCTACAGGTTCATTCAGAGTGGACATTCGAAGCTCAGCCGTTTCAGGGCTCCAACTTACAATACCTACTTCGATGGCGAATATTCACTTATATGACTTTGTAGCATTTAAAGAATTCACGACATACTGGACGTGACTAAGTAGAGACTCTATTTTAATATTTTACTACGACGAAATTCTCAAAAGCATCAACAACTGTGGTTGCCAAGAGGATATATGCACATTTTGGTGTACGGCTCCGAAAAAAAGAGAAGTTGTTTTGGTCGGAAATGAGAGGGGTGGGCCGTTTCCGGCGGCTGTTTGCGTTGGCCAAGGAGAAAGTAACTTCCAAGCCGTCCAAGTTCATTGCCAAAAAAGCCGCACCACAGTTCCAGATGTCAGCTACGTGACATAAAGGAAATGTTTAGGGGGTGTGACCAGATGAAAACCGTCACGGGTCATTTCTGGGTAATTAACTCATTAGTGCTCAGAATTATTTCAGACTTCTCCTTAAAGTATGTTATTGCTAATTTTTTTCTAAGAAAAAAGTTTCAAATAAATTTTTTGATAGGATGCACGGTTCTCGAGATAAAGGGGTGGTCCTGTAGGAACAGCTGAGCACAAGTCCTAGTACATAGGCACTGCCAACCATTAGTGCTTTTTTTATTTCTATGGGCTTAATTATGTATACCTATATACATTTAGGACCTACATATGTTTTTACACATAAACATATGTACATATACATAATATACACAATGTACCTACATCCATTATCATTTTGATAGTTACAGCTATAGGTATAGTCGGTGCCAGAAAGCTGGAAATAGGCCTTCCAAGTTAGCGTAAGGTGGCAGGAAGGGTGAGTATAGGTGGTTGTCACGGCAGACTTCTTAGCGTGGGAGCTCAGACGTTAGCGCAGCCTTAGAAAAACTATGGCTTGCCGTGATGAACTTGCGTCACACAGCAGCTTCTTATAGAATAACGTCGTCCACCGCCCTTTTCTGAACGCAACTTTACCAATTTTGAAAATGCATGTGAAGAAATGAAGAAGCAGTCCAGGTGCAGGTGACATACCTAGGATGTCCGTTTCTTAACCTGCCCGTTCATTGGGCAGAGGTGCACCAAGGCGCCGAAAAGCGCCGAAACGGCGCGGCGTACGACGAAGGGGCCCAATGGGATATCTTACGTTTCTTCGCCTCGCTGCGCTTCGGCCGCTTCACTGCGCGTTGGCAAGCCTCTGCCCAATGGACGATCAGCTTTACACTGTCAACACGTGGCTTTGATTTTCCGGGAGCAGCCCACAACAAGGTTGCAGTGGGTGTTGACGGCATGGGACCTGATATTTTGGCAGGTTGTCCGTAGTTCAGGAGTAAATGCATTGCGGGGGTACTTCGCAATTCCATCAGAGATTTCATTTCGGGGAAGTTTGACTCAGCTTTGTGGATCTTTCGTCCAAGTAACCAACACTGAACGGCTCATGTCATCCTTGACTCTTAGTAGTCTTCATCGTGTGGTATTTGGTATCTCCCATGTGACTTGGGATGGAGCAGCCATAAGACGATGAGGCAGATGGGCAGGATCGCCTTCATCTTTTAGGTCAGATTTTTCTGAAACCACGTCCCCTTCGGCGTTTTCATGTTCACTAGGAAGCCCAGCATGACACTCTGACGTAATCTCGGGAATCATCCAGCAGATCTAACTTCGTCCCAGATGTCGTTTACGTCAGCATTTTTCGAGAATCAGACAATAAGCGATTGTAGAAACATAAAAATATAATAAGAAAGTATAATAACGCCTGTACAATCAAATTTTACATGAAGTTCAATGAGTAATTATGTCTGTCTCGGTATCAGGACTTGTGCTCAACTGTCCTTGCAGGGACAGTCCAACTTTTCACTCACATAACTCAGGCTCTAATGCTTGTAAACTTATTCTGTAAAGCAAGTCTACTAGCTACATCCTTCTTAAATGCTGAAAAAAATATATAATACTCTAGGTAAAAAAATAAAAAAGGTACATACATTTCTTTGAAGCAATGTTTGACCTTTTTCGAAAAAAACCGAACATCGAATGACTGAACGCAGAATAAAACTGCTGAAAACAACAGGGCATGCATTTTTGGAATGCAGCGATAGAGTCAAAACATGACACTTGCCTACAGCTCTTGAATCAGTGACGTACCTGCAATACGTCCCGAGATATCTCTCGGCAAAGTCAGCTGTCCCTGTAGGGACAGCTGAGCACTAATGGGTTAATACCAACGTCCATTTGGAGAAAGAAAACTAGAAACAAAACATTATTGTACATCTATTGTCCTCTGGCACCAGTTCGCCTATAGTAAATTGCCTACTGGTTTTTTCACATTTTTTCACAATTTTATGCAAATAAAAGTTCCAGTGTTCATCATTTGAACTAATGTGAGCACAAGGCCATGTAGAGAGATTCTGCAAATAGAAATAACAATAATGTACAACCTACTATACAGAGTCGTAAGATAAATTTGTTTTAATGGCAGCATTAATGGTTCGTGTGTAATAAAAAGACGCGGATTGCACGTTGAAGCGTGGCTACCAGCGACTATTCGCTGAGAGCTTCACTCGATTACCCCCTAGTGCAAACACAGGGGCGGATATGAGAACAAAAGATTTATAGCAAACGAAAATCTCAAAATGAACAAGAGTTAAAATGCAAAAGAAAAAGGAGATGAAAAACAGAGGTAAATTTTTCACTTTCGGAAAATTTTGGATTTTGGATTTCTCGAAAACCTAAGCCGTTTGCGGGTCTATAAGATATATAGTTCAGCCAATTTGTTTCTAACTTAGTGGGGTGGTGTGATAAATTATAGGTAGCTACATTTATTTTTTTCAAAGTTCAAGATCATGTGACGTCACAGGGTACCACAGTATTGACATCCTTTACGCTAATATTTCCACATTTACGATCCGTTTTAGAAGCGGAGATATTGTGGCTGAACCACAATACCCACCCTTGTCCAGATATCGTGTGCAGAATATTCCAGCGAAGATTTACGATGGGCGTTTAAGTATGGATTTACATACAAAAACGTAGATTGGCCAGTTGGACCATTTCCAGGATATATATTTCTCCATACCCAGGAATGTGATTTCTTAATTATTAACGAGTTGTTGAAATGATAAAGAGGAGTTTTTTGTGCAGCCTCAGCCTGGAGATATCGTGGGGTAGATGATTCATGGCTCCACAGTTTTTAATTGAGCCATCATCATTAGTCGTCGCGCTGGTTAAGTCCAGGTTAGTGGTTACTCACCTAATTAGACAACCAAATCGCTTTGTCTCTCCGCAATTCGAGACTCCCCTGAGTAGGATCTTCCTTCCTGCAGGTTCAGAAAAGCCCCTTGACCTTCTCCCCCTCACACTATTCCTCCCATTACCCAAGTACAAAATTAAAATAAAGAAGCTTGAGGCATTTTTCGTTCTTTTCGAGGGGTTAACCACTCGTTGGGAATCATTATG
The DNA here is from genome assembly GCA_950004255.1 of Mesopsocus fuscifrons. Lineage (NCBI taxonomy): Eukaryota > Metazoa > Arthropoda > Insecta > Psocodea > Mesopsocidae > Mesopsocus > Mesopsocus fuscifrons. The sequence continues at coordinate 9,472,964 of OX465375.1, forward strand.
GAATCATGGGTTCAATCTTTATGAAATCTCAGGGAATCTTGGAATTTTTTGGAGTGGTTATCCCTTCGAGGTTCATCTTTCTATGAATATTGTTGGGAATCTTTATGGAATCTCAGTGGAATCTCAAGGTATCTCTGGATTGGTTACCCCCCCGGTTCTTTTACACACACGATCCTAAAAGTGAAGGAAGTGAGGTACGAACCCTTTATCAGTGCGACTATTTTGAACCCTTTAAACAAGTTCTCGACACCGACAATAAGATGTCAGTGATGTCACTGGTGTCAGACTAGTTGAGTCACGCTTTGGCCCCATGTGGTACGAAGTCAACCAGGGATCCCTCATGTAACATAGTTTTAGTTTTCAAAAATTCAAAAAGGAATATTTTAAATTTTGCCGGGAACAGTTGCGAAGGGATTGCGACTGCCTTGCCGGTCGGTGACACGACAGTTTTTGCGGAGGTTGCGCCGTTCCATGCTGTTCTCAACGGTTCAAAACGTGATTGTTTTTTCTGCACACATTGGCCATAGTAGCCTCACCTATTTACGGAAAATTATTGTATACTGAAGGAAATTTATGCTTAAATGAAGAAGAATAAGGAAAGCCGACAGGAAGAGAACTTATCCATATAATAAGACGTACGTATATATGTTTTTTTCTGGACAAATGATAAATAATTGAAGTTGTACCTACTATCACCATGTGATCCGGTGACCTAGTACCTACCTATGTTATATATTGTAGCTGATGCGAGCTCCGACGATGCAGGGCTAGAGTAACCTTGATGGGGCGGGCGGCCGCCCGATTTCTACCTAAAGTTATGTCCTGAACTTACAACTAGAAAAAAATGCAGTGACCACCATCATGTAAAGTACCTACCCTATCTACTGCCGCCACTACCAGCCATCCCCGTCGCCTCTACAACTTCAATCAGGTTTTCATAATGTAGCGAAGAATAAAAATTGCAATCAATAACTATAGGTAGGTAATAAGTATTTTCGGATAATCAATGAACTTAATAACGTATATGGAATTTCGAATACCGGTACCGGCCTAAACATTTACTTTGTTTCTTTGACAAGTATACTAGGTAGGTACGGACGTCAAGATTTTTTTTACATGCTTTAAGCTGCGTAGGTAGGTCACTAATAATTTTCTTCAACAGTTCCTCCCCTTCCTTGGTTTATTTACCTTTTTTGGTTATGTATTATAATTTTTCTTTTCTCAAACCAACCTTGTTCTTTCAATATCTGTGTGCACACACCTTAGGTCCTCAGAATTATGTCCTCGTAACCCCGCCTGCGTTTGAGCTAGCCAGGCAGCGTTACAAAATGACGCCCAACAACGTGAGGCATTTTTCTTAGTCTAGGGTTTGTGCATCGTGGTTGGAATGACAAGGTTGTTTTGTTTGTTTGTAATCTTTATATTTTAGTGCGTTAGTTAAGTATCTGATTTCTTATCGTTATTTATCTATTTAGTTATTTATTATTACGTATCGTCATATATAGTTTTCAGTAAATTTATAGCTCGTATCTTTATAGTTAGTTATTTTATATTCCCCAACCTTCCCGTTATATCTTTATCCTTCCCAAATACAGTCTGCTTTTGGTGTTTTTGCTTTCCCTATCACGCATCCTTTGGCTGATAGCTTCAAAAACTTTGACCTAATTGCATTCTTGTGTCACAGTTTTCATGTGTCTTGCTTTGCTTGCAACAGTGGTAATGAGTAGTGGCTTGTGCTTTGCAACTATTTTTCCATGTAAGCATTTAGCTTGATTTTTCCCCAGTTTAAATTTTTTTTTTTACAGAAAGAATTGTAGAGGCATGCAGCGGTAATTAGGTAGTTAGGCTGTAGGGCTTTTTCATGTTGATGAAGGTACAGCATTAGTGACAGGTTTAGGAATTTTCTTTAGGTGGAATCTAGGGCGGTCGTGCCGTTCCCATCTGGGCACACGACGTACTTGGAAGAAGGTAAGAGTGGTAAAAATTGCCACATAGGACTTAGGCGCTGTACCTAAGTTTAAAAGTGAGGTTAGAAAATAGGGCGAATGGTCAAGGGCTAAACCTTTCCACGCAAAAATTTTTTTGAGAGTAGGTATTATTTTGCAAGTAGGTACTAGGTACAGTTTTGTACATGGCTTCTGCGATGCCGTCTCTCACCAATATTTTAAACTCTATGCAGCAGGAGGCATTGATTATTGTAGCTGCAAAACTGGCCGTTGTAGATCCAACTTGTACGGTGGATTCAACAACCAATGTGGAAGACTTGCGACGAAATCTAAAACTGATGATGACTGCTCACCCGGAAGTAGCGGGAAAAATACCGGGATTTGAGTTTCTTCTGGCCACAAGCGGATTGACTCCCACCGACTTAACTCAGACGTTCGTCTTCCCGCCTCTCCAAGCTGGAGCTAACCCAGGCCCAAAAAAGGGTGAAGAACGAAAGAAAGAAGAGCAAAATCTCACATGGCTGACCTTACAAGAGGGAGAGAAAACTCACAAGGAACAACAGCAAAGGGACAACCCAAGTGACAAATATCGAGAGATTAGGACGCTACAGCGGAATAAGACATCGGACGAAGAAGAGGACGAACGAATTTACGAAGGTAAGGAGGATGAAATTACACTAGGCGGAGTCTCGAACGAGCAGCTAATGTCAGCAATGATTGCTAATCAGCAAATGATGACCAGAATGATGCAGGCGTTTGTCCAGAACATGAACATGGAGGGCAGTACCGGAAACGGAGGAGGAGGTAGCAATCTACTTCGGTTTCAGAAGGAAGCGCATCGCCAGAACATTGTCTTCAAGGGGGAGAAAAAGGAATCGATCAAGGATTTTCTAGAGAAGTTTGAAGCCCTGCGGAAGATGATCAAACTCAAAAGAGCTGAGGAATTGTTGGCTCTTCGGAATCTTATGCAAGAAAAGGCCGGCGATTGGTTCAAGTCCTGGAATTTTGCGGATTACGCTGCTTACAAGCAAGAAGTTTTGCGGACCTATGTGCCTATTGACTATGATGCGAAGATTCGCCAAGTGATAACCACACGCAAACAAAAGAAGACCGAGAGAGTCACGGAATTCATCGCACAGATACGAAACCTGAACGAAGAACTCCGCAACCCCTTTACCTGTGACGAATTGATTTCAATAATGAAATTAAACCTACACAAGGACTTCTTAGTTCACGTGAACCTGCAAGATTTTCCAAGTTATCTTTCATTCGACACCTTCTGTCGCAAGATTGAAAACAGTCTGGAGCTGGTGGAGAAGTATCCAGTGCGCAACGAGGAGGTCATGGAGGTTGCAGTCGAGGCGGTTAATTTGGAGCAGACAAAATGTTTCAATTGCCAAGAATTTGGGCACATGGCTCGACAGTGCCCGAAGAAGACTCCAAAAAACTAGAAGGAGGGTTCGTCAAACCAGGCGCCGAACCTGTGGTTGTTAAGGACAAAGACCTGGAAGAAACCGAGACCATACCCCTATGCTTAACAAAGGTTACATTGGACACCATGGCTCGCGACCCTAATCACTCAAGAAGAATATTTATCGAAATTTGGATAAATACGATGAAGATCGTGGCTCTCGTAGATACAGGTGCCAGCCATACAGTATTTCGGAGCGAACTATTCTACGAGATTCAAGAGCAAGGAGTAAGACTGACAGCATTGGCAGCTCGTGCGAAGGTGGCCGACGGAGGCTACGCAGAAATTACGGGGGCCTTGCGTCCAAAACTTCATATAGGAGGAGTACTTTGGAAAGGAACCTGCTATATGGTCAAGAAACTGCCGTATGCAGCCATTATTGGCATGAATACGCTTCGTGCCCTCAAAGCAAAAATTGATCTGGGTAAGGGAACGCTCACATTAAAGAGTGAGGACGTTGAAGAACCTGAAGAAGTGATGGAATTGTATACCCTGGCGGGAGATGACGCCATTGAGGTCGAAGTTATAGATGCAGAGGATGACCCACCAGAACTGCCACGTAATTTCACAGGATAGGGTAGCTATTTACAAGAAAGCAGTAGCGGCCATAAACGCAGCAAAAAAGCGTCAGACGCATTCGTATAACCTAAGACATAGGCAAGTAAAATTTAAGGAGGAAACTTTAGTTTGGCGTAAGAATTTTCCACAATCCTCGCTGATAGACAGAACTGCTGCTAAAATGGAACCTAAAAATATTGGACCTTTTAAGATTGCACAAGTTTTGTCTCCTACTCAATACCAGTTAAAAGACTTAAACGGAAAGGATTGCGGTCGTTGGCATGTGAGCCACCTTAAACCTGTTGTTAATGGTGAATCAGATTGATGGTAGATCGTTCCTTTTAACCCTCCTCCCTGAATCCGCCGAAACCGAACCGACCTCTTTTGTAACATAGTTTTAGTTTTCAAAAATTCAAAAAGGAATATTTTAAATTTTGCCGGGAACAGTTGCGAAGGGATTGCGACTGCCTTGCCGGTCGGTGACACGACAGTTTTTGCGGAGGTTGCGCCGTTCCATGCTGTTCTCAACGGTTCAAAACGTGATTGTTTTTTCTGCACACATTGGCCATAGTAGCCTCACCTATTTACGGAAAATTATTGTATACTGAAGGAAATTTATGCTTAAATGAAGAAGAATAAGGAAAGCCGACAGGAAGAGAACTTATCCATATAATAAGACGTACGTATATATGTTTTTTTCTGGACAAATGATAAATAATTGAAGTTGTACCTACTATCACCATGTGATCCGGTGACCTAGTACCTACCTATGTTATATATTGTAGCTGATGCGAGCTCCGACGATGCAGGGCTAGAGTAACCTTGATGGGGCGGGCGGCCGCCCGATTTCTACCTAAAGTTATGTCCTGAACTTACAACTAGAAAAAAATGCAGTGACCACCATCATGTAAAGTACCTACCCTATCTACTGCCGCCACTACCAGCCATCCCCGTCGCCTCTACAACTTCAATCAGGTTTTCATAATGTAGCGAAGAATAAAAATTGCAATCAATAACTATAGGTAGGTAATAAGTATTTTCGGATAATCAATGAACTTAATAACGTATATGGAATTTCGAATACCGGTACCGGCCTAAACATTTACTTTGTTTCTTTGACAAGTATACTAGGTAGGTACGGACGTCAAGATTTTTTTTACATGCTTTAAGCTGCGTAGGTAGGTCACTAATAATTTTCTTCAACAGTTCCTCCCCTTCCTTGGTTTATTTACCTTTTTTGGTTATGTATTATAATTTTTCTTTTCTCAAACCAACCTTGTTCTTTCAATATCTGTGTGCACACACCTTAGGTCCTCAGAATTATGTCCTCGTAACCCCGCCTGCGTTTGAGCTAGCCAGGCAGCGTTACACTCATCACCAGTCCAGGTCAATAGAGTATGCCCAAATGACGTCATAACGGCACCAGGCACCACTATGAATGAAAAAGCTCGGTTCCGGGTTCCGTGTGCCTGAGGTGCCAGGTGCCGAGTCATGCTTCACCTCCGAAGACAGGACGAATTAACATCTCTGTTTTTGCGCCGGAGGGCGATAGGAATTCGGGCCGACCGCTAAGGCAAATCAAACAGTTTCGCTATACCAGACCCACGTGCAAATTGAAAATGTCCTGGTCATAGCACTGGGTATTTCTCAAGGACATCTAGAATGCGTAGGAACAGGATTCAGCGTCTCAATGTCTCGCCTCGACTCGTCAGCGACCACTTTTGAGGAAAAAATTGAAGCCCCCCTTCAAACTCTCAGCTATAGGGGTAAAAAAGTTGCTCGATATTCCCAATATTATCGCCTTCCGAAACAAAATTTAATTTTTTTCGGCTAATAATGTCCAAATTTTGAGCTAGGTTCGATTTCGCTATTTTCCATGATGCGTGGAGCCTCGGAGTCTATCCAAATTTGAATAGAAATGGCCAAGTGTACAGGGAAGGGAAGTTCGGAACCTGGGAACTCCAGAATCATAGGGCACTCAAAATCATAAAAACTATAGCAATGACGCACAACACGTTGTTTCTTTTTATCATTTCGTATGCAGGAAAGTAAAAAAAAATGGACTGTTCGTTGATGCAAAAACTTTTAAGCTTCCCCGGCTGTTATATGAAAACATGGAGTACAGGAAGCATGAATATTAAACAGAAAATGCCATGTTAATCCATGGAATCTCCATGGAATCGGTTGTTTGTCAGGAAGGATCATGGGTTGCTGAGGGAAAAAGCCCAGCCTCATCCCACGTCAATCCCCAGGGAGGAGCTTAATGGATTGTTTTATAGCACCTGATGGGAGAGGGGGGAGAGAATGAGGCAACTTGTATCGGCAAAATAAACAAAATTAATCTTTGTGTGACAGGTTTTTTCAAGCAGTAAAGATTTATCAGCTATTGACTAGTGATAAAATAGAGGGAGTGCTGGAAGCATTGCGAGTTCAAAACTGCTACGGAAGTGCTAATGAAATAAATCTTGAACGTGTACAATACAATAGAATATATCAGCGGATACCGTTGTTCGTTATCCAGCCAGACTGGGGATGGACAGTTCAAATGCTGAACAAACGAAATACTTTTGAAGGACCAAGCAAAAATTGAAATATCCAAAAGTACACAGGGATAAGGCACATTCACTCAGGACAGTCAGGACGCTTTGATATTACCGAATAAGAGCATCACGTATGACATGACTCTTATTATTATCGTTCAGGTACACCCGCCGTAAGCTACGACTATAACTATGGTTTCGGACATTTTTCAATCACGCACGGGAAAATTCATTTTCCATGCCAAACAGCAACCTTCGACTATGTTTCAGATAATTAATCCCGGCATACATCACTTTGGTTCGCACGCCAAATTCTGTAGATGTAGTCTAGACTTCAGACAGGTCACTGGCACTCATGCGGTTCGTGCGCTAGCTCAGCATGCCGGGCCCGCTCACCGCATCATAAAGACTTGCCAGGTACGCCTCAACATTACCGCAACCAATTTTCGAACAAAGAGCCGCCTTTTTACCCCAGATTCGGTGACACTGGACCCAAACACTGGAAGAGTTGAAGCAGTAGCACAAAAAGGCAATTTTTATTTGGATTTACGATAAAGGTGCTATACTCAATGCTCATATTTACGAGTGCAATTTCCATGAAAATAAATTCATAAAAACTGTTACGTCGATTCGCACGCCAACCAGTCAGAGCCCTTTGACATTAAGGGTCCGCTTAACCTGACGATGCATTTTCTGCCGCCCATAAGATTAACATTGCGAGCGGCGATTCATTTTCAAGGTTTACCCTCGGTTGGAAAGACACAAAATTTTGCCTGTACCTAGCCCTAACAATGTTGTAGGTCGTCATCGAAGCAGATTTCCCAATTTCTCACTGGTTTCTTTTATTGCAGCTGTTTTGCAAATGCTAGCATCGCATACCTCTATTTTTTAAGGGGAAAAGTGCTGTATCTCGAAAACCAGTAAAAAATTGGGAAATCTGCTTCGATGACGACCTACAACATTGTTAGGGCTAGGTACAGGCAAAATTTTGTGTCTTTCCAACCAAGGGTAAACATTGAAAATGAGTCGCCGCTCGCAATCTTAATCTTATGGGTGGCAAAAAATGCATCGTCAGGTTAAGCGGACCCTTAAGGGTTAAAACAGCGATCGGTCAGCAAGAATTGACGTCACTGTAGCACACCCTGCTTCATATTCAGACATTCAAATTAAACCTCGATACAGATGGTGGGGAGAATACCTTCATAAATACTATGTGTACCTGGAAAACTAGAAACTGCCGCGCGCCGAGGGAAAACACTTAAAACACAGAGGAGTGATGAGAAGCCACACTCCGTGCGGTCCTTGGCATTCTTCTCCAGCGTATAATAGGCAATAGCTATTCCATGAGTATGCGTGCGATATGGCCCTCATGGCGGCTCACGGGCCGTTGAACTGGCCCCACGTGTCAACGAAGTAAAGTCCCATGCGCACAAAGAGCTGTGCTCAACAAAAAATACTTAAGGCAAATGTTACTACTGAGTCGACATACCAGTCAAGTTTGATATATGCCATGGTACCTGATGACGACAAAAATTACAACAGGTTCAGTTGTACCTAGGAAGAGACGAAGGAAGGGGAACAGAACGTCATTTCTTAAAAAGTATTAAATCAAAGATAAGGTAGGGTAGGAAAACTACTGCCGAGGGCCTCTCCTTCTATTGCCTGCCTTAATTTTCGAATTGTACAGAACCCTACAGAAAAAAGTTTATGAACTGAACGAAACGAACGTGGAAGCCATGAAGTTTGACACTTTCTACCTCACAGTTATTTCAAACCTCCCCCCAAACGATCGAATGCTTAAATCCACAAGGAGCCCTGTCCAGTAGCAATAAGCTGGGTGAGCAGGAGAGTAATCTAGGTCAAGTTGTAGCGTTATCAACGCCCGCGGGTCACTGTCTCACCATTCATGGACACCATTCATTCTTCACCGACAGAGACGAGGGCAGTCCCTGTCAGCAGTAAGGGAGGCAATATCAAGGTCAAAAAATTTGGTAAAACTTATACCAAATTTTTCCGGTGCTTTGTTCTTTACGTTCCTGTACATTTTTTACTGTTCGACCTCCTGGAGGAGAACAAACAAAAATGTGCATTTTTTTTTGCTTCTGTGGTGTGAAATGCGGCATTTATGTGTAGTTTCCCTATCTCGCTGACTTTCACGAGTCAAAACATCCGTCCACAGGAGTGTTTTATATCCTTTGTTATCACATCAGCCATGTCACTCGTCACCCATGGAATCACGTCATCGTGCGGCTAACTCTAATCTAACTTACCTTGCGTATACTTCCAAACAATATAAATCTATCCAAACTTACCTTGCAAACTCTACATCTTCATCATAGGTAATTCATTGTATCACTAATCCATTTACCTACTTTTTATACAGGGGTACCAACTGCGCAACAGCGTTGCGTTTTGAAACAAAATAAGGCAAGGCACAGTGACCCTGACATTGCAGTCTAGGAACGGAAAGTGGGAACGTTTCCAAAACTAGCGGCGCCAACCAAAGGAACCGTAAAAACAAAAGCATTTCCACATTACAGTTTCTAGAGGGAAACACAAATAAATTCAGGCGTTCAACCAAATTCAAGCAGAGCACAGTGCTAGTGCTATCTCCTTTATCATTATCTTGCCTTCATTTTAAACGCAAACCCGTTTGTTTTATCACTTGAACGAGTTTACGAACAATGACTAGAATGGCACCCTGTTTCAAGATATAGGCCTGATACCTACCAAGTTTTATTTACTTGACATTAAGGGTCCGCTATATACCTGACGATGCATTTTTTGCCGCCCATAAGATTAACATTGCGAGCGGCGATTCATTTTCAAGGTTTACCCTTGGTTGGAAAGACACAAAATTTTGCCTGTACCTAGCCCTAACGATGTTCTAGGTCGTGTTCGAAGCAGATTTCCCATTTTTTTTACTGGTTTTCGACTTTTCGAGATACAGCACTTTTCTTGAGGTATGCGATGCTAGCATTTGCAAAACAGTTGCAATTAAAGAAGAATCGTAAGTACTATACGCTCAACGGGCAAACCAAACTTTGGACATAATATACAAATTATACGTCAATAAGAAAAACGAAAGAAAATATGAATCCCAAAGTAGATTTAAGTCAGCAGCTATAAAAAAAACTTCAAGCAGAGGTACCTATAGGTATATTTTAAACTTTTTCTATTAGTTTTACTTACATGCTCGTCGGCCCCTCCTCAGCCTTGTTCTCTCCTCACAGAACAAGATATCCAAAACACTCAGAACAAAACAGGTCCACCACCACAGTAACGCGGCACTTCAAGCCTAAGTCTTGATCCGACCTCTAATGAGGAAACACCAATTTATCAGGTATTAGAGAGGGCTTGTTTCAGGCCCACCAGGTCCAAGGCTAAAATCATTCGCTATCACACCAGACTCACCAGAGAAATTAGTAGGCATCAAGGATTCTAGGGTGGAGTGGGGTAATGTGTACCCATTTCATCTGGTCTCAGACCCCCTCGAGGGGTTAACCACTCGTTGGGAATCATTGGAAATCTTTATGAAATCTTGGAATTTTTTAAGTGGTTACCTCTTCGGGGTTTATCTTTCTATGAATATCGTTGGGAATCTTTGGAAATCTTTATGGAATCTCAGAGAATTTCAAGGAATCTCTGGAGTGGTTACCCCCTCGGCACCAACTAAATCAACCCAATTGACCAGAGAAAAATGCAGGTCTGAATTGCGAACTTGAGCGCCATGTGGCACACTCCACACTTTACACTGAAACTCCTGTACTATTTTGACGGTCAACGAGACAAGCCGCGCTCACCTCAACCTATCAATGACGCAATCACGCATTATCTAATAGAAAATTACAATAATTGAAATTTGAAATTAGGTATTACAAGATATATCTACTCAGCTTATCAAGATGTCAGATAACAAACACGGGTGAACCTCTACAGGGTTGAAAACACTGTACTGTACATTAAAGGTTTCCGTCCATGGCTTGTTCACCATGAGTTTTCTTCAAAATGTGTTTTTCACACCTATTTATCATTTATTATTTGCCAACCTAAGGAGAAATTCAAAAAACTGCTTCGATCACGCACTAAGTTACACCTTCTACATAACAACTGTAATAATTCGAAATTTTTATTCCCAGTCAAATACGCTCCCTAGCCGTTTGAAAAAACCGTGTTTCACGATTTTTAATTTACTAAAAAATTAATTTCTAATAATCCGAGAACAAATTCGAAATTCTGCTTCGAACGTTCCCTAGACATTTACTGGAGCTACTTCTATACAAAATTTCAAGGCAATCCCTCGGCCCGAAAAAATTAAAAAAAATTCAGAAGATAACATGGTAATCTAATGGGTGAAGCGTAGCCTTAACCACTGGTCTACTATGCATAACTGCATGAAGTGTCTGTTAATGAAAAGAACTAACCCATTATGCATTATACGTGTACCTCATCTACGCAGAGGTGCAATATTTGCCACTGGACCTGTGGCAGATACTCGCAATTTTGCGAAGAATCGCGGCATATTGTGGATTTGTGGGCCATATCTGACACCTGTTCTCCGCATTAGTGAGCGGGTTAACATTCTAGGGAAAGTTTGCTCACGGTTCTTATATCCAGGTTTAGTCTACCTAGTGCCTACACTGACTACAGTCGGCTCCTAGGTACAAGAATTACAATGAGGCAACATCTGATACGCGTTTTTAAATTTTTTTTCCGAGGTTGGAAAGACATAAATTCACCTCAAAGTAGTGGTGTGGGAAAATTTGAATTTGTAGGTGTACCTATAGGTACCGCGTTTAAGGCGGATAGAGTAAACACGGTAACGGGACCTCTAGTTATGTTTCTCGCTCAAACCCCTCAGCTGGTCACTCTACCAGCTATCGGACAGTAGCTCTGCCTACCAGCTCCCTAGCCATCGGGCAGCTCACGATGGGGACCTGCAGTTTTAAGAAGATTTTTGTTGACCACTCTGTCACTGATTACTGAAGCTGTTTTGTTATTGTTAGTGTGGGCTAGAACAGTGACGCACCTCGAACATTTCATCGGCAAGAGGGTGACAGTAGGTAACCAACCACTGCTAGGTAGGTCCCTAAAAATAGAAGGGCTACAGAAGCTAGGTAGGACACAAGCGAAGTTCGTACAAGGCAAGATGAACGCATAGGAGGCGCACCAATAAAATAACGTGAATAACCTCGTACGACCTTGCATTCAAGAGAACAACACAAGATGCACATCCCAAGCAACAGGTGCCAGAGAAAGACAACCTTCAGACGCAGTAACACCCCACAATCGTCACTACACAAAAATACGCCTTAGGGCTAACCTAACCCCGACACATTGCCACCAAAATTTTGGCCACTTTCGTGGACTGACACTAGAAAATAACTTCTGAATGAACAGCAAAGTTCCGAAGGTAACCATATTTTGTTTGTTGTTGTAAAGAAGGGCTGAATGGGGCAACGAACCTATTTTTTGTAGGCAGAATTAGCACAGACACTCACTATACGCGGCTGTAGCATGGAACACTAGCGCTACCGCCCGAAACTACTTCGTTCTATTGCCGGGCAAGCCGCAATGAACATGAGGACATTGGCCAATTTGAGCTATCTCGTGCTCGGGGTTATAGCTTATAGCTCAACGCCAACGATGCTCTGAGCTGGAGGTTTATTCGGGGAATAGTCAGTTACCTACTTACTTTGAGTTAGAACCACAAGCATGAGACCACTAACTAGGTAGGTATTATTTTGCCGTTTGACCCCTGCAGTGGTATTCCCTTTCTCGAACGCCAGCAAACCCACCCAACTAACACCTTCAAAATTTATTGTAAGAAGATAAGGCACGCCATGATGCAATATACGGAGAACAGATCTTCTTACAATAAATTTTGAAGGTGTTAGTTGGGTGGGTTTGCTGGCGTTCGAGAAAGGGAATAGACCTGCTGGAGTGCGCTATATAGTTTCACTGATTGTAAGGGCAATAAAAAATACACTAATTGAAGAAGACGTGACAAAGAAGGCAGATAATATCTGCAGGCAGTTTTTGGCTTATATATTACTTAAAAGATTTTAATTATTACTTATTTCTTTTCCTATCCTATAAGATACGAGTTCCACCGCACTTATTACTTATGCAGTGCACTCTGACTGTAAGTGAATAGAGAGCACTTTAAGCTTTGAGGGCGCGTCCCACCATACTCGGTTAGCGGTTAATCTCCAGTTAAATTCGGTTTTTACCGTTCAATAATTGAAATTTAACTGGAGTTTAACGTTAACCGAGTATGGTGGGACGCACCCTAAGTAAATAAGCAGTAGGAGGTATACCGTACCCCGTACCTCACCTATAAGTAAGTCACATATTGTAGGCAGGTATAGGTAATAATGTACCTAAAGTACCTTCCCTACTTCCGTCCTCCTAATCAGTGTTGTTATATTACTTGGATAGGTACCTAACTAAGTGCCAAGTGTACTGGAGAGACAGCAACTAAGGTGGAAGCATAAAAGAATGACTAAAAAAAAATCCAACTTGAAAAGAAATTACTAACTTCTGGTTGAGCGGTTATTTGTATTTGGAGTTTGCGTCTCTCTCACCAGAGCGTGAAGGGAGAACTGTAATCTGTACGACCACACACTCTGGCGGACAAACATCAAACTACCTCCCGTGTCAAGTCGAAATCATTGAAGAACATAATAACCTATATTCGAAAATGTAGGGGTAGTGTAGTTTCGCACGTTTCGCCATAGCAGAACCATGCTTGTTGATTAAACCCAAAGCCCATGTATTAGAAAGGTTGGAACCGTTCTTCTGCAAGAGTGTCAGCACTTATTCTTAAGTCTTACATAAACTACGGGGGTTTGGAGTTCGGCCTTCGGCCTTTTTACTTTAGGTATAATATCTTGTAATGGAGGTAGGTATACTTATTTAGAGCCGCAGCACAGAACGGAGCAGCAGCTCCATAGAGAAAAGTTTCTAGCTGAACAACACGGCAACAAGTACCTAATATATATAGTTGGAGTGACGAACTACAGAATAGTTGGAGACCACCCTGAAGCTGACGAGAATACAAAAAGAGGGAGAGGGCTGGTGATGAATTACTCGACTGTTGCGTTAACTTGTTACTTTGTCGCAAGAAAGTATTGTTTTTTACTTCCTCCCCCGTATGTACCAACCTACAAAGTCTGGGAAGGAGAAAGTAATGACATTATTCGGGGCATTTTAAGTAAATCCTCAAATTCCCCTTCCTCTTTGTCCAACACCAAGCAATGAAACTACTGAAGTCCATGGAGATGATTTGGAGAGGTATCTATATACATTCCTCCAGCTCCAGATTATGGTAACATCACTGACATCAGTTATTCCGGTAAAAGCCGGGAATACCGGTACCAAAAAAATAAAGAAAGTATTTATTTACTAAGTAACTCTAGGTACTTAAGTACCTACGTCGTTTTATATTTTTAATAAATACGAAAATACGTTTATCTTGAACTGAAACTGGCCAGCACTGCACGTGGAGTACATCCAGACATGTACACCGACTTTACATTTATTACATAATCATGAATCCGCAGGCTAGAGAATATTAAGCTCTCTGTATTTATATGGAAATTGCAACACCATATTGTCGCCACAACAATATTGTCGCAACCTCCGTAACAGAGAACTTAGGTTGGCGTTCTGAAATTGAAAATTGTTTATGTTTATTGAAATTGAAAAGTAAACAAGTGAGTGCTGAAAACGCCGGCTTTCAAGGTTTTCCATTTTCCTTTTGCCTTTTTTGGCTGGTTTTAGAAATGAGTTAGGATGTGCTGTTGTGTTTCAAAAGTAGTAGGGCAATGCCTTGTTGAAGTCGTGCCAGTGTTAGTGTTTACAAGCAAGAAACAAGAATATAGAAGGCGGTTGAGGACGATGTTGCGTCGACTTTGTGAAACTGCGCCACATATTGAAGGCGGTGAATATGGTGTCGATAGTACCTGTTTGTATATACCTAGTGTCCATAGAGAATATATCAGATTTATAACACGTGTACACCGACTCTACAATTACATAATCACGAAACCGCAGGCTAAGAACCGCAGTACACTACCTTGTGACATTTTAGATTTTAGAGACGTTTAAAGAATAACAACTATATTCCAGACGAATATAATGTATTGTAGCTTTCCGAAATACCTGCTTGGATTTCAGAGGTGACTAAGTAAGGGTTGAGGTAAGTTTAAAACTTAGTAAGTTCTAACCATATAGGTACTTGAACTCGTAGGTATCCGTAATGGGAAAGTAATGTAATATGACCGGATGAGAATGTAAACCTTATTTCCAAAACTGGAAAGGGAGGGGAGCAATCTAGCCTAGAAAGGGGATAGCAATCTAGCATCTAGCAATCGAAAGGGGTAAATCAATTAAACAAGACCTCTCTCACTTATTAAAGGGAATGCCATTTCCAGTTTTACTCCTAAATTAAGTTTGTTCGACACATTATGTCCCCGCTGAAATAACTATAATATGACGAAACGGATGAAAGCTTCGAATAAGCAGGAAAGTAAGAAATTACCTACCGCCTACAGTATAGGTAATGCGGGGGAAAAAAATCTCAAAGGGGCGGATGGAACCTCCTCTTATAAGGTGAAACTCTGGAGGGAGTTGGACCATATTTCTGACATAACACAGTGCCGTGTCCATGGCAACGCCTCATTATCGTGCCCCCGTCATACGTGAATTATTCCGTAATGTCCAAATAATACACGTGCTTACACTGATAGATTTTGGAACGCTATCAACCTCTTAAATGCTGAATTATATCGATCTGTTGGGATCTATTAATCGCTATTCAGTTGTCCAGTGAGATGTGAGCTGTATACTCTCGTGACTATTTGAATAGGTAGTCTCTCACCATTTAAAAATAAATAAAGAGTCACTGTAATAGACATATCAAGGACATAAAATAAATTGAAAGTCATTGTTCCCTAGTGGAGAAAATCCTGAACAGAAAGGTTCTATCCAGCCAGCGTTTCAAGGCTCGGAGAGCGGAAGCGTGCGTCGCTAGAGGACACCATGCATGCAGCATGCCTTCATCATATAAAATGTAGGTACACCTCATGACACTGGTCATAAAAAATAATAGGGTCAATACAGTTAGATAACGTGGGAAAATCATTTCAACAACCTATATCCGTCAGCAATGTAGCCAGATTTTTATATTCAATGACAATGACGCAAAATGCCAGGAGTCGGAGGCTGCATGTGAGGCCTAGAGCATCTTTGCCTTCTTCGGGTTGTCCGGTAATATATAGACAAGACAGGGGCAAGGGGCTGTCGTAAAAAGCAAAAACAGTGGCCCGAAGCTACTACCTACTCCTGTTAGATGCATGCAACAAGACGAAAAGTTTCTTGCGTCAGGTTGCGAACCTGTACCAGAAATTACACGAACGCACGTAACTTCACGGACATTAAAAGCGCCCCCTCCCTCATACAAATACATGGAACTTCCCTTGCCTATACATGCTGTGAAGAACAAACTTCCATAACTTCCGAGTGGCGGCCTTTGTCTGAGAGCTGTGCTGGGCGATGTTTTAGCATGTTTACGTAATATAGGGTGAGTTGTAAGTCGGTAGGTATGAGACGACGATAATCCCACAAAGCAGCCTGAATAAAGTTTGTAAGACTTAAGGCTATACACGCTCGCTGGGTATCATCAAACAACTCTCGACTCTATAATACTTCACCAACTTTGAAGCGGGGACTCTTATACTCAGCCAGGATTGGGATTAAGGAAGGAGATGAACGTGAAGAGGAACAGAAAGTGAAGACCAAAAACGCTATTTCTGAAGCTATACGCGAACTGACGGTTGCTACCAGGGGCGAGTCCTTATAGATACTGACCGATCTCTGTGCCACCTGCGCCACCTCACAGGTGGCGTAAAATGTCCAAATACAACACACCGAAGTTTAGGAGGGAATACTTATTCCTCCTGAAAGTAAGCAATACAAACAGCCCTAAAACAAGTGTTGGATTGAATTGGCGTTTGCCCCGCAATAGTTTCCCCCGTATATACCCCACGCATAAGGTATGATTCACAATTTCCCTAGATCTGACTACTGACTACTTTTATAGCTTGTTCAGCTAACAGACTAAGGCTGAATTTCATCACTTTCCGATAGTGTCTATAACGAGAGGATTTAACGAACGGATTTACGTTATCGTATGTTTAGCTTACGACAAGTGCGATCGCAGAGAAACAAGTGCAAGTGCAAGGCATTTGTCGTAAGCTAAACATACGAAAACTTAAATCCGTTCGTTAAATCCTCTCGTTAAAAAACACTATCGGAAAGTGGTGAAATTCAGCCTAAACACTTAACCACAAAATCGTGTCCTGGCTTCCGTTTTACATTTTCGAGACGATCCTGCATCACGGGGAAAGTCATATAGAAAGACTACAAAGAAACATTCACTTCTTCTTATATTAGGGAACAAAACAAGACGTTGGTCTTGGTCTCGGTGTTGTGTATGAGTGCTACAATAGTATTGCCCCAGTTCACGAAATTAACGTTAGCTTGCACCTTTCCACTGACGGACGAATTACAAACTAATTAATTAGTTCGCGCTAGGTGGATTCAAAAGCTTCCGAGTTGTAATTAGAATCCTTTTGACTTTAGAGAGAAATGTTGCTGAAGTCATGAGACTCGTAAGCCATGAATCATGATATTATCATCTATGCTTTTGCGGTAGGTATGTAGGAACCCAGTTCAGTTAAATATCTATACCAACAACAGAGATGGATTATACAGGGCAAATTTTATATGCCACTCACAGGTATAATAAATACAATTGTATATAATCTGCAAAACAGTCACCGAGGGATTAACCACTCGTTAGGAATCTTGTTGGGAATCATTGGAAATCTTTATGAAATCTCAGGGAATCTTGGAATTTTTTTGGAGTGGTTTACCCCTACAGGGTTCATCTTTCTATAAATATCATTGGGAATCTTAGGAAATCTTAATGGAATCTCAGGGAATATCAAGGAATCTCTGGAGTGGTTACCCCCTCAACAGTCACTGAGTTCAAATAAAGGGTTCGACAATGGTCGCACTTGACTTTCTCGCAATTTTTATCGAAAATTTTGATTTTTTTTACGTGAATAATTTTTTTTTTGTCAGAATTTTAACTTTTTTTAAAAAGTATTTTGCCACACAATGGATGATACTTTAAGGCACCTGCATAACGAATTTCAAACATATCCGTCAAACAGTGAAGTGTCGCTCGACGCGCAAAGTATATGTTTTCTATTTTGCATGCCACCGTCTTAATTTTTAAGTAAATGAATAACTATTGAAAATGCCCTTGAAGCATCTATCTGAGACCACTTTCACCAATTTTCAAGAAAATCCGCCGATTAGTGTTGTTGCAAATCCGTTTTAACCAATCAAAAACGTGATTTCCATTTTTGGAAAATGTTTCCTACGATAATGCCAATATTGGCCCAAATTTTTGGCCCATCTCAAAAAGAATAAAAATGATCCTGTAGCATCTATTTGGGAACACTATTGCGAAATTAAAAGGATCTAACTTTATAACTGTAGTGCCAAATCCGTCTTGACCAATCAAAAACGAGATTCTAGTTTTTTTTCCTATTTTTGACTTTATTTTGCCTATATTGGCCGCAATTTTGAATTTATTGAATATTTCTTCGACAAACCTTTAAGTAATGTTATTAAGCACAAGTTTGTGGATTTTTGTGAAATTCCGGCTAATACTGTTCATGGGGCCAAGATTTTCACGTATGGGCCAATTTTGGCCCAAATATTTGGCCCATCTCCAAAACAATAAAAATGATCCTGGAGCATCTATCTGGGAACACGACTACAAAATTTGAAGGTTCTAACTTTATTACCGTACCGTGAAATGCGTCTTGAGTAGACAAAAACACGATTTTGAATTTTTTTTGACACTTTTTTGACAATAGTGGGCGCAATTTTTGAGTAATCAAAATTATATTAAAAATGTATCTCGGAACTGATTTTAGACATCTATATTCCAAATTTGAGCCAAATCGGTAGACTGGTGTGACCTGTAGCCGCGCTACAGACAAACGGACGGACGGACGTACGTACGTACGTACGTACGTACGTACGTACGTCGGACGGACATGACCTAAAAACCACTTTTTTGGTATCTAGGACCTCTGAAACGCCTTTTGCAATGAAAATCTCAAAATCGAAATTTCGCACGATAACATAACTTTCTCAGCCCATGTATTACATACGGGCGAGAAAGTAAAAACTGCGACGAGTCTGTTAGATATGAAGTGGACGGTAATTATTATATAATACAGTGACGACGGAGCTCACTGTAATGGAAAATTGAAGATTTGCAGCGCTGGAAATTGTATAGCAAAAGCTCGAGGGAAAGTTTTAACAAACCCCCATGAATTCCCCGAAGCAACGTAACCTGGAAATCGTATTGAGATAAATTGCGTTAGGTTGGTAGCACAAAGTTGTTTATGCTGAATCCGGCAAAGAGCGGAGCTGGGAAATCACCCTAATCATAATCTGATATTACCGGCCCCCTCTCAACTGAAAAGGCTATTTAGTATTTTTCACGGAATCTCTTTTGCAAGTAAACTAATTATTTGAAGCAAAGGAAAATGCGTTTAAAAAGGGAGAATAAAGTCAGATTACAGTAAATGAGTTATCAGGAATTCAAAGTAACTTTTATATAAGCAGGTACATACCAAAGTCGTGGAAAATTATTTATGAAAAATTTTTTGTGTAGCTGGAAAAAATGTATCTCAATAGCGCCTCGTGGTGACTTGGTTCATTTTCTGACGGTGGCAATAAAAAACTCAGCGTCGAAGTTTTGTGCGGTCACAATACTCTGTATGCATTACATATTATACCTCATATTACCTGCTTACTTCATACAAGTCTACAAATACTACATGCCAGTAACAACTCTCTGGCCTATAAGCCGCAGCACGCGGCAGTTAAGTAGGATGCCAAGCTCGGTAGTCAGCAGTCAGCACTAGCCAATACCAGCTCCCCAGCCGTCGTGTTAGTACACAACGGGGCCTAAAGTTCTGAACCTCTGATCCACCACAGCAAGGGGGAAACCACTCCAGAGATTCCTTGAGATTCCCTGGTATTCCATAAAGATTTACAAAGATTCGCAACGATATTCATAGAACGCTGAAGGGGTTACCGCTCCAAAAAATATTCCAAGGTTCCCTGAGATTTCATAAAGATTTCCAATGATTCCCAACGAGATTCCCAACAGCCTCGTTACGCATTTCACTTGACATGCTGACTGCTGACCATATCAGAGGTGAATCAAAATAACTTTGATAGGATCGGAATGGAACTGGTGTGACCCGGCTCTCAGCAGTGTACCTTGAAAAGACAACCAGCTATAGAATCTAGAAAACTCGGCTATCGAGGCTGCTTGCTCTTTGAGTACTTAAATTGAGAGTCTTTTCAAAAGCGAACCTATTAATTCCTGTTCAATATAGGAAGTTAGAGAGTTCCCCTTTGATCTCCAAAGTCTCGGGGGTATAACCGCCAAGCGCACTTCCTGCGCAACTCGCAATTTCAATTTCATAGCTTCAGCGAGACAAGTTACCAGTCAAATCTGTGGAAGCTGAGCAGCTTAGCGCCAGGCACGGAAAAGGTTCCCCCACCTTCACACCTTTATTTTTAATAATTTACCTTCATTCAGAATTCGGCATCAGATTTTTCCACCCTCATCGGCGTTTCCTTTTGGAAATCATTTGAGCGAAACTCCAATAAAAGCTTTCAATTGGAATTCTGTTGTGATTGAGGGATAATGTTTTCCAATACCTACCTCAGATTTCTTCTTGACTTCGCAAGTTCAAATCCTGCAGCAATTTCAACTTTGATAACTGGCGTGTATCCACAAACTTCGGGAAAGCAGAATCACAGCAGTAAAATGAGGAAATATGCGAGAGGTATGTGAAATAGGCAAGAGAAGGAAACTGGTTATCCCTAACATCATTGTTATACCTTTGGTATACCTTCAAGTGTTCTTAGGGTCACTATTTCTTCCATTCTGTAATGTCCATAAAAGCTGCAGATGCACTGAATAACTAATTTATGTTGCTGAAGGATGTCGTGAGTAGGTATATTGTATTTATTTATTTCTTACACTTCTGGCAAAAGGATGCTGTATATGATTTCGTATTACGACGAAACTTATAGCGTTGAAGAAGAGTAAACGAAGCCTCCAACCTGATTGCCTATTATATATTAATTTTCCCTCCTACAACCGTAAAACTAAGTTAGAATTCTAAGAAAAACAAATGTACAAAACCGATGGCATGACCATGTCAACTCCGATTCGACTGAAGTACTGAATCGAAATCGAAAGTGCTTCATCATGTCATCCCATCAATAGCAGCTGTGTTTGACAAATATTATTAAATATTCAAGAAAAACCTATTGCTCATAGACCTATCACCGTGGGCCTCAAGGGCCGAGAATAGTACGAGAATATGCTTCCATATAGTAGAGAAAAGCTGGAAAGTTGCTTAGCTGACAGTTAGCGCCCATCGACTAAACAGCAGAGCTGATCGCGACTGATCCAGCATGCTTACTTTTCAATGAAACAACTTTCTCAGGGTAGTGCAAGGTACAAGTCGCGCCTACCTGGTCAAAGAAGATCCGCCGAGACGAAGTGAGTGGGAGTGTCAAGGGGCAAGTCGACGGCGGCACTCGCTACTGACTCTGACGATCTGTCGCTGACACGCACGCTGTGAGGAGCTGCTGAGGTGCGGGCTCCTTCTGCGCCTGCGGCCCAGGGTCGGACTGTGCAACAGGTGGTGTGGACCCACCAAAAGAACGATCCTGCACGCCACCTTATCTTGGAAAACTTCCTGGCGACGAAGAATTTAACTGAATGGAAGACCGTACCATCCGGTGCTCGATTTTGTATTAACCTTGTTATATGGAAAATGGATACATACCTGGATATTTAATGAAAAATAAAAATAAAAATACATGGTAAATCTTAGATTTTCGAGTAATGAAGCGAACTTGTATCCTATCCTGGAAACGTCTTTGAAAAAAAAATCACACTATTATAGACGCTGAGATTTGAGATTGCACTGCAATCACGGCTGAACCCCGAACAATTACTTGAAAGGGAGACGGAACTTCGTCTGATAGTTCTCACTCTCTAGTTTTGGACTAAGGCTGAATGACTAAGTAAGCAAGTGGCAATCTTGAGGATCCACAGGCGTGCACGGATCATCAACTGCACGGAACATTGAATGAGACCGCGGGGGAGAGGTGAGGAGAGTTGGAGGGAGGGGAGCGTGATATTGCAAATTCATGAGGAAAGGATGGGGACATTCCAGGACTGGAGACGCCAACTGTGTCACGTGATACCTTCCACCCTCCTGTGGTCTGTACAAACCGGCCTACTTTCACCACCCTTCCACATTTTCTCTAATCCGGGATGGAGAGGACTGATGAAATCGAAACCTCCTCTGAGGACTGCGCCGATCCGAGATTTCCACTTCTCAAGTTTCAGCGGTTTCAAAAATGCATCAACTAACGGTGATTCGCAGGGGCGGGAAGAACACTGATCAATTTTCAACAAAGCGAAGCTTTTAGGACCATTTCAGATGTCTGGCCTTGAACCTGAAATACGAACAACGAAATGTTTTGGAAGTTTCAAATTAGGCTGGTATTGTATATAGAAAAGTGTGACCTAGATGACGTAAGACGACAATAAGAGTCCCCACCCATAACCAAAGAAACCTTGAAAACCTGAAGAAGTCCCGTGCACTAGTGAACTTGACATGGTTGTAATGTGTAACAACAAGCGAGATAGAGAGAGCTTTGGCCTAGTTCCGCCAAAATCTGTCACTGAATGAGTCAAAGCGTGAATTGAAGTGCATGTAATGATGCGATAATAGTGATAGTGCCCCCATTTGGCTGCCTATAGGCCGCCCCCATGCCCATGCCTATGCTCAAGCAGAGGATACCCACTGCCCCGGCTTCAACAATGGGTCAAGTACACACCCGAACGCAATGCACCTACTTAATGAATTTACTGTCAATGCCGCGGGATTTCACACTCCCGACAACAAAGAACTAAGTCAATAAACTTTCTTTAAAATATTTAAAAAAAATTCGTACAGGTACAGGGTTAACTTGGAATCTGGAAGGATGGCAAACAGAAAAAGAAACAGGAATAGGAACAGGAACGAATAGGATAGGCTATAGGTTGTAGGTTATAGGTTATAGGTTATAGGTTATAGGTATAGGTTAGGTTAGGTTTTAGGTTAGGTTCTTTACACCCACCTTCGCGCAGAAATTGTGCCTTAATAGGCAGTGCGCGCAAAAAAAAAAAAAAAAAAAAAAAGAAAACGAACAATGGAACTCAAAATAGCGGCAAGCTTAGATAGGTGAGAACAAATCTTATTGAAACTTTTATTTACCTATATATGGCAAGTTCTGCCAGTAATACAGGGGGCGAAAAGTATCTTTTCCAATTTCCAAACTATAGTTACTGGATGATTTAATAAAATACATAGGTACAATGGAAATTGTAAATTTTTCAAAGAAGCGCTGATGCGGCCAAATAGTAGATCAAATTGTACCATGCACCCGCGCAATCCCTCGCTTATTTATTCAGGCTCAGTTTAAACAACTGTACTGTACAGAGATAAAAAACCCTGACAATCTGAATAAACTGAACCAGAGAGATAACATTTTTCGTGATACATAGGGGGGATCTGAATTAAAATGAATGATAACAGCGAAATTGGAGTAACATGCATGGGAAGTACGGAAGAGGGTTAATTTTGTGATATGACATCCGCTTTATGACAAATACAATATTCCTCTATCACACCATCCTGAGGTTGATTTTTCCATTATTTCTGAAAACGTTATCAAATATGTGTACTTAGTTCTACCCGTTTTAAGCATACCATAAATAAATAAATAACGGTACAGCTGATAGCTGAGGCCACCCGTCAATGTGGTTTCTTCTTTCGCCAAATCTTTGTTAAGTACATGAGATTTTTTTTTTTTTTTTTACATTTTTCTGCACTCCTTTCTCTTTCTCTCTCTCTCACGCGCGAAAAGTTGTTCCAGAATCTGGGAATCTGTGTATCCGATCTGTATGCTTTTACTATTATTCCTTAGATAGAGAAGGGATGGAAGGTACGTGAGACTAGAGCACTCAGCCATAGTGGTTGAGAGAGTGCAGACAGCATGGAGCTGTAAGCCGCATTCCGATTGGATCCATGAATCACCATCAGCCATCATCCGTGTGCCAGTAGGACCCGAAAGGGAAGTGGTTTGATGGTACAGATAGATAGATGACAGCAATGGAAGAACGGGTCGAATGAATTACAATGAGACGGAGTTGAAGGTCAATTTCAGACAGGGAGGTACATCAAGTCCCCAGAGAGGCCGGCGAAAGGTTTCAATCCAAGTGACGAGGTGGTCTAACAAGTAATACCATTTAAGATGAGAACGATCGATGAAATCGATAGACTGTAGAAAGCTCCGATACGAAAGAGAGTTCTGAGTTGATGCAATATCTGGAATACAGAAATTCCAACAGAGACGCCTCCACACAGGCTCCATATAAGACCGAATTGAGTTACCAAATACACAAACCTGATTTAGACGGACAACAAAGCCAAAAATCATTGCTTGATCTGATATGACCTAATGTCGGCAAGTAAAATCGTCGAAAGTGATCGGCACGAATGAGGTTGACTGAAGTCACTGGAACTCACTGGATCTGTCCAGAGACTCTCAGCAGTCAGCAGATAATACCCATATTTCCCATAACAATCAGAGAAGAAGTAATCCGCAGGAACTTTCTGCCCGGAGAAAAATAAAAAAACAATTTTCTCAGAAATTACATTTGAAGGCCGGAGTGTCTCAGATCTCGTATCTATCCCTTCGCTGGCTCATTCCGAAACCCTCTCTATATAGCGAGAAGATTTCCATGGTCGTTACAGAGAGAGAGAGTACTCTTATTAACAGTTCAGATAGGTAGAAAAACCAGAAGATGCGTCACCGCAACGCATGTAACGCGGCAGCACGCGGCATGGCGGCGTAACCCTGACATCTCCTCCTGGAAGCCGATTTGCATTGCAGGTCTCGAACAGAGGCCTCGACCATGAATACCTATCTGGATCGTACTAGGACTTGCCTGGTTCTGGGCGGGAGGAGGTGCATAAGCAATTGTTGTTGTACTATAAATCAAAGGCACGTGGTCGCGAAGGAGAGGAATTGTCAGACGCGGTCGGGGTGTCAACTGGTGCAGTGGCTTCTGTGTTAGTGCCTAAAGCTATTGGATACCTGCTTACTCCATATTTTGAAGGGTAAGAAACAGAAAACCAAATATGATAGGAAGGAGTGATTTTCAAACCGAACGGTTCAAACCTGTTTGCAAACTTTTCGACTAAAGTTGGAGGTACAATATTATGCCAAACTCAAAACAGAAACAACAGGTTCTATATCATGCCTTATGCCTTTCTTTCATTGTGAAATATATTTAACAGTATTTATTCTATAGTTATATAGGTACAGTAACTTTTGAAAAGTGATGGTGGTTTTAGGGTCCAGGGACCCCTTACTGCAAAGGGTGGCAGTTGAAATGTCAAAACACCTTAACCTGTAGTTCCGATATCAGATCTGTTCTTTAAGCTTTTAGTTCGCTTAGATTGAACTGGGATTTCGGCAAGCCTACCCTTATTCGAGCAGAGAGTGGGGAGCTCTTCGTTAATGGCGGCAACTGATTAAGAACTTCTTAAACTTTTTTCGAAACAGTTCTGGACTGTATAGAGGGTAGTTACAAATATTTAAATCTACTAAACTTCTCGGATAATATAAAACGCTGCAGCAGGAAGTTTTGTGTAACAGTTGACTCACTATACTTGCATACAAAAATGCCCAACGAAAGTTTGTTGCATAACTATTATAGCAAGCCATAGTCCAAATTTTTAGAACCGACCCATTACTCCACGAACAAGTAGGGAGTAGAAATATATTTTTTATTGTTATTTCAAACAGGATTGAGATGGCAATCATAGGATATCAATCGGTGCCGCGGAATGCTGCTCACTGGTTGATGACTTGATCCAACGCCCGCGATCACACCATGTCATATTGTTATTATGAAAATACTTTCACTCAGTCACTCAATTTGAGTGTTCGCAGATGTGCCATACGAAAGCATAGAAAATTGAATTGCTTACATCATAGAATAAACTTTTGAGGCGGGGAGGGATCTCTAACTGTTTTCCCTGGAAGAGGCCCAAAGCGGAAAATTGAATTTGCACAATCCCTCGGGTGCGCCACAGAATAATATCACTGAAGGAGGGGGAAGCTAGCAAGCAGAACTTTTGTTCTTCCTCGAGAAACTAAAAGATAACTTATGGAATAAAAAATGGAAAAGTATTCGAGCCGCTACCACGTCCAGTCTGTAAGCAGTGATGCAGACGCCGAATTCGACTTCTATTTGAAAAATCCAGCCGACAGGAGTATAGGAGGGAGAAGCCCCTGCTCTGAAGAAAATAAATAATTTGTTTTCTCTTCATATTAAAAAATTTTTCATAATAAAATTGTTGCAAGAATAAAAATTTTACAGTGAGGAGGAAGAGAAAAGATGAAGAAAATATTTCGAAAAATAATGGAAAACTGGAACAAACGAAATACCGACCTTTCTTTTCATGTCTGGAAGTTGTATAGATAATCTACGTATTGAGATATATGAGAAGGTTGCTTTCTCAGCAGCGCTTCAGTCCTTTATTGACATCCGAGCTGACAAAGGAAATATAGGAAGCTCGTATCGCTTCCATCAAAAGGCAGCCAAAATGCCAGTCCAGCTGCCCCTTAGAAATAACGTCAGGTCCACTAGTTTAGCAATTTGTTGCCTCTGTCTGGTGCGTTTCTCACAAAAACTGTACATTTTTTTCTTTTTATTATACCCGAACCCAAAGGTAATTGCTTTTCGTGGAACACATTTACCTTTCTACTACTTCATCAAGTGAGGGAGTAGGTAGAAACATTACGTACAAAGAGAAGTTTGAATTCCGGGTAAAGAGAAAGGAGTACTGCTGAAATTAAAAAGGTAAAAGGTTATATATCCCTGGCTCCTTTTGCAAAACGGTCGTAAATTTCAAATTGTTTTAGGCCGAAATAGACGACTTATCTCCCTAAGCATTTGAAATGAGTCACTTTTTTCACTGTAAACACTCTTAGTACGATGGGAAAGAACAGGGAGTCAAGATATAAGTATACAATACCGATATGACAAAGTAGGTGGTGCCTACTGACCCGCACTGCACCAGGTACTGCAGCTCGTGATGGCAAATATTAAATCAACTGTCACTGACGGACACTGAGGTACAGTTAGTTATGCATGGTTCGTAATGACTGACAAGAGTGGGACAAATCAGCTCATTGCGCCAATAACATAATATTTAGGTCAACAAAATAACACACATTACTTTGAACTACATTTACGAGGGACATATTTCCCATTTTAGGGCCACAGACGAGGAGGTAACCACTCCAGAGATTCCTTGAGATTCCCTGAGATTCCATAGAGATTTCCAAAGATTCGCAACGATATTCATAGAACGATGAACTCCAATAAATTCCAAGATTCCCTGAGATTTCATAAAGATTTCCAATGATTCCCAACGAGTGGTTAACCCCTCGGCCACAGAGTTTCCTTCATTTACCAACAGATATCAGTCATTTCTTAGTGAACAAAATATACAATATCGAATTGCGAAAAGTCAAGTTCGCCATCCGACTACGTTATCAGTTATCATTATCAAATGACGTCAAGGCAAGGTATATAACAGAGCCATTACAAATAAAAATGCTCACTAAAAATTAACAGTAATTTTCCGATTTTAATGGTTATCAATAGTGAATTGCAGGTTGTTTATTTACAAGATTGCGTGGGAATATTTGTAGAAGCAATGCACGATAAAAGCCAGATATGATCATCCCATAACAATGGCACCGACGATAAAGGAAATTTCTACTGACGCGATTCCAGAAGTAATGCCACGTCAATGAGTTCAACGTTTTGGGTGACTAAGGGTGCGTCCCACCATGCCCAGTTAAAATTAAACTGGAGATTTACCATGTTAAATTTAACTTTTAAGTTAAACATAGGACAAAATCTCCAGTTTAATTTTAACTGGGCATGGTGGGACGCACCCTAAATGATTTTATATTAATTATCATCGAAGTGAGAAGGGAATGTTTCATGTTAGAAACGAGTTTTTTGCGCAGAAATAGAAAATTGAGTTTTTTATGGTGAACGAAAACGTAAAAAAAAAAAAATAATAACGAAAGCCTGAACCTGTTCCCGAGCCACTATTCTAACTCTGGTCCATCATGAAAATCCATATTAAAAGAAGGAAGCAGTGCCTGACATAATCTTGCACGTAATAAATTGACAATATAACATGTTAATAAACTGGAGTTAAATTATGTTTGCGAATATTGGACGCCTCCGCAGGCTCCAACGTCAACTTTCCATCTCCGGGATTCAGGTTTTCAGGTCGAATCACAGCATCATCCTCCCCCACTGTTCACTTCCAGGGTTTTATGTTTGTCGTTAAAATATGTCATGTATAGGTCAGATGTTCTTAAAGCCAGGGAACTGCGACCCAAACGCCTGAATGTTCAGCTGGTTGAAGCCGATCATGGCAGGTAGGAAGTTTATATACTCCAGCAGCAGATACCTTTGCCTTCTACATCATGACGCTCTCCCGATCTCGGACAAAAGCGATAAACAGCAGCTGCTATAACATCCTAAAGTTAGACTGTCGAGATACAATAATAAACAAACCTTTTGACGTCTCCTGTTAGATCGAAACCATAGGAAAGAATATTCGGAAGGAACACATCATGCTGTTACATAAACGTAAATAAAACAAGCACCTTCCACCTTCGCATGTCATGCAGAATGCCCTGTTCGGACGATAATGCAGGAAGGGAAAGAAAAAGTGTGAGACAGAAGAAAGGTCCTTGGCGAATGGATTTGGCGAATGTTGTCATGAAGAGACAGACAGCAGCCTCAAATAATGGTGAGCTTATGCAAGAAACCCGCTGGACATAGAGCTCTGCAGAGTGGGAGAGAGTGAACTGAGAGGAGGGCACATCATTTGTCACTTGGTTTGGCAGCCGTTCTCACAGGCCATGAGTCACAATAATTGGCATACCTTCCGGGCAGGGGCAACCTATCTTACATGGTCGAAAGTTCGCAAAAAATATTCATACTTTCTTGAGGCCCAATTAGCGTTCTGGAAAAGCCTCTCAATCAACAGTTCTTTTTCCCACCTCTCTTCACATGCTTTCTCTCGAAAGCAGTTAATAATTTCAAATTAGTCCGGGCAGAGGTAACCGATTCTACCTAGGGTCACAGTTCTAAAATGAAAAGAAAAAAGTAAAAAAAAACTCCTATCTTGACTAGTGACTCATCTAATAAAACGAAAATTCCCAAGAGATCCCTGCATCCCCCGTCCTGAACCAGGCTTTGTATAGATATTGTCACGTAATGATTCGTGTTTTTCACCAGAGCTTTGCCTCTGTCTCCCCGACTGACTGTCAGTTCTACGTGGGTGTTGCCACGTGGCCAGCCGCGCTCTGCACGTATAAGGCTGATAAAAGTAAACACTCGCTCAAACCAAAACTGCTCAGTTGCCAGTGGCTCCTCATAAGGCTAAGACTCCCCAATGAGTGCTTAGATTCATAGGGCTGGACTTAACACTATACTTTATTACCCCGGAACGGAGATCCCGTGACGGTATGTGATGTATACTTTAACGCGAACTATCTTTAGTGGCAACTGTCGAATCCCCATCACTAGAACCTATTTTCCACCTATGTTTAGGTATCTTAAGGAGGATAGCGTAAACGTAGAGCAAACGTGCACCCTAGCTTCCTTCATTACTCGCTCCTGACTGATAACAGTGATAACACAACAGTAGGTTTTGTATTCCCGCCTTAGGGAGTTCAGGCCCTGGGCTGGAAGCACCCAGTGTGTGGGGCATTGAAAAAAAAGTAAACGCCTTATGTATTATGTGACTTTCTTCTTTTTCAGTGTGAAGAAACAAACTTTTCAATGAATCCGATTCAGTTCATCACTGCAGCACTTGCGCTCCTCAGCACGGCTCAAGCTTTTCCAGGCAATTTTACAAATGCTTTGGGTAAGTACGAGAAGTCTACAATTTCCCAACACAACCTACAACTGCAAATTTAAATAAATAAAAAATAAAATCTATGATACAGACATTTGACGGTATAAGGTAGATACTAATTTGTAAGGTAGTAGAAGGTACCTAACTGAAATCGAATCTGAAGAAAGTTACAGAATATTTTTTAAAAAATTATTAAAATTACTGAAATCTTATTTATTTGAAATGTAAGTATTTTATAGTTTCGATGAATTTCTTATCTCATAATTTTTACTGGAAAACTAGGAGTCTCACCTGTTATAGGAGCGAAAAGGTCAACAAAAAAATATGCCAAAAAAGTGAGTGAGTTCTATCCCACATGAAGTCCTTCCCACATTGGAGAAGCAATAAAAAGAAAATAAGATCTCATAAAGGAAAACGTATAGACACAAACGAGTAGATCTTTACTTTGAAAGCTTTCGTTCGATATCAGGGAAAGGCCGAGTATTTGCTTTTTACAGCACATCTCGCTCGTCGTAAAAACGACTGTAAACAAGCATTTTCACGGCATTTTTCTTCTATGCTAGGATATAAAAGCTCAGCCGACATTTCGCGTACATCCTCTTAAGTATCGTTTCAATTTGACCGCTGCGGTTTATAGCACTCGTAAACCATTGTTTTAAGCGAACAGCTCATAAGACGATTTTAATAAAACTGTGACTATTTCGCTGAGTTTAATCCTACCAATGATATTTGTTGACGTTTTTTACTTTCTCGCTAGCCATATATGGCGAGAAAGTATTGTTTTCGTGCAAAATTTCGAAATTGAGATTTTGGGTTTCCCATGATCCTGGGGGTCCCCTGAGTCCAAAAAAGTGGTTTCTGGAAAAAGTCTGTCCGTCCGTCCGTCCGTCCGTCAGTCAGTCAGTCAGTCCGTGCAGTGCTCTAGCGCCTATACCGTTCCTCCGATTTTGATGAAATTTGGTATGGACCTGTCTAAAATCACTGCCGAGGGGCATTTTTAAGGATTTTTTGATTGGTCAAAAATTGCGGCCGCTATTGTCAAAAAACCGCCAAAATAATTCAAAAATCGTGTTTTTGGTTACTTAGACAAGCGCCGACGGTACACTTTTCAATCTATAACACTGAAAATTGGTATGTGTGTTGACAAATAGATGCTTCGAGGTCATTTTCAACTAAAATTGAATTGGTTGAAAATTACGGCCGTTCTGGACCAAAGTTCGATCGTTTCGGCGCCATTCACATTTATTGACCGATTGTCATGAAATTTGGTAAATTTGTGTAGAACCATGTAACTTAAACATCTGTCGAACATAATTTTGTTATCTTCAAAATTACGGCCGTTGTAGTAAAAAAAGTGTCGAAAATGAGTTGAGAATGAGAAACCACGTTTTTGAATGGTCGGAACACATTTGGGACTACAGTAATAGAATGACAGCCATGAAACTTGGTATGAGTGATCTCAGATAGATGCTCGTGGGTCATTTTCAACCGATTCTCGATTGCTTAAAAATTACGCCCGCAAAAAAATCTCAAAAAACCCCCCCAAAAAAAAAATCATTCTGGGCGAGAAAGTTAAGTGCGACTGTTGTCGGACCCTTTATTTAATTTATGAACGCGAGCCATCAAAGTTTTATCTATCTAAAACTGCCTCAAATTATTTGGGTGCACCATGACGGTTGAAATGTTAGTTTTAGAAACTCATCAAAGAGCTGAATACTCGTAGAGAAGAGAGTGACATTTAGTGTGGTTGACATGTGCTGAAACATTGCTTTCAGCGGCCTCATCAGTCCCATTTCAATCTCCCCCAATACACATCAAAGGGCCAGTACGAGCAAATAAGTAGATACGGACTGAAGCCTCCACCGCGATAAAACGGCCAGGTTCAGCTAAAAAACGATCGTAACACCAAGCTTAAGCACTAATCGCGATTACCTTGGCTTGATTATGGTACTGCCGTTTAGTGCCAAATATTTTATGGCAAGAACGACCAAACAATGTACAAATTAAATTGTGAGGAATGGCCTCAATGCACATTTGTTCTGGAATATAATGTTCTTTTTACCGTTAGAAACTACTTTAATATATTGTGGTTTTATTTACGATTTACTCTTAGCTCGAGACCGACGCAGTGGTGGTTACCCCAAATTCCCCATGCTGCCCATGCTGGACGAGCCGCCAGTCCAGGCACCCATCATGTGTGGAAGCCGCACTGTCGAACATCGCCCTGTCCTCCCGACCTACAAAATTGTAGGAGGAACTGTGCCACCCTACGGAGCCTACCCCTGGCAGGTTAGCAACATCACATTTTTCATTCATTTCTTACAAAGTATTGTTTAGTAAAAGGTGCAAACAGCGATAGTAAGAATGAGTCTACCATCACAAACTGTATCAAGAAGATTTCTCGTACTCCTGAATACCTAAACGAAAACGGAAGCAGAATGTTTTTCCTAATACACGGAATCAGGTCCAAATTTAGAAAGAGCTTGCTGAAGATGAAGCTGAACTCTTCCAAATATTCCCAGTTAAATTACAACACCATTAAGGTCGACTACACGTACTTGGTTCGCAATGCTACGTACTTCAAGCCCTACTCCGAAGTTACAGGGCGAGTGAAAAGTGTTTATAGGGGGATGTAAACCTGAGACTCTTTGTCGTGAGGTAGTGTTGTATTTTTGCATAAAATGGAGTAATAAGCCCATGCACGGGAGCGGTTTTAAACAGTCAACTACCAGTCCACATGTTTTTTTGACAGATCGTGAAAACACAACACTACCGCACGCGGAATATTATTTGTAACGTTTCGGACTAAAAAATGTATGTATTTATCGTCACATTTAGAAGAAAAGCTTGATAAATGTTTGTAATATTTACCGTCGCCATGTTCATTTTGACAATTTTTATTTCACTTACGGAAGTGGGTAATTGCAACACCATTTCTCTACTTTTTCTCCTGTAAAAGCTAAACATAGTGTCCTACTTTTACTCGTTCGTTTTGCGTTCAAATAGCACACTATGTTTAGCTTTTAGAGTAGACACAACCAATACGATATTGCAATTACCAGTTTCCGGCAGTACTAATATGTAAACATTAGTTTTGTCGAATATTTACTTTCGCACAGTGGTTTTGGTGGAGTTCGTCGAGAATGTATATACAGCCTTAAGGTTAATCAAATGTTTACAATTTTTTTGAAACTGCAGGTAGGGATCCAGAAATACAAGGAGCAAGAAGGTTCGTACGTGCACCACTGCGGCGGCGCCCTAATCTCACCGAACCTGGTCCTGACCGCGGCCCACTGCCTCTCTACCTCCGAGCGTCTCAGGCTTCGGCTTGTCCTGGGTGACTACAGCCTTCAGTTCCACGACTCCTATCAGCACTCTTTCAAAATACAGAAGGCAGTCATCCATCCTGAATTCCGGAAAAGTAAATATTTCAAGAAGTTCACTAAAAAACTCCAAGACCACCTTTGTACTATGTCCTTGTGTGGAAATTTAGAACTGACACTTTATTATTTATTTATTTATTTTATTTATTTATTTATTTATTTATTTATTTATTATTTATTCTTTATGTTCAGACGGACCGTACAGCAACGATATAGCACTGCTCAAACTGAAGGGCTCAGTGACAACCAATACACACGTCCAGACCATCTGTTTGCCAGCACCATCGGATCACACCATGGTTGGAGACTGGTGCACGGTCACAGGCTGGGGAGCCAATGTCCGTAAGTAGTCATAGAAGAAACCAGAAAACCAAGCTTTTGTGGGTATGCACCTAAACTGAAGGGAAAGAAACCATCTCCCAAACAGCCGTTCTATAGAAAACGAAACCTGCCACGAGACAGAGTAAGAAATAATGGTGCCAATATCAGAATCATGAAGTATCACAAGAGCAACATGAGGCTGAGGTTTACTTTCATTTAAAAAAGTGTCGAGTCACTCAGGAATAAAAGAAGGGTGTGTGGGTTTGTAAGAATACAATAGCTGCGCTTGCTTTTGCAACCCAGGGAAAGTTATTGGAGCTTCGAAGTATGGGGAAGGCATCATCTCAACAACCAATCCATTTCTATTCAAATTGAATAGAATTCAAATTGAATTGAATTCTATTCTATTTGAATTGAATTCTATTCTAAATGACTGATTTACCAAGTAGCGTCAAAATTGTACTCAGAAAGAATTAGCAGCAAGTTCCTTAAGTTTCAAAAAGGTACGAATATATACATCAAAATTTACAAACCAGTCCTGACTTTTCTGGCTTCCGAATCAATTTTGAAAATTTTTCGGCAGCTGACTACCCGGATACTGTTTCGGGGGAACTGCGGGCGGCAGCAGTTCCAGTTCTTAGCCTGGATACCTGCAGGAGCCATGAAATCTACGGTGGTCGAAGACAAGCTATTCTGGACAGCATGCTATGCGCTGGACGACTAAACGGAGGTGTCGACGCCTGCGCTGGAGACTCTGGCGGCCCTCTTGCATGCAAACGCAATGGTAAGTGGCATAAAATAAAATAAATAAAAAAGAGATACTGCCAAGAACGAAATTTCGTATTTCACGTTCTCACATTCCTGTTTTTTACAACATGTATATAATTAAAAATTGACGTACCAGGGCGCTTCTACCTCGAAGGCATCGTATCTTGGGGTGACGGCTGCGCAAAGAAGAACCGTCCGGGAGTTTACACGAGGGTGTCCCATTACGACGAATGGATCCAAGACGCAATGCGCAAGCTGGCAACGTAGTCTTCCACCTTAGGGGATGAAAAACACTAATGAGACTTTGAGACTGATCAAATCTGGTTCTGTAAGTAAATACCTACAAAGTACCTAAATACCTAAATAATGCTTCAGAAACCGCTTCTAGTATTCCGGTGGGTAGTTTCATAAGGGACATAAGGGTCAAACTGACCCTTTTGGGGGTAGGTAATTTAAATTTAGTTTAGGCCGAGGGTGTAGAGGGAATCCATGCACCTATCACTTCTACAGTAATGTGACGGTAGTACTAGAGCTGTTCCAGGCAAGCAGTTGTCACTCCACATTTTAGTTATCTATAGTAATATATAGAAAATGATTATTCATTCGGCAGATTTTGAAAATATATACGATAAAGATCATTTCTGAATCCTTTTCAATCCAAGAAAAAGGTCACCTTTATTTCAGTTTTTATTTACAAAGCGAAAAACGATTCAGTTAGCTGTGAGTTATTAATGGAGAATGTCTGGTTCTGTAAAGTAAGTTATGCAAAATACCTATTAAGTAATTTATGTATAGGTGTACTACTGGACAGTAGCTATTATACAAGTCATACCAAAAATTAATCACTTAGCTACCAGCTGGGATCTGGTTTAGTATAAAATTTTTCGTTTCGAGGATAAATTTTATACCTCCTTGCAGAAGGAACGAGCTCTCTACGCTTTGCCAAATTTGAAATTGACAATACGCACTATCATTATTGCAGTTTCCAATTTTCTTGATTTGCAGGTCAAACCGATAAAATATCTGTAACGTGATCTTGGAAAGTAATGAAATCCACGTTCGATTTTAAATTTCTTCATTTCACTACTTAGTACCAATCTATCATCTGTCCATTATTTGTATTATTGTATCACTGCTATCATCGTAATTTATGTTACTCCAACGGTTGTTCGTTAACATATTTTAAAATTAGATAAAATAAAGAAATTACGGTTGTTTTCAGTTTTTGTTTCTAGCAGTTATGGTAAGATAACCAGGATGATGGGTATCTACTCAAAGCTTTATAACATCAAGATAAGGGATCTGATCTTTTCTCAGCCAAGCGTTTTCCAGGAGGAATATTTGGACAGTTGCCAAGGCCGCAGGTAACATAATCGAAAATGCATAAAAATAATGCACCTACTTAATCCTGGCGAAAGGTGATCTAGAAGGCAAGACTTCGATCAGCAGCGGATAGTGCCGAATCAGCGAGTTTGACTCTAGTAGTGAGGAGCGCCATGTCCGTGCCAGCCATATCTTTACTGTTTCTCAGCACAAAATGATGTAGGAACAGTCGCAAACCCTCGCGGAAAAGCTTGAGAGCTTTGGATGCAGCTATGCGACCGAAGGCGTCCACCATTGCTTCCTCTGAGTCTGTGAGAAGAATCGCCAGCAAGACCTGACGAATGAACCGCACGGCAGGCTTGTCCAGCTCCCCAAACTCAACCACCTAAAAAAATAATTTTTAATAAAAAAAAAAATAATAATAATAATAATAAAATTCAAGTACCTATAGTATTTGGTTCCAATGAGAGAAAGCGAAGTCTCAAGTAAAATTTCAATGCCAAATAATTTGTAAGACCAAAGGCAGACAGCCGATAAGACCTCAGCACTTCCACCAGTTTAACTGAACGATAAGACTTATCTTATACAACTTATTGTATAAATATTTCAACGCTACTTCACACGTTACACGAGCACGAGTTGAAAGAGTAATTCTGGTAGTTTTAAGATATCTCAAAAGTTACGGCTATTATTGATAAAGATATAAAACTGGTAGTTACTTTGAGGACAGAGATGGCTAGATTTTTCTCGAGAATCAAGTGTCCAAGAAATTTGGCCAGATTGGTGACCTGCGACGGTGAAAGAGCTTTTAGGTTCTGAATTCGGTCCCAGGACGCAAACTGAAGCATCACCTGCGAACATATGCAACTGAATATCCAACTCCTTCGAAAAGGCATCTTTCTGCCCGCACTAGTAATAAAAAGTGACACAAATGCCATAAGTACAGGTTGGTAGCTAAATATGTATATCAATTAATTAAAGGTTGTATCGGTGGTACGAAGTACCATTTAGCATGATACTTCTGGTATCACATCCCTCAGCCAAGGAAACTCTCGAAGACAACAAAAATTACTTCAGCATTTTGTTAAATAAATCAATGCGGCAAGAATCGAGCCACGCAGTAAGTATAACTCGCAGTAAGTCTGCGAAAACAGTAATTACACCTATTAGAAAGATATTTTCCTTTAGTATCCTATCTATCTGAGCCTACCTGAAAGCGACGATGAGCATTACAAAAGCGACGAGCCAGATGTTCGTAATACGGATTGAACTCTTTTTCCTGGAGAAGGCAGTGAAGAAGCACGTTCATAATTTCACGTTCTGGAGGTCCTTTCAAGCCAAGCTTCAGCAGCTTTTCAAATGCATCCAAATAGTCCTAAAACAATATCAAGTAATTTAGCATATACAACTTGCTTGTAGCAAACAGGGAATGGGAATCATTATTAACTGCTCCGTAAGTTAAATGTTGGTGTTTCTTAATGAATCGCACTGAAGACTTATTTGTCCTGAAATATAATATGTCTATTTAACACCGCAAACTAGATGACTAATTTGTAATTAACAATCGAGAGATAATCAGATTAAAGGAGCGACAAAAGTCACTTGATTATTCACAATATAGTCCCCTAGATTCTGAAGTTAATAACACGTATTTTATTTCATAAAAAATAAATATCCAACTGTTTCCTCAAAAAAATATGTCATCAGGAAACATAAACAAACAGAAATGTACCTAGGTAAATCCCTAACAGAAGAGAATGGAATGAAACCTCATTTCTGGATTTTTTGGCGTCGTGTCGTGACAACTGACCTCTGCTGACATCAGTATGCAGAAGACTGTTCTCCTCGTATCAGTATTCATCCGCTGTTTCCGCGCCAACTCCATGAGTTTGTTACTGAAGCCCTCCTCCAACTTCTTGACTGGTTTTCGGTTCTCGTCCACTCCTCCCTTCTCCCCAGGAAGATCCCCCGTCCACGCAGAACCGACCACCCACCACCGACCTCGCTCATCGGCTAAAATCAGAAGATATTATCAATTACTCTCATCACGACCATATTACCATGTTTTCAAGAACATATTTTCAAGAACCGTTATTCTGATAACGGCTGACTAATTAAAAAGTTATTAACTTCTCAAGCCAGGCTAAATGAAGGCAATACTCAAAGTTGGTACAAAAACTGGCTATGGCTGTGCACGAGAAAAACTTTAGCTATTTTAATGTAGCTGTTTTTACTGTACATACCTTTCAGCAAGTCTTCTAGGCTGATTTTCAACTCTGCATTGTAATTTCCTTTTCTGACACAGGCCTTGAGTGCCTTCTTGAGGTGATCCGCATACTCAGGGTTGTAGTTGGGAATTTTGCTCATGTTGTTATTTTTAATAGCCAGTACGGTATCCAGCAGAAACTTAACGCGGGTCCTGAAAAACCATGCCTCTCTCATGTCACTCTCTGCAGGTGGAAAAATGTTAAAAAAAATTGTCCTAGGACGATAAATATCCAGGAGTTTCTGTACTGATAAGTTACCACTCAGGTTGTAGGAACAGTCAAATTTAGAAAACGTGACCAAAACCCTCCAAATGATGAAAGGAAGAAAAATAAGGTCAAACCAGTGTCCGCTTTCCCTAGTTAAATAGATAATAATAAATAGAATAATAAACAATTTGTCCCGTTTTGATTGATAATAGGTGCCTATAGTGGTCGAATGATTCGAAACAACTTACCCACTAGATGCGGATGTAGTGTTATTGGCCAGCGTCTGAGCTTTTAGGACGAAATCTTTGAGACGAGCCGGATCTTCCTTCCGTAAAGGAAAACCAACGGTGCGGAGAACCAACAGAATCAGTTCTATTTCTTTCTCTTCCAATTTCTCTAGCAGCTGCTCCAGAATGTCATACAGAAGTGTGCAGTGGAAGAGCTGCAACAAAACTGCGTGTAAATCGTACCTACATCCTCCCACATCCACTACACTTTACCCCATGCAATGAGGGTAGATGAATTATTTTTTACTTCGGCCAGATTCTGTAAATTACCACTGGAAGTTTTTTTCACCACTTTAACGTGAAGATTATCGTGTACACGATAGCGCTATTCTATCGCTAAAAAAAAGTTAACGGCTTTCACCATGCACTCTTATCTTACCGTTAGCTTTCTAGTGGATTATCCGATAACGATAAATTTCATACTTTCAAATTATTATTTGGGTGCGAAACGGGCAGGGATTGTTGTCTACCCAACAATTTAATACATTTCTCCGAAAAATTAGTGTGTCTTTTACGTTTATTTGCCATTTTATAACTTGAAACAAATTTGACGTAAACAAAGCAGACGAATTCTAGTGACACGACAAATTTAACGATAGGATAATTGTTTCGTCTGCTTTACTGAATCGATAGCTATTCGATCGTTAGGAGGCACTATCGTGAGGTGGTGAAATTCAGCCTAAGTGCAAATGCGGGAGTCAAGTCATGGACTTCAAATGAGAGGCTAGCTTCCCCAACTTACCTTGAAGTGATACATGTAGGACAGTAGGAGTAACACATTATTGGAAGTTTTGTCCTGCACATTGGCGCCAGCAGACCACAGCTGATGCCAGTGCATCACACAGCGCTGTAAGCAATGCGCTGACACTTCTCCACCTATGTTGGCCCCCAATATAGCGAGCAACATCGCGTGCTCGGCCACCAGGCGCTCAGGACTATCCGTCTCTCCAAGCAAAGCCTCCCGATACAGTCCCCAAAGAGTCTCGTTCATTTCATTTCTGCTGTGAGTACCGTACAAGGCTTCAATCTGAGAAACAGGCAAACCGTGTCACTGATAAAATGAAAGGGGGGTTTTGGCAGTCGGCTAAGTATTAGCGGCGTGTGCTACGGTTTATAGAGTGTAATTTGCGCTCACGGTGAAAGATAGACTAACCGATAGTTATTATGGATGGATATACGGATATTCTTTCGAATCGTGAAAAATATTTTCAGTGGAGGAATATTTGCAAATCAACATAGAACATCTGAAAAGCCTCCCAGTTTCAATTCGCTTACCTGTGAGGAAATGCTGACCATATTGTTCTCCGCCAGCCGGTTCAGCAGCCCCTTCATCTGTTTCTTGAGCCTCAGCAGCTTCTCCTGGTTGTGTCCTCCTTCCACAAGCTGTTTTCTTAGCTGAGGAGGTTGGTATTTCGTCACAACGTTCCCTTCTTTGTCTCTAGTCCTCCCATAGATATCCTCCCAAAATCCTTGGTCCTCCTTTGCCTTCGGCTCATCTTCCTCCTTGCCGCTATGATCTTGTTCACTACCAGTAGCTCCTTCTCCACCATCACCATCCGAAACATCTCCATCAGAAAATAAACCATCATCAGAGTCATCCTGAAGATTATCCAGCTTCTGAATATTCTTATCCCGTTTGCTCTTTCGAGTTTCTCCTCTTTGATCTTTGGCTTCAGACTTTTTATTGAGTTCTTGCTTTTTCTGTTTCTTTGTCGATTTGACGTCATCTTTACGTTTAATTTCTTCTGATTTTTTCATATTCTTTTTAAATAACGTGGAATTACCCTTGCTGCCTTTTGAGCTACCTGCTGTAATGTCATTATCTTCCGACCTTTTGGCAAGCTGTGAATTTACTCTCAGATCATCGTCACTACCTTCAGAATCCTCGTCATCAAATCCATAACCGTCATCTGAGTCATCCGAAGCCATTCCTGAGTTTTCATGGTCACTTTCGTCATTAACGTCACTATTTAGAGACCCAATATCATTATCTCCTTCTTCAAGGCTTTCTGAATCAACGTCTTCGTCATTGGATTTTGTTTTCTTTTGGAACATTGAACCAACTTTTGTAGATAGAAATTCTTCTGGTTCTGAGTCGGAGGACTCTATTATTTTTTCGTTTTCAATAGAACTTGATTTTACTTTAACTTTCTTCTTTTTCGAATGAGGAGCATCTTCTTCGCAAACAACGTTCGTCCCAGAGCGTTTCATCACTTTTTTCCCAGTAACTTTTTCCAAATCATCTCCAAAATCGGTGTCATCCTCTTTGAACCTTTTCTCAGCTTCGACAGTGTCTTTTAGTTTAGTGCGATCACAGACATCAAGTAAATCTACTCACAAATGTAAGGAAAAATGGTGGTTCAAACTCCACCTAGGCAACTGTGGATAAACGACCTAGGTAAGTACCTACTTTTCTATGCGGCAGAGTAATGTGGTGTAGGTACTAGTTCCTCC
This sequence comes from Mesopsocus fuscifrons, assembly GCA_950004255.1. Lineage (NCBI taxonomy): Eukaryota > Metazoa > Arthropoda > Insecta > Psocodea > Mesopsocidae > Mesopsocus > Mesopsocus fuscifrons. The sequence goes on from OX465375.1 coordinate 9,513,693, forward strand.
CTTTCAAGCTTGATTTATTTCGATAGACAACGGATTCTATCCCCGCATTAGCCTAACGTACACTTAGCTGACGAACCGCCGACTACACTGAACTACCTAAAGTACCTTGTAATAAAGGGTCCGACAACAGTCGCACTTAACTTTCTCACCCAGAATGATTTTTTTTTTTGGGGTTTTTTGAGATTTTTTTGCGGGCGTAATTTTTAAGCAATCGAAAATCGGTTGAAAACGGACTGACGGACGGACGGACGGACAGACTTTTTCCAGAAACCACTTTTTTGGACTCAGGGGACCCCCAGGATCATGGGAAACCCAAAATCTCAATTTCGAAATTTTGCACGAAAACAATACTTTCTCGCCATATATGGCTAGCGAGAAAGTAAAAACTGTCCAGAGACATAAAGGATACAATCCAGTCCATCTGAAGCAAAGAAGTTTGCTTTGGACTTTTCTTTCTTTTTCTTCAGACCCAAATGTTTCTCCAACCTCTGAATTTCCAAATCATCAGCAGCGGCGTCCTCCTTCAGCTGCTTTACCCTCTTCTTCCTCATTTGCTCCTCCAGACTTTTGGTTTGTTTATTTAGCTGCTGTAATTCTTTCAATTTCTCATCCTGCAGGCTTAATCCCTTCTTTTCAGGTTTCTCACCAGGCAATTTCGACAACTGGCTTTTACTTTTCGCTGTCTTAGGTAAGTCGTAGGACTGATCGTCTGGCTTGCTCTTTGCTTGATGGCTGGTTTTTTTCTTGGAGAAAAACTCGTGTTTTCTTGCTTTTTTAGCCAGGCGGCTTTCCTTTCTTTGCTGTTTCCTTGATTTATTCTGAACTTTCTTCGCCATAATGAGTTCAGCCCCTGAAACAGATCAACCCCACGTGGACGTCCTTATAGGAAAGGTTGCTTATTATTACTTAGGTAACAGGTACTAGTTCCAATCTGAAAAAATCTGACCGTAAAAAACGAGAAGTAACACAATATTCTATGAACATATTTTTAAAAATAGAGCGAACAAACTTACCGCTTATTTCACATTGAAATGAGTCAAATTGTTTATTTACATCTAGATGGCAGCCATATTGGATGTGTGATTGGATGAGGAGCTTCCCCTAGCGTCGAAAATATGAACTATATTTGGCGCTATTTTACGTAGTAGTTGAAAAGTTTGTTTCTGTATTCTTGATAGTCATTATGAGGTAAAAAAATTATGCTGACTATTTATTGGAGTGTTTGAACTCAAGACATGAACCACTGCAGTGTCACGATGTCACGAGAACTTACGCAATATTTAAAAGTGTCGAAACCTGTGAATGTAGAATGAGAATGCACAGACAGACGTTGCTTCCACTCGTCCACACTATGTTTCTAAATGTTTCACAGCACACAAGAACAATTTTCACGCCTACTTAAATTTAAAGGTTAAAGGTTTAAAAACCTTCAATCGCCAAAGTATGGTGTATGTTAAAAAAATTGACGAAACTTTCAGTTAAGGGGAAATACACCCATTTGGTTCGCAATGCTACGTACTTCAAGCCCTACTCCGAAGTTATAGGGCGAGTGAAAAGTGTTTATAGGGGGATGTAAACCTGAGACTCTTTGTCGTGAGGTAGTGTTGTATTTTTGCATGAAATGGAGTAATAAGCCCACAGGAGCGATTTTAAACAGTCAACTACCAGTCCACATGTTTTTTTGACAGATCGCGAAAACACAACACTACCTCACGCGAAATATTTTTTTGTAACGTTTTGGATTAAAACAGTATGATTTTATCGTCACATTTAGTAGAAAAGCTTGATAAATGTTTGTAATATTTACCGCCGCCATGTTACATGTTGACAATTTTTATTTCACTTACGGAAGTTCGTAATTGCAACACCATTTCTCTACTTTTTCTCCTGTAAAAGCTAAACATAGTGTCCTACTTTCACTCGTTCGTTTCGCGTTCAAATAGCACACTATGTTTAGCTTTTAGAGTAAGGTCAGTTCGGGTAACTGGGCCATTGATTTACAGAATTCATTCCTGCTCAAGATTCATACATCCAGTACTGGGTACTGTTCAGTCTGATAGGTCGCAAAATTAACTTTCTAGCATCGTTAACTATTACCCTTTGGTCACATTCTTGTTGATTATCAATATTTACATAAGTCACGGAGATATTCACATATATATGTTCATGTCCCAGTTGGCCCAGTTACCCAGGATATTGGGGTAACTGGACCACCCCCCCCTGTTCTCCACAAGGATTACTATAGGGTTGCGATGGGTAACTGGACCTCTTCCTTGAAGTCTTACCTTCCACTATGTAAATATATTATTTTAGTCAATAATATTACCAGTGATGATACCTCTGTTGTAAGGCTGCTTTGTGTATACCACACACTCCCTCAATATAGGTAAGGTTGGAAATAACACTGAAAATTGATTCAGAATGTATTTTACTCACATACACTTTACTGGAGGATGCTTTAAGTCATCAGGCCGAAAGTTCGCGGCTTTAATTTTAAGCCTGTTCGGTCCACTATTCTCTGGGTCATATATGCCAGATGGTATGTAAGAAATTAAACAAGGTGTGCTATTATTCCCGAGGGAAACTTCACATCAAATGTATGGTACCCACGCCGTACAGAAGGGGTAGGTAGGAGTTTTTTTATTTTATAAAAAGGGACTACATCTGAGTCTGTTTGTGCTGGGAAAGTATATGACATTCCCCGTTGTTTCTTAAGAAATTTAATGACAGCATTTTCCACGTCTACGTCAACTTCTTCCACTAAACCAGCGTAGTATAAGGCATTTTTCTTCCCATCATATTCTACAAGTGCCCAGTCGCCTACTTTAACCGATGTCACTGATGTTAGGAAGTCGTCGATGCTGATTTCTTCTTCTTCGCTCGTTTCCCCTTCATCAAATTCCCCTCCAGAGGAATCCGGCAGATTTTCTAACTCTTCTTCTAATTCTTCGATTGTCTTTTTCTTTTTCTTACTCTTGCGCATTCCTTTTTTACTTTCTTTCTCTGCATTAATTTCATTTTTCTCCTTAAGCAGTCGAAGAAATCCTTGCGTTGTAATAATTTCACCTTCGGTTGTTATTCTCCTCTTTTTATTTGTTGGTGGCGTGGACTCAGATTTTTTTGACATAAACAGTCCCAGAATTATATCTTCGAAAGTGCTGGGCGAGTCAGAAGCATCGTGTGAATGACCGCGAGAACTGGAGGCTGCGAACGTGTCGAGGGCAGCTGCAGGATCATGTTGTGAATGACTAAGGGAACTGGAGGCTGCGAACGTGTCGAGAGCAGCTGCAGGATCATGTTGTGAATGACTAAGGGAACTGGAGGCTGCGAACGTGTCGAGAGCAGCTGCAGGATCATGGTGTGAATGACTAAGGGAACTGGAGGCTGCGAACGTGTCGAGAGCAGCTGCAGGATCATCTTGTGAATGATTAAGGGAACTGGAGGCTGCGAACGTGTCGAGAGCAGCTGCAGGGTCATCTTGTGAATGACTAAGGGAACTGGAGGCTGCGAACGTGTCGAGAGCTGCTGTAGGATCATCTTGTGAATGTCTAAGGGAACTGGAGGCTGCGAACGTGTCGAGAGCAAAATCTACCGATGGCTCAAGGTCAGGCGAGTTGCAGGCTGTTGGTGAAGAGTCTCCTCGTTTTCGAGCTTCGTACTTCTTTAAGTCATCAGGCCGAAAGATTGAGGTTTTAATTTTAAGCCTGTTCGGTCCACCCTTCTCTGGGTCATATATCCCAGTTGCTATAAACCCATTTTTCACGCTGGAAACGGGTAAATCGTTATATACAGCGGACAAAATTTGAACGAAGTCGGATTTAGGAATTTTTTTCCTTGGATTGCTACGCTGCCACTTGCAAAGCTGTTTATCCCACTTGTCCTTAAGCCCCTTGAATACGGCTACGTCTAGAGGTTGCAAAACGTGCGTTGTGTGCGGAGGCAACTTCAACAGCGTTACATTATGTAGTATTGCTTTTTCAATTAATTCAACTGATACATGACTTGCATGGCCATCATATATCAGTAGAATGGGCTTGTCGGCAGGGACGTTCGGAATGAAACATTTGCAAAACCAGTTGTAAAAAACTTTTGAATTCATCCAGCCACGCTCACATGCAGTAACAGCAGTCTGGTCTTCTTCGTCTGCGTTCATCCACGAACTCATAATGTGTTTTCCCTTAAAAACACAGAGAAGAGGTAGCTTTTCCCCAGTTGCACTTACACAAAGTAGAACGGTAGTATTTTCCCGCCCACTTGAGCTCGTCGTTCGGGTGCTTTTTTCACCAACAGCCCCCACAATCCTAGTCTTGTTTGGATCATGACAAAACGAAGTTTCGTCGCAGTTGAAGATTTGCTCTGGGGCCAAATCAAGATCTCGCACTGTTTTTTCCAACAGATCGTAAAATCCGTAAATAGTAAACGGGTTAATTGCATTTTGCCGCAAAAACTCCACAGCCTGCGGCTTCTTCAGTGACAAGTTATGCCGCTTTTTAAAACTTATAAACCAGTCAGGTCCTGGTCTACCGTCCTTGAATCTTGTTTTGACTGCATTTTTCTGAACGAAAGCTTGAACGATGTCCAAAACTTCATCCCGGCTCAATCCAAATCCCCACTTCTCGAGTACTCCCAAAGACTTAGCAAGGCTGCGTTCATCGTTATCAGATAGGGAGGTTCGGCCTCCTCCTGCGCTTCCTGAAAATAGAAGAAACTGAGTGTGTGCATGGTGGCCCGGAAGGTAACAGCTTAAAACTGTAAGATGGGGCCCATTACCAGGGCAAGCACTTACTCAAATAATTCAGCATGCCGAAGCACTTAGGTGATTACCTACCTACCTACTGAAAAAAAAAAAAATTAACCTACCTTTCCCCCTTGTTCCATTTAACAAGTGTCGTAGGGTGCTTCTTGGCACATTGAAGTGCTTGGCTGCACCAAATATCGTTTTCCTTCCATCATTGACAGCTGCTGCTGCTGCTGTAAGGTCCTCTTCCGCGTAGGTCCTTCCTCTTTGGGTAGTTCGTTCTCGTATGCGCGGCATCTTAATCAGAATCAAGAACAACAATTAAAAAGTGTAACTGGGCCACTAAGTGTAACTGGGCCACTTGGTGGCCCAGTTAGACCGGACACGTGGCCCAGATCCCCCACTTTGAGGTCGAGTCGTGGGGGAACTGGGCCACCCCCCTCAGCTTCTTGATAACAGCACATAAGCGAATAAAAGACACGGAATGTACCAAAACAACCCGTTCATGATACAGGCAAATTGGCGAGAAGAGATTTTAATACAATTAACATTGAAAAAATAAAATAATTATAATGATCTTCTCATCGTTGTAACTGGATTAAGAAGATAAAAATTTCAAAAAAATTTCTTACCTCCTTTAGACGGCGGCCATACTCCAGTGTCGTTGTTTTGCGTCGTCTGCTGATGTGTTACCAACATAACATGAGTGAAACTCTTCGCGCGCGTTTATTTAAAAATCTGGAAGGGGATGGCCCAGTTACCCCTTTGGCCCAGTTACCCGAACTGACCTTAGACACAACCGATACGATATTGCAATTACCAGTCTCCGGTGGTACTAAAATGTAAACATTACTTTTGTCGAATATTTACTTTCGCACAGTGGTTTTGGCGGAGTTCGTCGAGAATGTATGGTGGCCCTTAAGTATAGAAATAATGCTCTTCCACAGACACCAATTTGACTTAAATTCTCCCACAGTATTATAAAGACATTTTGAAAGAAGACCTTGTGTCGGTAGGTGGGTAATCTACCACAGTATCTCACACGACATGTCCACTAGAACAAATAGCGGTGGCTGGGTCGCAGAGTCCCTACGGAGGTTTGGACAGGAAAGAGCGGTGATGGAAAGGAGCAATCTGGATGAAAGGGAGAAAGGGGTGGCCCGTGGGAAGGCTGATCGCAGCAGCACAAAGCTCAAGCTCACTCTTCAGTTTCCGCTAGGGAGCGAAGGGAGGAGCACACGCGCGGCCGCCACCAGTTGGTCTCACGCACGCGGACGTCATTCTGCTCAGGTACGTGGCCCCCTTTTCAGCGAAAGGCCAAGAGCCGGAGTGCAAAATTACTTCCAGTATATTTTTGTGTTCTGAAATTAAATAAACACATATCTGGGTAGGGGAGGGGGTGGTGAGAAATGAGAATAGAGGGGAGGAAGTACTTCCTTTATATAGGTAAAAATCTTCTTAATCTCTCGAGTAGTTGGCTGTCCGAAATTCGCCTGGGTATAAAACGGATTAGGTATGTATTTAAATCAAATAGGTACCTATACCTACCTATAGTGCAATACTGTTATTTTATGGAATTTATCTATGATAGGTAACCTACTATAAGCTGAGTATCGTTTCATCGACTGCAATGGAAGAGTATAGGATTAGGATAATTATAGCTATAATAGTTACTTTACTCAACTTGTACCTTATATAAGTAGGTAATATACGAAAATTAGCTAGTAGGTACCTATGGGTACCACCCGAAAAATAATTGCCTCTTTTTCACCCGTCTCATTGTCTGTCCAACTCCCCGTCTTTCCCCTCTCACCCCAACCCTCACTCTATCATCTCCGGCTCCTGACACTTTCAATCTCATTTTTGCACTTGTTTTCTCCCACGACTGGCACTTCATGACATTTCATTTCTATCTGTTCAGTTGACACAACGACATAACGACATAAACGTGTTCTCGGGGCCCAGTCCAAACTCATTTTCATTCATGAAATTAGTTGGGCCACGGGATCAGATTTCATAAAAGCCCCCAATTTGGCATTTAATATTCGAAGACGCGGGGGTCCAGCCGCTCAGGCTCAGCTCCCTTGCATACAGCTGCGGTGTTATTTCAACATTCATACTCATTACAGGACACGCGCGGGGGGGGGGATACAAACCCGCCCCATGGCCTTCTCTCTTACCCAGCCTTCCGCTCCTGTTCCCGCTTTCCCAGGATTACACACCACCATAATTTTGAAAAATGTCCCCGACGGTGAAAATATGCGACCAACAATTCTTTTTCCGTAATAATAGAGATCTTTTAAATTCCACCTCTTTCCAATTTACTCGAAGGTTTTTATAGGCGCCGTTGACTCAACGCTCAGTTTCATATCACATCACTGCTTAATAAAAACTTGTAGACCTTAGAAGAGTGAACGACTAGTGGGAATTACATTGGGGATTAAGTCAGAATCACGTCCGACTGCTGAGTAGATCTAGGACTGGGAAATCTTTACCAGGGAAAAGTCTGTACGTAGCCTGCATATATGGATTCTCCTCTTACTTCATAGCTCTATTCCCTGTCACTGAGCTAATCTGGCCCGAACTAAAATGGAAATTCATATTTAAAATCTGCACCCTTCCTCCTCCCTCAGGATCCCTCCCTCCTACCCTTAGGTCAACAATTCACAAACTGTGGAAACAGACGTCACTCACAGAGTCAGGCTCGATCAAAACCAAAACGCAAACTTGCGATTTCATCCCCTCCCTCTCTTCATCCCTTGAATCTAATTAGCCGTAACCTCCCTGTGACAGAGTCATCGAGTTTTATCGAAGCCATTCACCACCAAAGTCGTAAGATTTGACAAATTAAATTCTGAGAAGGCGGCGTCAGCAGTTTCAGCTTTCTGGAGGCTGTCACTGATCAACGGTTGTCAAAGGAACTGCAAAGCTGGCTTGTAGGGGGGGGGGGGGGGGGGTTGAAAGATCAGTCATAGATCGGTTCGCGGTGCTTTCAGGTGCTTTGAGGTTCCACCAACTTGCCCAACACCCCCTTCTTCGAAATGATCCGTAGCCTGTCTCCCCTCTTCCAGAGTTGTAGGCCCATTATGTAGCCCTTCGCCTTTGTAAATGTGATATTCAAATGCCTATCCCATCATTGGCGTATAACAATCTTAGTATTTTGAGCGAATTTGAATTCTGAAAGCCTCCTTTGAGCTTAATGGGATGACCTGACTGTGGGATGAAGCTATACTGTCGGTACTGAATTTTTCATTAGCTTTCTGGCTCGTATAATGAGTTGAAAACCGAACTGATTTGGGTATAGTACCTATTTCATAAAATTTCTTAAGTAGGTATACCTATACCTACGTCCTAAGCGTGTTATGTTTTTATATGGGACACTATAAGTGAATCTTACATCTTAAAAATTCTTTTGACAACTTAAAATTTATTACTGTTATACGATCAGAAAAAAAGGATTAGGTGCTGTCTCACATTCAGAAAGCACACGAACCAAAAATATCCAGTACCTAGTTCCTTTTACTGGAAATACCCCATTAACAAACATCCTGGTTGATGATAAGTTCATGGAATAATGTAGGTATTTGTTCTACCATGCTGCTGACTTCTCGACGTGCAAGGCCGTTAGTGTGTAAGATGCAGCGACAGCATTAACTATACAACTTCTGAAAGTTAAGCTCGACCTCGCTTCATATTAGGTAGTTCAACCAAACATTTCAGTTCCTATTTCGTGGGGCCCGAGGGGTTAACCACTCGTTGGGAATCTCGTTGGGAATCATTGGAAATCTTTATGAAATCTCAGGGAATTTTGGAGTTTTTTGAAGTGGTTACCCCTTCGGGGTTCATCTTTCTATGAATATCGTTGGGAATTTTTATGGAATCTCAGTGGAATCTCAAGGAATCTCTGGAGTGGTTACCCCTCGGTGGGGCCATATTGTGGGAATATGCTGGGTATTCCCGATCCTATAGGAACTCCCATCCTCACTGCCCACATTACTCTGTATATGATTTACATTTTCCGTCTCTCAGTATCTATAATATTTGGACTAACTCCTACCACCCTGTAGAATAATCTATAGCCATACCACGTTAACTCAGCTCCTCTAATCGGCTTTCAGCACCCAACTTTGCTTACTATGTATCGCGCCACTTAATTATTTATTCCTATAGTGCTAGTGGATTCACAGCACACGGCGTAAAGAGCCCAGGGGATCCTCCCAAATGTATCACGGACCTCATGCCTTATGAATAGGGCTCAGATGCCTTTTGGACGATTCCTTTCCTATAAATTGGATGATCCCCAACCAGTTAAAGAAGATATCCAGTCGCTGAGTTTTTAATTTTTTGGTCAGCGGTTTCCAGAACTGTTGTTAACAGTAAATATGTATATACACTCCCATTTCTTCTTCACTTTTACTCGACGACTCAACAGCTGTGTTGGATATAGGAATTGATATCATATTCGGGATTTCGGGGGCCCGTCCCATGTACCATTCATCAATCATCATTATTTCAAACAGCTACGTGCACACTTCGCATCGACTGTGATTGGTATCACTATTGATAAAATAATCATGAGCAAGTATAGGGTGAGGAGGGGGGGGGGGGGGGGGGGGAGCGGGTGAGATTTCGGATGTTTCCCTATCAGTTATTATCAGTTACTTGTTTTAAATAGATTTAATGGCCCGCCATCACAGAAACATTATAATAGAATTCTGTCTACCATTCACCAATTTTTACCGAATCATTTTCAACGAACTTTAGTCTCCTCGGACTGATCAGTTGCTACCTTTCTCTTACTGCCTTGATTCTCATAGAGTTGCAGCATTTCCGTGTTATCAGCAATTAACCAAGCAGTTATAGGCTCAGCAGCCTACCAGTGTGGCCAGTATACCTAAGTCATTGGTTCAACGATCTTTGTGGTAACGACATCGAAGATCGAAGTAGTTCAGTAGGTGGATAAATTCCAAATAAGATGTTCTATATAAACAATTAGCAGGTCAGGAAAAAGAGAGTTAACCACTCCAGGAATCTCGTTTGGAATCCCGTTGGGAATTATTGGAAATCTTTATGAAATCTCAGCAGGGAATCTTGGATTTTTTTTTTGGAGTGGTTACCCCTTCGGGGTTCATCTTTCTATGAATATCGTTGGGAATCTTTCCAAATCATCATCATCTCAAGGAATCTCTGGAATGGTTACCCCATCGGACATAGCCGTATCTACGGGGGGGGATTATAGGGGGTTAACCCCCCCCCCCCCCCCCCATGAGCGGAAAATTAACATGGTAATGCCAACGTGAAGCAAAAAAATATAGGCGAAACCCCCCCCATGACCGCTTTCTGGATACGGGCCTGCATCGGAGATGCCAAAACGAGGCTACCGACTCTGTTCCTGCGTGTATTTCTGAGTCAGGAATGGTAGTTCTGCATGAGAGGTCTGAGAAATACTTTTGAAATGTGATGCTGTGGAGACTGAAACCCCCGAAAGATCTGTGGATCGGTCTGTGTTTGAATGGGTAGGTCAACAAGAGGTTTATCCGCTGGCGCTGGCGCCGGAGTTCTGCTGTTCAACTTCTTTTATTAGTTTTGTGGAACCTCCGTTAGTAAAACCCACCTATACCTTCCTCAGATTCTCAGTCTTTCATTCAAAGTTTGTAAATAGTTTTAAACGGGGGTTAAATTTACAATGTATACCGCATCCTATTTAACATTTTCCATGAACCTGGATTTGCGGCATACGATACCACAACTACGAACAATCAAGCACAAAATGTAAATTGTAGCAGGATTATATTACAATACTACCGAAAATGTATCATGAATTATCCAAAAAAAAGGTTAATTCATAAATCATCTCTAAAGCAGACGCAATAACTTTTAATTAAATGTAATATACTTTTTAATAGACATGGTGACAATACGTTCTCATTTGGATTTGGAACAAAAAGTAAGGGATGAAAATGATGACGTTTTTGGAACAAACTAATCTCTAAGGGAGGAAATGACATTCAGAATTTTAGGAAGGTAGGTACGATTGCGGTGGTGGGGAGGGGGTGAGGGTTGCTATGCGAGGGTAGAGAGCATATGTGGACCGCTGGTTGCTATGCGAATTGTTTTATTTGTGCATCTGAATTTGAATGCCAAAACGGGTCAGTTGTATTTAAACGTCTGTCATCCGTGCGCTTTTCTCCCCTCTATCAAATTTTTATTTTGTAATCTGAACTTTTTATACCCAGAATTAAATTTTTTTTTTCAGAATATTGTGTTTATATACATTTATTATGGAATTTTTTATTCACAATTTACTTCCTCGACAAACTTTTCCAATATTGGATGGCGACGTTTTGAGTTCTGTGGAGTTTCCTCTTTTTCGAGATTTTATAGTGAGTGTATAGGTGCCTAACTAATTTAAAAATTTATCAGAGTCCTTTTTAAGTAGATACCTGTACCAAACACTGAAGTCTAAGTCGTGGAATTATGGACGGCCGAGTCAGATTTAGGCAAAGATTTCGCTCCTCTCATTGATTTCATTTGCTTATTTGTAGGTAGGTAAGTACTTATAGGTATATTTTTAGGTACAGAATGTTATCTACTAACATACATGCAGAAGTAGTTCTATACAGGCTTCCTGTATTTTCAAACAAAATGATAGTATAAGGGACAGGCCCGTATCCAGAAAGCGGTCATGGGGGGGGGGGGGGTTAGCCTATATTTTTTTGCTTCACATTGGCATTACCATGTTAATTTTCCGTTCATGGGGGGGGGGGGGGGTTCAGGGGGTTAAACCCCCTATGGCTATGGTAAGGGATGTTAAGCCTCCATAACTCTAATTTCTTTATTGTTCTAATTTTCAAGGACCTATGACCCAGAATGGACGTCAGCAGCAGTGAGTGGCAGCAGACGGGGTAAATATGAGGGTGAGAGGTACAACAGCGCTGTCAGCATTGGCGACGTGGCTGCTGCTAGTCGGGGGGACGGCAGTACTAGTGCAAGCTGTCGCCAGATCAAGACCCATTGAAGAAGAAGGCACCATCGTGAGGAGCTTCTTCCCCGTCTTTAGTAAGTACTTCTGTGATCAAGTACTTACTTGATGCATAGATAGTTTCAATTACTTGACACTTTTCCGAGAAAACTGCTGGAGACTAAACTACACTGGGAATTGAAAATCCAAAAAAATTCCTTGCCGGTTTTCAAACCTTTAAAAAAATGTCAGTCGGTTTTTTGGGTCCATTACTTGATACTACACCAGGCTGTCAGACATTTTCAAAGTGTTCATAAACCTGTAAGAACCAGCATAGTCTAAGCACATGTTTAAAGACAACTTTTAAAATATATCGGTCCAGTTGAACTTTCAACGAAGCCTTGATCCTGCAACTTTTGCCATAGAAAAATTTCTTTTCAAATAGTTCACATGATTTCAACTTTTCCAATAGCGATTCCAGCATTTCGCTTGCTTTTATTCTCGAGCAAGTGGCGAGGTGCACTTTGGGACTTGCCAATCCCGCCTTTCAATACTCACAAAAGTATAAGTCGAGAGACTTTTCCGGGTAGTTAATCGAAAATCGGGCTTGTTAGCTTGTGTTGTGATTCTATCGTGAAGTTCACCGAATCCTAGAACTTTTCTTGCGATAGTGAGTATACCAGGGGCAAAAACTGTCATCCTGATGGCCTGATGGTACAAATACCTACATGAGAGACCGGAATCATTGGAATCATGGGTTCAATCTCAATGAAATCTCAGGGAATCTTGGAATTTTTTGGTGTGGTTACCCCTTCGGGGTTCATCTTTCTATGAATATCGTTGAGAATCTTTGGAAATCTTTATGGAACCTCACTGGAATCTCAAGGAATCGCTGGAATCTCAAGGAATCTCTGGAGTGGTTACCCCCTCGATGAGAGAGGTATAGGTAGTAGTGCTGTTGTGAAATGCAGATACCAACAATTTTTGCCAAATTAGGAAAGGACATGTAAGCATTAAAAGCTGTCATAAATGATCAACGATTTTACTTCACTGTTAAAAATTATGATTCCACCCACGCTTCAGTGACGGGCTGAATGATGTATTCTAATACAAACAAATTGAACAGATTTAGGGTGCATCCCACCATGCTCAGTTAAAACTAAACTGGAGATTTACCATATTAAATTTAACTTTTAAAAGTTAAATTTAACATGGTAAACATAGGACAAAATCTCCAGTTTAATTTTAACTTGGCATGGTGGGACGCACCCTTAGTTATTTATCATAAGTATGGCATAAATAGGTAGGGAGGTAGGTAGCGACTACTGCTGACCACCACAGTGCTACAGGCGAATACGCTAGCCCCGCAGCTGCAGGGTGGTCTACCTCGACTTCTACCACTCAGTGTGAGTTTGTCGCTTATCAAGGGACTCAAAAGTCACCCTCAATATGTTTACCTAATCTACTGATTATATTGACAAGCAGGTAAAGTTCCAATTCAACAAATCTGTAAACTATTTTCCGCTCTTCCCCGATGCCTCCCCAATCGTTACTGCCAATACAATTCCAAAATAGTATGGTCGCTGCACAATGTTGATTCATCAAATGCTAGAATAAATATAGGGGATCCGGGGACCCCAACCAAGAGTTTACTTTGCCATGTAATATCCAAAACGAATGCGATCCATTCAAATCAAGGGGGCAGATATTTCATTTCTGTTATTAGAGTACAAACATATACGAACTAGGTAGAATAACAACCCTCTTACCTCAGAAGAAAAAATTTGCATTGACTGGCAAATTTCTATACTTCCAATGTTATACATATTCTTACAGTGAATCTCAAGTTACCCCTTTCCCCTCGGCGTAGCCGTATCCACGGGGGGGGGGTTAACCCCCCCCATGAACGGAAAATTAACATGGTAATGTCACCGTGAAGCAAAAAAATATAGGCAACCCCCCCCCCCATGACCCTAACCCCCCCCCCCCCCCCCCCAGGATAGGTACGGGCCTGCCCCTCGGTATTATTTAAAGGGAAACAGTAGGTACCTTCCCTTTACCTAAATATATGCAATCATCACCAATAGGACTGCACGCACGCAACAACTGAAGGTATGAAATTGGCACTCCAAAAATTCTCATACGCCAGAGAATTTGAGCGAAACTTGTTGGGCTAAGCCAGCTTTAGCACCCGAGAACAATGGCTTCATTTGGAAATGCGGACAACTGCTCAAAGAGAGAAGGCAGGAAGGCACATCCGGGTGAGCGACATGCGGTAAAAGTCTGTTACGATAACCAGACAAGGCATGCTTGTGGCTTGTTGGCATTTGCGGGTTGTTTTACATCAGAGATATCAATGCGCCCTATGTCGGCTTTTCAGCTCTAACAAACCCCGACTGTCAAAACAATAGAAATTGACAAAAGGGTTTCACGCATGATTAGCGAACTACTTGCTCGGGATATAGGTACGATATTTTATGCAGGTAGATTAGCTGTTGCATTGCATGCATGCATATGCAAACCTACCTGTAACTTCTTCAGCCACCATATTGGAAATTCAGGCACAGCTCTAGCATGATTTCCAAAACGTTAGGTATCTATAGATAGGAAGGTGCATGTGGGATACCCTTAAATTTGGAATAAAACGGCGGCAGGACCGAAAAACTCTCCGTTCTGAACTGAAATACCAGTACACAAGTGCGTAGGACGAAGTGCTCGCGAGATCCAGAACTCCAGAAACGGTTTGTTTTTCCATTTAAGAATTACAGTCCCCAAGTGTTTTCTTGGTGATCTCTATAAGCATCAGGGACCGCTATCTTGACCCAGTTTCTAACCATTTTGGTAACTTGGAGAAGGACGGACTATGAAGTACTCGAAGGCCATTCTCAGTTTTTTTTCTCTTAAAAAATTACCTACTTCTTTTTCACTTATTTTATTGTAAAATCGGAAGGAAAAATTAAGTTTGATTTTTGTTCAAGTAAATAAGTCGACTTGGAGGTTCGTTTGGTTACTGTAATTTCTCGCCAAATACCAAGGAATTAACTAAATAGCGAGGGGGTAACCACTCCAGAGATTCCTTGAGATTCCACCGAGATTCCATAAGATTCCACTGAGATTCCATAAAGATTTCCAAAGATTCCCAACGCTATTAATAGAAAGGTAACCACTCCAAAAAATTCCAATATTCCCTGAGATTTCATAAAGATTTCCAATAATACCCAACGAGATTCCCAACGAGTGGTTAATCCCTCGGTGACCTAAATACTCGCTAACCAGAATATTTCAGGGATTTCTGCCATTGACAGGATGACTGTAGTAATTAAGTCACGGTATTGTATCGGTTACCGAAGAAAGGTTTCCGGCGAGCCCGGCGACAGGATTATTTTTTCATCTCTCATCTCATCCTCTCACAGAAGCGCCATTTTTCCTAATCCATCTAAAAATGGCTTCTCTACATATACTCCCCATAGAAAATGTCTATTAAGGAACATTGGGAAAAAGACCCATTCATCTCGGATCATGAAGTCCCGGATAGAACCTCTTAGGGTTTTCTGAGAGAGAGACAGAAAAGGTTTCCCATGTTAGTAAGGTCTGAGGTTCGCTAGGGTTTGAAGTAAGAAACGAGAGTGAGAACTAAGGGAGCTCTCACATCAGCATCATTCATTTCCTTCAGAAAAGGTTCCCTTATTTCCTGGAAATTGAGTTTAACTGTTCACTGCGTTCTAATAACTAAAAACTCTTGAGTGAGGATTCTTGTACCGCTATCACTGCGACTGCATCACTGGCTTCTATATTTTTAAGAACCTGACAGAAAAAATAAAAATCGTCCCAAGATTCAAAAGTAAAATTCGAACAAACTTATTTCGATCCGACGGTCCTCAAGCACTGTTTCTCTCGGAAAATATTATTCTATTTATAGGTAGCCCACGCAGGGTGTTATTTCATCTGACTAAATAACCATGGTTTATAGTCTACACCGAGGGGTTAACCACTCGTTGGGAATCTCGTTGGGAATCACTGGAAATCTTTATGAAATCTCAGGGAATCTTGAAATTTTTTGGAGTGGTTACCCCTTCGGGGTTCATCTTTCTATATGAATATCGTTGGGAATCTTTGGAAACCTTTATGGAATCTCAAGGAATCTCTGGACTGGTTACCCCCTCGGTCTATACTATACTATACATATAATAATACTGCTAGACAAACTCATGACAAACCGGTTTCATACCTTCGGTGTTCTATCCAAACCTTCACGTTTGAAAATCCAGCAGTTTATCTCTTGACCACAAATTAATGTGTTAAATGACCCCAGAAATAGTGAACACATCATTCACCGGAAATTGCATTTAGTGGGAGTTTGAGGAAAATTTTGAGCGCTCGCTGTCATCAAGGTTGGGGCTTTTGATTAATATTGGTGCGAGCCCCTGGCCGCGGGCTCGACGCATTCATCAAGACATTACATTTATCTCTTCAGCTTCTGTCATCGTGACAGTCTTTTGTTCTCTTGACCACTGCTAAAGCTTGAGGTCTTGTGACCACTGGCCAGTGGTCAAGCCTGAGGTCTTGTGACCATTGGCCGGTGGTGAAGCCTGAGGTCTTGTGACCACTGGGCAGTGGTGAAACCTCTGAGGGCTCATGACCATACTGACCACTGGCTGGTGGTGAAGTCGGAGGTCTTGTGACCACTGGGCAGTTGTAAGGTCTTATCAGCGTCGTTCCCCTCCTTCTCCATTCTCCACATCCATATACAATTACCAATAATACTTAATACTTCCACCCTTTTCTATACCTGTAGGCTATAAGTACCTCACTCTTTCATTGCAAAAATTTCTCAGGCAGGGACCTAATATTGTAAAACTCATCCTGTCTTTGGGTGATCTTTCGTCTTTCCTCTAATGGCTAAATTGAACAAAAGCTATTTTATATCGGCAGACTGATGTAGATGGTCACGGATGAAGGGCGGGGCTGTTAATAGGCAATGAATCACTGTATGAACCATGAACTAGTGAACTTAATGAAATTCAGATTCAGATGGACCGACCTGAGGTCCGCCCCAATGCTGTTCCATTGCTGCACGCCCTTACACCACTTGGCACTTTCCCAGGTGCGGAACCAGAAACAACAATATACTTTCCGTCCCTCCTCAATGGCAATTAAATTCGAGGGGATAACCACTCCAGAGATTCCTTGAGATTCCCTGAGATTCCATAAAGATTTCCAAAGATTCCCAGCGCCATTCATAGAAAGATGAACCCTGAAGGGGTAACCCCTCCAAAAAATTTCAAGATTCCTGAGATTTCATAAAGATTTCCAATGATTCCCAACGAGATTTCCAATGATTCCCAACGAGATTCCCAACGAGTGGTTAACCCCTCCATTAAATTTTTTAATTTAAAGGTGCGTGCTCTACTGACAATTTTTGTAACTTCTCCAAGACTGCAAGGGTCAGAAGGGAGCAAAATAAAAATAAAAAAGCAAATGCAATGAAAATGCGATCTAAGTGGAATTTTGGACTATTGGCGGATAAACAATTCGGTTCGTATTTATATTGCTCACGAAGAAAATAGCGGGAAAACAGGAAAAGAGTCAGAGCCTGTGAACCTTTGTCCATGGCAGCCGGACGATCGGGGAAGATCTGGATCTCGGATAAGGCGAACCCCCAGCTGGGGGCTGCGATTAGGTCGGTAGAATCAATTTATTATTGTCGACGGAATGAAACAAGCTGCTGAGAAGTTAAATGTATTCGGAAACGAGAAATCCCCCTCCTCCCTCAATGCCATTCGCCATACATTCTCGAAATGGATTTCTTCATCTCCCCTAAGAAGAAAAATGCTTTTCAAATTTCAATATTTTTTTCCGCTATTTAGAATTGTTTTCAGCGTCCCCTATAACAATACTAGGGAGGTAGAAAATGATTTAGATGGAGGAGGAGGCGGGGTAGTTTCAATGAACGAATTCGAGAGATATGAATATAAATGGAGATCCCTTTCATGGTTATACTCGTAGTATTGTAGTCCTACTTTATGGTGAGGGAACCTACTGCCTGTACATTCTCCAGGTTGACTTATTTAAATGTGTCGTAAGACCTCCCGATGACGTCATAACTCTCTGGTCAATCGGCAATGAGAGCCCATCACTTCCTCAAGCATTCTCGTCAGCCAAACAACGTGAAGTGAAGCCAATTTCACGTTCGAAGCAACTTTAATGGAACTTACAGACCTTAGGTTTCACATTTTATGGGCCTACAATAGTTTAAACATCTTCCTTGAAGATTCTCTCTCTACAAATTAAATTGACTTTACGTGACTCTTTGATCCAAAGAACCACAAATACATTTTCCGATGGGTTAACCACTCCAGGAATCTCGTAGGGAATCTTGTTGGGAATCATTGGAAGTCTTTATGAAATTCAAGGAATCTTGTAATTTTTTTTGGAGTGGCTACCCCTGCGAGGTTCATCTTTCTATGAATATCGTTAGGAATCTTTGGAAATCTTTATGGAATCTCTGGAGTGGTTACCCCCTAGACATTTTCCTGCCTTAGTTATGAGGAAAGGAAAAGTTGATCGCAACTGACTGCTGAACAAAGTCGTCAAAGGACAAATTGGCCATTAATATATAGGTAGAAGAAATAATCCAGGCATCCTGATTCAAACCTGATTTCCGAAAATTTATTTGCAGGTCAGTAAGTATGTATATAAATCCTTATAGGCAACATTTGAAAATATTAATACATCCAAAATTTAGGCAGAAAGGCAATCTGTTTCGTCAAATGAGAGAAGAATGAGAACTTCACGCAATGCCAACGAAGATATAAGCTGTATGAAGATGATAAAGCATACAACATAAGCTTTGTTGGGGGTTGGGGCTCAGATGTTCCCTTGGCTTTCAAAACTTGGCACATTCGTCTGCTCCAAAGTCAAGACCTGCCATGCAGGCACTAGCAATGCTTCCTGATGCTTCCTGCAGGCTTCACGGGTGTGAAGACGTCAACTCGCTTCATTCAACACATCGCTATATGTGTACATTATACACCTGCTAGGTTTATGATAATGGCAACGCAATATAGACAAATATCTTCAAGCTCTACCTCAGTGCCTAAATAGACTTTCTCATCGCAGATTTTAAACAAAAAATCTCACTGAGTCCATGAGTCTGTTTCTGCTTGTCTCCGTCGTTATTCTCTTAAAGGTTTCTTTCACTCTAAAAGTCGCCTATGTTGAACTTCGCTATAGGTAGTTGATGAAGAGATATTCAGGAACCACACGCAGAATTTAGGAGTTTGATCATTCCATTGAACAGGATTATTGGAGGGTATTGGAGCTTGATAGCCATCATTGGGAGGGCATCGAGACATGATAATAGAGAGACGCAGTAATGTGAAGGCAGAGACCGGTGGACCACCTCTGTGATCATATGATCACTGGGGTCTGGCTATGATAATGATTAGAAGGCCCCTCGGGAATGAAGCCGTCTAACCATTATCATTTTCCAAAGGCTTGGAATTTAACAGAGGCAGATGCGGGTCATCACTGACATTTCCCATCCTACTCGCCGTCGCGTATTCGCAATGTCCAGCTCATACTCCAGCCCTCCAGGCTTTGGCTGGAAGTTTTCAAAAAATCTTTCTGTGGAGTTTCTTTCTTGGGAGTTATTTAAAGTGGGATTTTATTTATTTTATTTATTTTAATATTTGAAGCATAGGGTGAATTTCACTTATTAATTTTCTATTTAAAACAGGTTCACGTACCTACCATTTGTACCAAATAGTCGGACTTCTATGTATTTTCCAGTCTATTGCCCCTGTTTCTGTCGGTACAAGAAACCAGTAGAAATTAGGGATGCTAAAAATGTAATAAATATATACAGTGATGTAATAATTTTGCTTGTATCGTATATCCGCCCATGCATATATAGGTATATAGCCGATCTGCCAGCAGGTTTTCCGTAGGTACGTATACGTACCTGGTAAGTATAATAATCACGGAGTAAGGAACCGGTATAATCAATTTCAGGTGATGCGTGAATTTGAGAATTCCTACCAGAAATAACAAGCAAACTCATTAGTAACAGGAATGGAAGGAAGAGAACAGCTCCCGAGTGCAAAAGTAAAACCTGAAAAAGGAAACAGAAAAATACCCATTCTTCTGAATATTTTTCTTACTCTTGGGCCACTGATTTCGCCAGGTGGAACAGGCGAGGTGTATGAAAATTCAAGGAAAACTCAAGAGGAATTCTCATGTGAAAGCACATATAGAGAGATCAGCATTTCCACTTTCCCCCCACCCCCCTCTTTATACACAGAAGGCACCGCTTTGTTAGAATAAAGATCACATCCAAAGGCCCAAGGTAGGTACACGCTGGAACAATTCCTATGTTTCGGAAAAACAAACAGAAGCAGCCATCCGAAAGACGTAAAAGTGAAAGTCGACTGGCAGTGCTTACTCCCCGTTTTGAGACTATCACTGAGCTTTGCAGCTGCACTCTGGTAGTGCCTACTCCCTTTTTTGAGACATGGGTTTTGCCGCTGCACTGTGGTTGTTCCTACTCCCCGTTTTGGGACTACCAATGTTCACTAGAGGCGTCACAAGTTATGAAACACTAAGAATTTGGTGATGTTCTAAGAAACTGCTATTTATTGTTAGGTACACCTCGCACCTCGCACATGGGAAAATACCTCGGAAAATACTGAATGATAAATAGGTAATGGTGACCCTTCCACCTCAGGCATCAGGTAGAGTGGTGGACAGAGGACTGAGAACACAGGAATAGCTTTCTCTTCTGAAAAGCATTTCGATGTTTGCCAACTTCAGTGCACGGCAGCGCCTCGCCAAGGAAACGCTTCGATTTTATGCCTTGGCTCACCTCTTTTTATTAATAACGCCAACATCCAATTTTCATGACTGATTTGATAGCTCTCTCTGAAAATGAGGAAGGTTCACTTGAATTTTGAATAAGGCATCCACTTAAAATTTAAAAACCTGTGTCTACCCGGAGGCATTTCTCTCACAATAAAATAATCAGAAAACTACGGAAGGAGTTGGAAATTTTTATAACGTCGAGACTGATGAGTCGTGATTTTTTTAGTTATCTAAGCTGGTGGGCATTGGTACATCGGGATGATTGCATCCACTTTTATCACAAATAAATGACCAATAAGTAAGAAATGACTGCACAAGAACTGTGGAAGCTTCTACACAGAAAATCGTATGATTAAAATTGGAGGGGATAACCACTCCAGAGATTCCTTGAGATTCCACTGAGATTCCGTAAAGATTTCCAAAGATTCCCAACGATATTCATATATAGAAAGATGAACCCCGAAGGGGCAACCACTCCAAAAAAATCCAAGATTCCCTGAGATTTCATAAAGATTTCCAATGATTCCCAACGAGATTCCCAACGAGTGGTTAACCCCTCGTTAAAATTCAAATTTGAATGAAGTATCACTGAATTCCAAACCGGAAGAAGTTCATACACCTACAATATACACCGCATTTACATTTCTACCACAATATCTTACATTACTCAACACCTACCTCCGTATCTGAGATGGAATCCATACGACAGCCAGAGGAAGAGAAATGAACTCAATTTCGTGAGAGTTCCCACTGTGACAGCAAGAAAGAAAAGCTCAGTGAGAGACTTTTTCATTGGAAAAGTGTATTTCCAACAATCGGAAATGAATTTTCTTTTGTACGCGTACGGCCATTGCAGTTGGTCACATTGTTGATGGGAAGCGTTCCATTAAGGCGAAGGGCTGCCACTCTGGATACGATTACAGATTAAAACAATCCACGTCGTTTTTAAAAGCGCGTGAGTTATATATTGCTGCAACCTTTTCCGTATTACGACGTGTCCACCGCTGTTTTTCCTTCCCGCCAAATTGTGAAAGCTTTAACTGCCCTTTTTACTTTTTTTTGTTCCGTGAAATGGTGTAACTTCAATTTGTGAGCACCGTAAAAGTTTAATGTGCCAGTCACAATGAGTTAGATGCTTTAGTGCACTCTTGTGAAAATGTCCTCATCTAAAGCAGAGCTCAGAGCTCAGCGCGCACATTATCCTCAAGTACTTGTGCTACATGCCAACTCTACCCGCACTCTTTCTTCCGGTCTCTAAGTGCTACCTACCATTTCCAGCCTTTGTGGTGGCTTTATGATGAACTAAAGGCACTTCAGGTCTTTTATCGGTCATAAAGTCTCCCGCTTAGAAAGTATATTTGATATATACCTCTAAACTAAACAATACATAGCCGTATCCACGGGGGGGGGGGGCGTTAGGGGGTTAACCCCCCCCCCCCCCCCCCCCATGAGCGGAAAATTAACATGGTAATACCAACGTGAAGCAAAAAAATATAGGCGAAACCCCCCCCCCCCCCCATGACTCTAAACCCCCCCCCCCATGACCGCTTTCTGGATACGGGCCTGAAACAATATAAGCTAAAACAAACAGGCCATTAACTTTATCTTCAGGTAAAACTTGACGATATAGAAGTTATATACTTATATCTAACTCCATCTATAGATTATAATTTTTTAATATATTTATTACCCAATCGTTATTAGAGGAGAACAGAAAAATAGTCATTTATAGGTACCTATATCATTCATCAGGCTCACCATTTTCCTTATAACGGGACAATATTTTGTGACGTCACGAAGACGAGACAAGTTTGCAGACAGACGCATTAAAAACACAGATCTGAACCCTCTCTCATAGGTCCCACCGAGAAACCCCTCCCCACAACACATGCCCTGGCACATAAGTGCGGCCGGCCTGTCTCGTTATCGGACTGAAAGTGGTGCGCTGGAGGGAGGCCAAAAACAGGGCTACCCTATAACGCGGTCAGGTTAACGGGAAAGCACTAATTAATAATTAACGATGGCCGCTGGTCCATTCAGCGTCCGATAGGGCTGTGTTCCAACAGCTTTCAGTGCACGCACATGCTACTATGCCAAGATTACGGAAAGGTATAGGGTTGGGCAGTTTGGTACTTAGAAGTTAAGTATTTGTATTACTTACAAGCGTATAAAACGTTCTATTGTGAGAGAGCCATTCAGTGAATCTTTTGTAGCAGGCAGTCATGATGAGCCGTCCTCGACCGCTTAACGACAAAGCTTATAGCGGCACATGTCAAGGACACTCAGGAGCCTGTGACTGTCAGTGGATGCTAGTAATGGGGCGATAGTGATTTGTGAGGGGAGGGGAGGGGGTAAGTGGCGGGGCTTGGCCGATTGTTCAACGTTAAGGGTCCTCGCCACAATATAGGGGTGCTGGTTCAGCAAAACGTGTAACTTGAGTCCAGGCACATCATCCCCTTAGCGCCCAATCGCCCTCACACCCACTTCGCTTTCCCGCTAATCCTTATAAATTTATCGACTCTTTTAGGAAAAAAAGGATTTTTCACTGATGTGTTACACTGAAAAAGAGTATGGGCGAAGTCCAAGTAACCATCAGCGGCATGTTATTTCTTCGCAAAGCCGGTGCTGCATAAGGGCGACGTGCAACCACACCACATTTTTTGAGAAAACTGATATTGTCTGGTATGTCGTGATTCTACGATTGAGTGATTTTGGACAAATTTCTTATTGATCACTCGCTCGTAAAATCACAAGATAGCCAGTTAAGTAATATCTGACATTAAAAAAACATCATATTTCAGAACATTTAAATATCCAACAGTCCTATCCTCAAAAAATATTCGAAAAAATACAAAAACGTAAACAAGTATCTGTATCAAATGTAAAATATTCCGTTTATAGGAAAGCGGGAATAACAAGTCTAGAAAACAAGTCGTAATAGGATAAAGCAGAAACCACTACTGGAATGTCACTCTGGAAAACTCTTCAACCAATACCTTCGAAGTCCAAAATGATGAAATGAACCGCTTGAAAATCTGCCACGAGGACACATCGTTATCCCTACCCAGAAGGGGAGTTTTCGGGCTGAATTCAATATTTTAAGCTTCATTGCACACATTATTTTAAGTGATGGAATAAGTTTACTAATTAGATGCTGATATCATAGAAAACGACGACGAGCAAGGGCAAGTTTTCAAACTGGGTTGAACGCTGGAAAATTCATTATTGATCTAATATCAATTTCCATCTACCAGTTTCATAAGAACTTACAAACTTTTGAAGGGGAACTGTACAGGTACCGGCACTTCTTTTGGCTGAATGGGGGGGGGGGGGGGGGTCACAATAGTTCATTTACAAAAGTAATATTTAGAAATTTGGGCGACAACTACCGTTTCCCTGATTTCTTTCGTTCTCCTAACGAGAAATAACTATAAATAATAACTAGCCTAAACCTCTGCATCAAACTAACAAATGGTACAATTCTCGTACAATCTTAGAATCGGTGGCGGCCATTAACCGGCATAATGAGAGACTTGTTTTTGGGGCCGCTTACTGGTCTTCACGCATTGTTTCTCTTGTCAAGATAGTAGATGGGCTATCAGCACAGTGACCCCTGCCCGAATGCCCGAATGCCAGTAATTGGACCTCACCACAATCCAGCGGGTCCGAACATTCCGATTATCCGATAGTTCTCATCCACCTCCCTTCCGACACAAAGTCCCCAACCATTCATTGCTGTCTCCAGCTTCCCATTCCACAGGCAGACCTCAGGATGTCCTGGCCATTTACCCCTTTAATGTGGTCAAACCTCATTATCTGGTGGCTGAGTTTGCAGATTTATACGCATCGCCTACACAGCAGTTAACTTTCTTTTTTCAGGTGACAAGCACTCACAAATTCTTGGAGACCATGAAATGTTCTTTTTCAACGTTTCGTCTGTGAGTGGCGATGAAGAAGTCAGCAAAGCCCGTCTTCATTTGCACCGTCGCCGGATGAGTAAACTACCCCCACAAACTCGTGATCGTCAGCTGCTACCCGCGCCAAGTCGTGTCGTTCTGTACCAAGCCAGGTCCCTGGAAGCTCGGCCACGAAGACTGGCTGCCCTACCTGTGAGCTCACGCAGCCCTGGAGGGTGGGTGCCTTTAGATGTAACCGCCGCCCTACGCGAACTCCACGGCCGTCCGCTACTGCTTGGAGTCCGGTTTGAAGGCCCCAAAGGTGTCAAACTCACCGTCAACAACTTTTTAAAATACAGCAAATCAAAGAAGTCGAAATCATCGCTTGCGTATTTGATTGTACTGTCCAAATCAGATTTGGAAGAGGGTTTGGATGGCCCGAAAGAGAGACACTTGAAGCACAAGGAGCGGAAGTTAGACCACAATGAGACGCCCAACGAAATTGGAACTGTTTCCTCCTTGGCAGAAGTCCGACATCGCAGCAAGCACAAAGTGTACGAGGTGCGTCGCTCCAAGGAGGCTGAACAAGAACTTCGCCGAAGGACCCACCTCCAGTCCCTCCCATTTCTCCACGTCAATGAAGTCGCAGACATGAGACGCTCGCTCAGAAAAGCCAAAAGGTCTATCGAAATGGGACCTGAAAACGTCCTTCGTTCAGAGATGACTCTTCAGCCAGGGAAACACACACACTCCAATTACAAGCAGGTAAAGGTAAATCTGACCATTCGTTTGCTGTTGGTAACCCTGTGTTGAGAGAACTTAGGTAATCGCTAACACAAGTAGGGTATCATTAGCGAAAGACAAACTTGATTCGTTGATCAGGGGGTAACTGAAAACTCAGCAGCTCCCGAGTGAAGAGGGTGAGGGTGGGAAACAGGCAAACATTAACATTACCTTGAACAACAAGCCAGCTCAATTGAAATTCACCGGAAGGCCGTTTCGGTTCGTACTTGTATTCCGCACGTTAGTGCTGACTGCTGACCGGCTCTCCGCTCCAGTTCCGCTTTAACAAGATTCACTAATTACCTTTGGGCTTTGGGGTTCAATTGTTCTGGCTGCAAGATGAATGATGATAGGAGCACGCATTATGCATTATGCATTAGGCAACCCTTGAGATCACCACTTTCCAGCCAACCGTATTATGCCATATGGTGCAAGTACCTCACGGAGGTGTGTTGAGATGTATGGGGTAATAAATCTGTACAACTCATCCTTATCGCTTAAGGGTGGGCAACAGCTGATGATAAATTTTTGTTTCTCCCCTTTGTTGGAAAGACTCAAAATTTCGATGAGATTCTCAGTAATGTCCTATACAGTGAAGTAGATACTTACAGCAGGCACTTCATTCCCGACGTTGTTTTTTCTTCGATTTTATCTGTTTTGACAGTGCTGAGCTGACCGGGAATGTGTAGGACACTACAGAGACGACGTCACGTCTAGTCTAGGAGGAATTTCTCATTTCCACCGAGGGAAAAAGTGTAAAACTAAGTATTCGCAAAGTTAATATCTTATGGACGGCAGGAATGCATCAACTGTTGCCCAGGATTAAAACTGCAAATTCAACAAATTTCAGGGAATTTCAAGTAAGAAAGCAGGCGGCTGTCAGAGGAATCAACACCCCCTTTTTTCTTCAGTCTGGTCAATAAGTTCATCGTCGGTGGACGGTAGTCAGACATGTGGAGGGCACTGCATTCTCTACGATTATCAAGTAAGTTGACGGGAAGCCCGAAGCAAGGTTTGAAAATTCACCTCAGACGTTTTTACTCTCCCATAGATAAGGAAGTAAGTAACTTCGGTTAGTTCTGCGATCGTGAAAAAAAATCAGTGTTGAGTCTTTCACTGCAAAACGTTCATCAGACTGATCAGGGGTTTTAGGACCTGAAAAATGTATGTACGTAACGAGGAGTTGTATAGAAAAGGTCTAGAAATTATTATGAGTTTCAAGTTTCCACATTGCGTAAGTATACGAATGAGTTAAATCCTGAAACTCATCACTCCCTTAATTTAGTGGTATGAGGGGAATGGGAAATTACTTAATATGTGCCACCAGGGAGTAACCAGTGCGAGCCTTTAAAGATTTATCGGTAAAGTTGTGAATGTGGCTATGGCACCTGCGCCGGCAAAACCAGCATTCTATGCATACATTCGGGGAATCATTCAGCTTACCTTGTCCACCCTTATTACCACCTGGGCTCATTCGGCATTGGTTACTTCTGCCGATCTTTGTAATACCAGTAACGTGTAGGTACCTATAGGTATACCTATGCTCATATGGTCACACCAATGAAGGGGAAAATTTTTCTCTGATACCTCTGATATATAGGTATTTATTTACTCCTACACATTTTGTGGACATTTCAGGAGAAAGCTAGGAGTAAGGCAGGTCGTCAATGAAATTACATAAAAGTGATGCAGTGAAACAGGGAACCCCTTCAACTTTGAACTAATTCATCATAGGATGCAGTCAGTCAGTCAGTCAGTCAGAATATTAGCTTGTAACCGGATAGTGAACGTGGGCAGGCCTTAAAAACGCCTCATCATCTGTGCTGCATGGATCCCAAATCATCTGGCAATTGAATGAAATGGTGTATACCAGTTTATTATGTTAAACACAGCGTTTAGTTTTTGACTCGTGCGTGTTTATGTGATATGTTTATTAATTATTCCAACCAGGCCCGGCAATATTTCACAGCGGGTCTAAATCCTAATCTCACGATTAATTATTAAAGTAAACTTCCGCCGCCCGAATCCTCAAATAATACTTACTACACATTGAAGCAAAAAGGAATGTCTGTACAACATGCACATTACTTTTACCTATACGTTACGCATATCGGCATGCGAGTTCGATCGCCAACCAGAATGTTATAAGTAACTGCTGTCGCGGTCTTGCCGGAAAATTTGCGAAGGCACAGGACTCTACGGTATAAGGTACGGAGGGGGCGACGTACATGCAACGCGACATGTAGTCATGCAGAGAAAAGGAACAGTAACCTTTCAGGGTAGGAGAGGCATTGCATAGGGTACGGCAAAGGGAAAGGGACCCAATATGAACTGTCGACAACTTTGGAGCGATTTATTTCCGTGTCGAATAAAAAGGTTATCAGTGAAGACCAGCGAGCAGGGTGGCCGAAAATCCAACGACTCAACCCTCAGCCATCAGGTAGAGACGAGCCCAAGTCAGGTGCACAGATGAATCTGATAGGGGACCTAGATGACCCCTACTGGGCAAACCAACAAGTCTTCAGGGCATAACTACTCCCTCTTGGATGTTTGTCCATGTCAACCAAAGTAAACAAATTGTCATTGTTTCTTTGACTTAAACAGTTGCTTGACATCCTCCGTTGATTATCTCGTCTCTCTGGTCCAAGGCACTTAAATCAACTAATGGTTGTACCAGAACCGGCTCTGGCTCTCATCAGGCTCAACAAGCATTTCAACTTGATTGCTTGAGTACCTGATTTGGTAAAGCACTCTATACTTTCGTGAGCGCCTACCTAACTTTGAAACCTTTTCCATTCTACGAACCACTGTCCTTGCATTTTTTTTGACATGAGCATAAATACGAATCTAAGGTAGGTAACACCTGCTGACAGTGGATGTACCTACTATCCTTGAAACCACTGTATAGCTTCCAAGATAGTGATTGTTACTCTCCTGCGCCCTATGTGCATGGTAAGTTAGAAAACAAAAAATACGACGTGAATGTGTGTTTGTATGGATGACGTGTATTATCTAGGGGTTCACCACTCGTTGGGAATAATTGGAAATCTTTATGAAATCTCAGGGAATCTCGGAATTTTTTGGAGTGGTTACCCCTTCGGGGTTCATCTTTCTAGATATGAATATCGTTGGGAATATCTTTGGAAATCTTTATGGAATCTAAGTGGAATCTCAAGGAATCTCTGGAGTGGTTATACTTACCCCTCTTGTATTATCATGTCACTAATTACAAAAGGATGACATTGGAGTGGAAACTTTTTATACTTTCTTAAAGTTTACACTTTACTTAATGAATTTTCAGACGTTCCAGGAGAGTGACACCACCGGCAGGAATATAAATGAAGGGTGCTGTCGGAAAATTCGAGAGGTCCCTCTTACAGTCGTGATGGCCGATGAAGCAAACGACCTGGCCCTGTACAAGCTGCCAGGAAAAGACGACCAAGACTGCTTCTGCGTTCCTTGTGACTGAAAGACCCCACCTGATCAACATCTTCTGGAGCCTGGTGTTCAAGTGAAAAAGAATAACTCTGACTTTTTGAAGTGTAGACAAAACTGTAGAAATCAACCTGTACTGTAATATTTTTAGTCCTCTCGTTAGTATAAGATAATTTAAGGGTGTACCTAAGTCGTACCTGTACAGTCATACAGCACGCGATTTTAAACACCGCATTACTCCAGCATGACGAATAGATAATCACAATAGGTAGGTATAGGTACTTATAAAAAACTTGATTTTGTAGATCAGTCATATAGCAGCAGCGTTCATTACATTACTCCACCTGTGCGCTTACCTTACACGTAGTAGAAAGGGGTTCGAATCCCAGTCGCTGAAGAATTTCCCCAAGTCTCTTGGTATAGACACTGATTTGGTAGAAAAACCAGTAGCTTGTCTCAGCATAACTGTACAAAGTACAGGTCACTGAAAAGAAAATAGAGGTTAACGTAAGGCGCAAAGTGACGTCAAATCACTCAGATTAATCGTGATACCTGACGCCAAGGCCCCCGATTGGTCAGAACGACCTGACGCCTTCTTCAGACCTACGTACATCACAGCTATGAGGAAATTTGTAAACTATGCAGGGCAAGCGGCACCTGCCTTCCTGTTTACTTGTTCGTATTGTGCACCTTTTACTGATAATACGAGTATATCATACGTTAGATAAGTGTAACGGATACTTACAACTCCTTCAGTTGGTAGCAATGAGGTAATGACACTTCTCACTTTACTCAACTTTTTCACTGAAAGTTTATTTCCTATAGGAGAGCAGGCTGGACAGGCATGTCTATATGACACGTAGGTAAAGACAAATCTTTGATGCAAAATTTACTCTTGTCTTATCTATCCATTGTCTTACCTATCCATTTTACCCATTATGTATAAGCATCTAAGTGAATATAAGTTGTTCAGTTTCCACCTGATTTGAGGTAAAACCTTTTTCTGAGCACTACATAGGATCTAAATACGAACAATTATGGCGTGATTTTCATGGGATTCTAATGGCCATTTTCCGCCAGTGAAGCTTGCACGACGTATTCCTCACAGCTTATAATTCACTGTCACACGGACGTGTTTTTCCCATATTTGGCCACTTAGAGCCGTTAGGGCAGATTTTTGCCGCAGGGCACAGGCGTCTGGGGCGTTCGCTGTAGAGATCATTAGGCACGTTTCCAGTGCGTATTACAGGGAGGAGGGAGGGGAAGGAATAAGGGGACTGACTCTCTCTCTGCTGTCCTCTACAAGCCGATCCTTAAGAAACATCATATCAGTTGCAGGAAACTCTGGGAGAAAATGTGCTGAAATAGTGACAAATCGTGGAAGGATAAAAAGTGGGTATGCAAGTGTCTTGTTCAATGATAGAAAGAAGCATAACCATGAATTCGTAGGTCCCTATGTACTTTAAACAAAAATAAACAGGCTTAAGGTTTGGCATCAGCTAATGGTGCATTTCTGCCAACCACAAGATCAATATTACAATCGGTAGATTATTTTAAATATTTTTCGTTGGTTGGAAAACTCAGAATTTTCCCTAGACGTAGCCTAGAAAAGTACCTACCGACGCAGAGTCTCCAATTCACATGTGCTTTCTTCCACCTTTTCCTCTTAAACAAAGGAGTTATGCCGTGTAATCAGTGGCAAAACAGAAAAAAAACACTGATAAATTTAGGAATCTGCATGCTACTTTCCTAAGAGAAATTACTATTGGGTAAGGCTAAGGGTGCGTCCCACCTTGCCAGTTAAAATTAAACTGGAGATTTACCATGTTAAATTTAACATGGTAAACATAGGACAAAATTTCCAGTTTAATTTTAACTGGGCATGGTGGGACGCACCCTAAGTCTTCCTGAAATTAGGGGTCGCTTTAAACCAAGGGAAAAATAAAAATGATCCACCATTTCACCACTCGCAATGTTAACCTTCCAGGGGGAAGAAATTTAACAACAGAAGAAGCAAATCAGATCAGAAATGACCTACATACACCATTTTCCAATATTGATGCACTTATACGTACCTATTGTATCTTAGCTGCCCACTACAGGTAGTGGAATGTTCCCAACTGGGTAAGTTAGACGCTACATTCATAATTAATTTAAAACAGCGGGAAATCCGCAGAGATTCTCACGATGAGAAAGTTTTACTGTGGGAGGGTGATTTATGCCACGGGAAGTAATAAATGTAATTCTCCCCAAGTTTTTCCCAACAACTTAGAAACAGTTTACCTTCTTTTTCGTTAGAAGATAGTTCTTTCTAGCTCAGCATCAACAAGAGGCTGATAAATGACTCGGAAGCGTGAAATAGCTACCTCTTCAAGAATGGCATACTATGTTTGGCTTTTGTGGAGGAAACTTAGCATGCTAACACCTGACATTCTCACTTCCTCGAGACTACGGATAGTATCTCTGCTTACAGGCAGCACCTGCCAGAAGAAAGAAAACATTACTTATTTAAGGCTAAATACATTTAATCCCCATTTACATCGGTACAATGCTTCCTTAGAAAATATTTGAAAGCTCGTAGAAAATTTTTATCAAAGATCAGAGCAGCACTGCCTAATACATACATTAACACAACAAACAAACTAAAGTAAAATATGGCTTTGTTTGTTTTTATATGAAAAATAGGTGTAGGTACCTAGTGAGGTACATACCTTAACAGTTCGCCCAATATAGGACGTGCACAAAAATTTGAATGCAAGCAGTCTCATTTTCGGGTTGGTAAAAATGATATTGGCTGTACGTTGATTTTAACCCTAAGAAAAGTACTACCGAAAATCTAGACATTAATTTGTGTCAACTTGTGTAAACAAAAATACCAACACTGAAGTGACTACTACATTCAAGAAAAGGTACTATTAATTTTTGAAAATATTGAATAACACAGGTCCTAAAAAATGGACATTTACGGACAGACCAAAAGCATCCCACTGATAGTGATTATTCACTACGAACTGTTCTTAAAGAGAATGAAAAGGAAAAAGTTCCGGATAACTAAGCATTATTTAAAGAGTAATTGGAATATGGGACTTTATCGGCCCAGTAACAAATGGGGCGGAGGCTTTGGTCCGACGACAATTTCATCTTCCCGTAAATGTCCACCTTATCAAGTAATTTTTAAACAATGTAACACAATAAACAATTTTGGATTTAAACGTTAAAACAATTAAATAATAATAACTGATCTAAACACTGATCTAAACTAAACACTGTATAGAATTTGCTTATCACTATCAATTTCGGTAACAACGGTGCAGCATTACAGCAAGAGAAGGGTGGCCAAAACAATTCATATTTCCTTCGAATACAGCATCATCTCACCCACTTTTATGCCAAAGTGGACACCCCAATATAAAGGTTTATGAATGGTATCAGTGTGAGATATTCATAATATTTTAAAACTGCTCTTTTCTCACTGTTTCAGACATAATAATATCAAATATATTTCAGTTCAATGATTATTAACTAGCATTACGTTATAATAACATAATCAGTCCATACTGCCCACCACTATTGGCCGTTAATATTATATGGTCATCTAAATGCAAATCACGCAACAGGCAAATCGGCCAGTAGGTAATCAGTAATATTCAAATTTCAAGAGATTTCCCTTTAAATTATGGCGATTAAGTCGAAATCGTCATTAATCACAATCTTGCGTTACTATAAAATGAACTGAAAGTAAAATATAAATGTACCTACTCTAGTAGGTAAAGCCTCTTGTGTGTTGCATGCTTTCAGAAAAGGGCACCTTTTTACTTTTATATCAATTCGTAATGGGCCCTTTCCTTCGTACATTCTGGAATGTAAAAATGAATGAAAATAGAAAATATTAGGTACTCTCAAGAAGAGTATACCTTCCCAGCCCTATAGGTACAAAATGAGAAAATCAATTCATAGATGGCATCTCCAACAATGATTCTAGAACTACAAAATTGTACACAACAATAATGGTAATATCTTAAAATTACCAAATGAGAATGATATAACCTACTATTCTTATCTAAAGTAAAACAGCATATTTATAGCACTATGAATCACTTAACAGTATCTATTTCCCTTGGTTGGAAGACGGAGAAGAAACAGTTATTCTGTGGCAACATATAGCCAAGATCTCTCAGCATCGTGATTTAAACAGTTCAACCTTAACCAATGAAAACATCAGGGCCCCAAAACTGGGGGTTTCAGACATTTATACTAAAACACTCTTGGGAAATTATTTGTTTTTAAAACGCTAAGGCTTAAAAATCGACTCATTTTTCAAATGTGCATTCTACATTAAAAATGTGTCTTATATTCCAGAACGAATAATTGGAATAGCTTCGAAGTACAATTTTAGTGTCAGCAAACATCTCTCTTTGGAGCCCTTATGTTTCCACTCCTAATTCTCTTGACTATAAAAGGTCAGCATTTTAATTCAGTCGAATTTTTAATAAAAACCGTTTTGTAATCACTGATCTGAGATTGCACAAAAGGCGAAAAACCACAATAAAGCTAAAAAAAAATCCTTTGTTTGGTAAAAATAACATGTGGACTACTTACTATAAAATTTCGATACCGGAAAAGCTATCATTTTCAACAAAATGGACATTTAAAGTCTTTTAGTTTATAATCAGTGGATATCACTAAAAATGATTTAAAATAATTGCAGTACGACTTTCAGCCCAAAAACATGCAAAAATACTCGAAAAGATTTTCAGTAAGGGAAGAATTATCCATTCCCACAATAGCTGATATTAAAAATATCGATTTTTCCCTAGCATGGCATGAGACTATTTTGTTATACTGTTTGAAAACAAAATTTGACAATATTCAAACTAGTAACCAACAAAAAAATATCAACTGGTGAACATTAGAGGGTAACGAAGGCACAGAACGCCAAGTTCGTAAAAAAGTTGAAGCTCCTTACTACGGAATAAAATACTGGCATCAATGCCAATTTCTCTTCAGTCGCTACCAAACAGTACGGTTAACAGGAAAATGTCTTTTACATAAACAATTCTAACAGAACTATGAGAAAATACCGAAAATGTTTGAATCCATCCAATCACCATGAGATCAATAGGTATCCAGTTACCTACCTACCACAAGAAATGAAGCAGTGAAATAACAGCGTGGCTAACTGATTGTATACACACAATGCTGCGTTTTTGACGGTTCTTAGTGAGATCATTCTAATGAAACAGTTGGATATTTACTTCATCAAAGGTAACATTAGAAACATGCTATACAATTTCGAACGGAGCGTTTTTGACACATTTTTACTGACGTTAAAAAATACATATTTCAGTACACATAAATATGCAACTGCTTCCTCAGAACGCGTCACTAAGAACCGTTCACATTTCAACATTGTACCTGCAATATCTACAATATCAAGATTCTAAATAGAAGTTCACAGTTCAGTTTTCCCACTTCCGTATTTGAATTTTTTACTTTAACTTTGTTCCCAAGGCAGTTAAAAAAAAGTGATTCGTTTCTTGCCCAGCTGTGTTTCAAAACCTTAAAATGTAATATCGGACGATTTTGGTGGATGCGCCAGACGAGCGCCCCACGCCAGAACCTCCTTCTTCTCTCCTCTGTCTTCCGTCTCTCCGTCAGTCCTTGGCCTCAGTCAGGCTCCTTCAGTCAGTCATGGGAAGCGCAGAGGGGCGGCAGAGAGGGCCGACCGCGGGGCATCCGCAAGGCAGGGTCTGAAATCAACCCGCGACTGTTAGGAACCTTCCACATCACAACCAAACCTTGTTCAACCGGTATTCAGCCCAGAAGTAATTCCACCCCAGGGTAAAAATATGCGAAAATCTACTTCACGACGCTGAGCTTGTGATAAGCAGATCATTAGAGTAATACAAAGGTTTTTCTAAAAACTGCAGCTGTTTTTGTTTCGGTTTAAATCCGAGCCATAATGTAATTTTGGGGCATGGAGAAACTTAGGAACTAAGCTACCTATTTCCCTCCCAGAATATCACGTAAGCGGGTTTTCAAACACTGCCCTAGGTTGGTGTTACGTACCTTCAAATCTTGACCAATATTTGTGGCAAGCAGGTACAGTTACTTAATTCACTCAAAAACTTGTCTTGAGGGTGTATCTTGCCTTACAAATTAAATACGTCTTAAAATCCTTTGGGATCCAACTGTCACACAGCGGCATTTGATTTTACAATGTCCAAGAAATATTTCAGGCTCAACGTCGAGTCAACGGTATAGTGTGTATATCACAAAATGGTGGGCATGCCCCCTTGGAATATTGTTTATCCTATACCAACTTGTTTATATACTCATAACTCTTCATTTCGTTAGCTCCTAAATCAAATTTAAACTCAGATGCAGATGGGCAAATTCCAGGCGTGAAACAACTGCAACGACATTTTACGTAGAATAAACGGCGGCTCTAGTGTTTTTGAAGATAAGGCCATATCAGAAGGAAGTGTGCGATAATTAAGATAGAGAAGAAGGATGAGCAACACTGAGTCCCAGTTTCAATCTACACTACATGCGAGTACTCCACCTCTCCACCTCCACCAGTGACTGCATTACCATGGACGAAGGGCGAGTTCTAGTTTTGCAATTTTCAAAATGTTTTTGTGGGATGGCACCACTGCAACCTAACATCTACAGCCCGATAACAATATCACTGAACAACGCATTCTCTGTGAAAAGTCGAAACAATTTGCTTACATATTATTTTCCACTTATGATAAGCTGTTGGGAGTGTTGCGCGACGTTTTGTCGACGTGATTAAGGGTCCGCTTAACCTGACGATGCATTTTTTGCCGCTCATAAGATTAACATTGCGAGCGGCGATTCATTTTCAATGTTTACCCTTGGTTGGAAAGACACAAAAAATTTTGCCTGTACCTAGCCCTAACAATGCATCGTCAGGTTAAGCGGACCCTTAACTGCACTGCAATAAATTAAACCACCTCTTTTCCTTCCCTCCAGAATATTCAGTAGTCAATATTTGGGAAAATTATCCGTTCACACTATCGCCAAATTACAACCATCACAAGGTTTATCTTGGGTTGGCATGGCGGTTCTACCTTAACTGATACTATTCGAAATTCACCCTAAAGTTAGGCGAATTACTCGGTACTCTATCAGTGGGCAGGTAACAACAGTCGATATTTTTGAAAGTTGAGAAATCGAAAATTTCGACACTTGAGATGGATCATCGGGAAAAGCTGCAGACATATCTCGCCAGTACTGCTTCTTCGGCCCCTCTAGGAGGGCATCGCGAGGGTGGTGTATTATGCCAGACGCGGCATTGTCCGACAACAGGCCACGGCGCCAGGAAGGCACTGACCCAAGCCAACATCGCCTCTGCCACCAGTGAGAAGGCTTAATGCTTGAAAATGAAAAAGGCGCACGAGTATGTCGAATGGTACAACCATCATAATGGAAGTACATGCGCCGGCAGGTCGGCAGACCTTTCAGGCGCAATTTTAATTAAGGACTTAGTGGGCGGTCAAGATTCTATTACTCTCCCATAATCAACTGATTCTGTTATCGTCAACCCCGGAATGAGCTACTAGGGAAAACGGCTCAAAAAAGAACCAAGCTTTCGAGGCGCTTCTGCAATTCTATTCCACTGATCGCATAATGCTGTTGCTTAGAAGGGACTACGAGCACGATACCTACAATATTTCTAAGGTTTTTTTTTTCAACCAGAAACTTTCTTATACCTACACACTTAACTCCAGGTATTTTACTACAAAGGATCATCGCCGCAAGCCCGTAGTACTAAATTTAGTAGATATCAATCATGTGCAAAATAAAGGTGTCGAACTGAACTGAATTAAGGGTCCGCTATACCTGACGGTGCATTTTTTGCCGCCCTTGGTTGGAAAGACACAAAATTTTGCCTGTACCTAGCCCTAACAATGTTCTAGGGAGTGTTTGAAGCAGATTTCCCAATTTCTCACTGGTTTCTTTTATTGCAACTGTTTTGCAAATGCTAGCATCGCATACCTCAAGAAAAGTGCTGCATCTCGAAAACCAGTAAAAAAATGGGAAATCAGCTTCGAACACTCCCTAGAACATTGTTAGGGCTATAGGTACAGGCAAAATTTTGTGTCTTTCCAACCAAGGGTAAACCTTGAAAATGAATCGCCGCCCGCAATGTTAATCTCATGGGCGGCAAAAAATGCATCGTCAGGTATAGCGTCCTCTTAAGTAATGGTCTTGTAACGAATCAATTATTTTTTAGTCCAGCCGCCTGTCTCGTTTAAGCCATAATGCACTCAAAAATAACTAATTTCAGCAATCCAGCGCTTGTGCGGTGAAAGGACTGATAGTAACGGTGATAACCTTGAAAGCCGCCGCTGGAATCACCGAATTGATAACATTACTGTGATTTACCAGATCAAAAACAAAACTACTTATTTCCGCCCGAAAAATAGTGAAAATGAAAATAATAGTCAACAATCAATAAATGGTATAGAATCAGAATTGTTTGCTCTGACAGAAACTATGCCTTCTCACCTGTCTTCAAATATCATTATTTTAACCGAAGGGTGCTCCATATATCACCTTACTGCTATGACGCACTTCTCTGTTTACCTCGCCCTATATCTTTTGTTTAAATAAATGTTTATCGTTGACAGTCTTGAGACCATTGTCCTCAAAGTTTGTTACAAGTGATAACGGTTCGGTCAAACTTTAGACCGGACAGAACGCTTCGACAGAAGATAGTGCGCATGAGAATATTCTACCCGAGTTCACGAAATCTCACTCAAAACCTACCGCCCCCCACAATATGACAAAGGAAGTACAGGAAGGAGGTACACTTGACTTTCTCGCCCTACGTTCATGACAAAACTTTCCTAAAATCGCGAAACTTTTTAAAATTTTGTCACTCGAAAATGAAGCGTTGTGTGCAGGGGCATATAACATACTTAGGTGAGTATGTACCTAAGGGTGCGGCAGTGGGAAATGGCACTGCGATCAGACAGCTCTACTAAATTAGCCACGGATTACTCAATACCTACTGACATCCTACTTTGCAAGGTTACAACTAAACATGAGCTTAAAATAAATTATTACCTCAGTTTTCAATGCGCATACAGATAATATACACACAGAGGTAGCTACTCACTTTCCATTCTCGACAATGGGTATACCTTCCTTAGCTAACTGGAAGACCTAAAAAATTTCAATACTTAAATCTGGACCACCACGGTAGCAGTGGGAAGGGAAATACAAAATTTACCCCCGCTAGAAAGAGAGCCATTGTTACACATGGCCACTCTGGCAGACACAACCACCTTAATGACTTCTTATTGTAATAGATACCGATTAGGAATTATCTTGAAATATTTGTTCTTTTTCTGGTAGGGCATACATTGAAAAATTTTCGGCCAGTAGTTTGGCTTAGGCTCCCAACGAAAAAGCTAAAAATCGGCAGATCACTACAATTTGTTTTTACAGCATTTTATAAAGCTCAGAATCAGGACTAATCAACATAAGACAAATTAACTCTTGTCATGGCCTCCGCTCATCACTACCTGCGGCAAAAGCACGAGATCAACTGTGTCATTAGCACTAGATCTGTAGCGGAGTAGGACTTGTAAGAGAGAACGCTCTCGGAATCTATGGGCTTGAACCGCATAGGATAAGCGACGTAAGATTTTTCTTAAACCACAGTGACGGAACCATTGCGATATAGTAGTGGATATTTCCGAAATAGAGGTAAAGAGACTCACCCAGGTAGCAGGAGCTGCCCTGCTTGCTCGTGTGAACATCGAGGTAGGCTTGCCGGGAGAAGACACGGGCGCAGGTGGGGCACTGGTACTTGCTAATGTGAACCTTGTTGTTATGACGCAGCAGCGACGTTTGGAATTTGAAGGTCTTGCCGCATGAACGGCAGAAGAAAGACTTGCGGATCTTGGCTGAGTATTCGGAGGACGGTTCCTCCATAGCGGGCGGGTGTTCAGGCATCCCGTACGGTTCCTCTTGCTCGTGGATTCGCCGCTTGACAGGCATTTTAAGCTTGGGCTTGTACCGAGCACTGTCCTTGAGGTGAATGCTGCTGAGGGTTGGGTTCAGACTGGAAGACTCATCGAGTGTATCAAGGCCGTCAGGGTATTTATCACTCTGCGAGGATCGTCGCCGTTGGTTCAGGAGTAACGGGTGCAGGTCGTAGGTGAGCTGAGGGTAGAACATGGCAACGCTAGGGGCGCCGTGCTTGGCGAAGGTGCTCATGTAGGGGAGGGTGCCCTGCGGCGGGGGCGGCTCATCCCTCTCAGGATCGCCGTCACAGTACGGCTCCTCCATCTTAACGGGGTACGGGGAAGCGTTCATCTGGAACACATACTCATAGCCTTGGTACGGATTCATGTTGTTCATGATGAAGACACTGCGCGACTGGCTGGCGTGGCTCACTGCGCTGCAGCTCACAGCTGATTCAGCACTGGTCAGTCATTCACTCCCAAGGTATGTTCCATGTGTCTTGCATAGGGCAACAGGCTGCCACCACCTATAATTAGTTAAACACTGAACTTATAGGCTCGAACACTCCAATGTCTGTTTTGTTTCTTTTCTCAGCACTTCAACCCTCCGCGGCTTATTCACTCCCCAGGCGTTCCATGTGTCCTGCACTGGGCAACAGGCTGCCACCACCTATAAAAAGTGAGCAGTTAATAGTCAACAAATAAAAACATATACATATTTTTAATGGCATCTTTCCGTCTTCTGGTAACCTCTACCAACAAACATGTCGCAATCCTTCAAAGCCCTGCGTTTTAGTCATGCACAGAGGCAATTTTTCGCTCTCACCGTGAAGTTGGCGCTGCCAGAGCCAGAGTCACGTAAAGAAAATGTATCTTATCTTTTCAGCATTCTCTTTTTTTTACAAAATAGGTAGGTACCTACTACTCCCTATAAGAATCTCAGAACAAACAAAGAACCAAGAGTTTCTTGGCAAGATGAAATTAAAGTCAGGTGTCATTTTAGTTTTAACCACTCTGAGATAAAAGTACAGAGCTACAAGACTATCTGATTGGAATACATGGAGAATTCAAGAGTCTTTGCCACCATTAGGCTTCATAGGCTTCAGGGACAAGTCTGAAAAGAGGAAAATGAAGGTCAAACACTACGTCAGACTGACACTGGGAACTTTTCTATAGGAGTAGTAGGTAGGTAATTAGAATGTTTTTAAAATACAGGTGTTGTCCCGTTTCATGCTGAAGCAGGGTGGCAACCACGGAACGGACCAATAAGAATAATTCAGCCCTAGATGGCTAAATACTGGGCTAGTGTGATTTGACATCAAAGTGCAAACTTGCTTCACATTCAAATGAGACAACGTGTAGAATTTACAGACCTTGCGTACCTAGTAGGTGAGTGTGACTACCAGCTACGCACCAAATTTTATGACAAGGATGATATACCAACCGGGTGGTGTAGAACGTCCCTTACTCGAGTTGGACAGCAAAGGGAACTAAATGTTATTCACGAAAGCGAGCCCTTTCTTATTATAAAGCTCTAAAGTTCGAGCAAAAAATAGCTTCATCTCAATATGAGTTCTACCTACGATCCTAGCCTTACGGTCTGCACTGTCAAATAGTTTTGTTTACCTTCTCATTTGAATAATCAGCAAAACCAGGTAAGTATTTACCTCTTTGAGCAGGATTAAATTTTGCAGGACAAATCACAGCTCAAATAACCAGAGTAATAAATGTCACCGCTGCTTACGTCTAGTCAACATCACAGTTTTTGTCAATATAGGTCCCAATGTTTATGGTTAGAACCAAATGTTCTCTACAATCGGTGACATTCCTACAGTAAATGCCAATCCAAATATAGAGGTAGCAACGCCGCATTTAAACTATTCAGCGTGATAAGCTTCGAATTAGATAAGATAAACAAATGAGAGAGAAATAATGAAAATACTTACCAGCTCACAGACTGTGTTGACTCAAGACTGACGCCAGATCAACTGAAGTCGCTCAACGACTCGCGTAGTCTCCAGAATCTGCTGGACCATAGAGTAACAACAACTTCCCGCGCTTTTTCAAAACTTCAACAAACTTTTTGAAACTTTTGGAAGTTGAGTTGATTTGAGGAATATTTTCAGTGCATGCATTACTCAAACCATATTCCAAATTTACTTTTTGACTTTTTTTTGGCTCCACTGTTAGGACCTATGACGGAACTTTTATGGAACCAGTAGGTATGGAATTCTGGATTAGTACTTAAAATATTATCTTAAATGTGACCTGCATTAGTGAAGTAATATGTAAAAAAACTTGGCTAGGAATCGTTTGTTATTATATAGCTTTTAAAGAAGCATCCGTGGCAAAAATACCTAGGTATTTGATATAAGTACCTACCTATTCAGAATATTTGAAACCAGTAGGTTGCAGGTACCTCGTATACCTACCTACCCAGGTAAGCAGTGACGGTGAACTCCATTACCCAAAATGTTTTTTTACTATTAGCTTATTAAAATAAACATTAAAGGCGTATTATGGATGAGCCTGCCAGGGGTCAAGGGATTTTGTATCAAAAAAGATTCCGTTAATCTATCCAGCGTTTTTTTTCACTTTCACTTGCTTTCCTGGGCACATAATGAGAAAAAAGGCTCAAACCAATTTGTTCATTATAAAATGTCACTCTTTTTAATCTTTAAATGAAATAAACAATAAAAGATAACTGAATCTGTAACGTTATAAAAGTAATTGGCCTAACATAAAAATATAGGTACAGCACCCAAGAAAAATATCACAAGTGAGAATAGATTTGGTAAATGTATCCACATACAAAATTACCTTAGGTATCCTAACGTACCTACCTATATACCTATGCGTCTGTGGTAGCTGTGGGTGCTATGTAAGTGCCACAGCTTTTAAAGTTAACTTTATACAATACAATAATTCTTACAATACAACGGGTAGGTTTATACAAGCTCCCAAACGGTAGTAGCAGGTGTAGCCAAACCCCTGCAAAATTCAAGAGATTTTCAAGTTCACATAGGGTCTCGGAAATCATTCAGAGATCTTGCTGTCTCCAGGCGTTCAAGCATAGGTACATGCAGATTGTCCATCAAGTGGTTTGGCTTCATCTTGAGACCCTATGTTATATTCGAACATTAAAAACTAATAAATCCTAGATGTCAGTTGCCTTCATCTGCGCAGCTTGCCATAAGGGAAAATTGACCACCGATTCATAAACGTAACTCCGGTAATTTTCAAAAGAACAACCCCTACCTACCCTTGCGTAAACAATTGCCAACA
This sequence comes from Mesopsocus fuscifrons, assembly GCA_950004255.1. Taxonomy (NCBI): domain Eukaryota; kingdom Metazoa; phylum Arthropoda; class Insecta; order Psocodea; family Mesopsocidae; genus Mesopsocus; species Mesopsocus fuscifrons. Next base: position 9,555,654 of record OX465375.1, read on the forward strand.
TGTTTTTCTCTATCAACATCAAAACTTTTACCAGTGGGTTCACCACTGATCTTGCAGGTCATTTCGTCGCAAAGTTGGCATGTATGTAAATTCAAAATTTTTACTGCTCTCTCTCACGCTTTCTGATCCCCCCCCCGAACAAAAATTTTCTGGTGTACTGGATACTGGATATACTTGTACCTTTCACAAGCTACACCCTTAATCCTCCTTGTCATCATATGCAAGTACGGACTTCTAAAGAAAATCACCTACCTAAGTGACAACTGTTTCACAGCAAAACGTTAGTTTCTGCAAATGTTGAGCTAGGTACCTACTATAAGTACCTACATTTTGTTGGTACAGTCTTTCATTGTTCAAATAATTAAAAATTCTATACAAATAATGACTTACATACCTAATGTATCGATCGGTGCCGGACTTACAGTACAGGTAACATGGGCAGCTGCCTATGGGCCCCAACTCCCAAGTTCAGCACATCAGAGTAACAGAGGACGTATGTGCATCTCGGCTCTCAATTCTTTGACTAGAGAGTCTGCGACTGGGTCATAGCTTACTTATTATATAGGTACAACACTTTTCCGACTTCCTTCTCACTTCGAAAAAAGACTTAAATAATAGTTCGTACATCTACTTTAATTGGGTACCTATCTACTAGAAAGTAGGTACTAGGATTGCAGGGGATATCCGATAGTCATGCAGGCACCTGGCCTCCCCGGTATTTTTTAAAATCCGTATCCAGTGCAACCCTATAGTGAACCTAGCAACCATAGCTCAGTCAGTAGGTACAGCGGTTGGGAACATTTGGGTGGTGGGGTGCAGCAAAATGTGTAGGACACGTTAGCAACACCAAAACTCATGAAGCGACGCTATAGGTCTTGCATGGCACACAGTTAAAGGCCCTATCACTAATTTTTGGGTGTGTAAATACAACAGCCATCAACTCAATTTGTATACCTACCTAGGTATATAAGAATTTGAGTTTTCACATTTTTCCGAATCTTACAAATTCACTTATTGGGGATGGACTTGAAACGGTAAAGGCAAATGAGGACTGAAAATCTCAAAGCTTATAAAAAGCGTCACTGGGTAACTCTCTCTGTGTAACAGAAAGGTATAGGTACACATTGCCAAAAGCCAGATCAAACTTTAAGGGTAGACAGACGACCAGTGAGCAACTTATAATGGCTTCTTACTGTTATCCCGATATTACAATTATTACCAAACAAGTATTGTGTCTGTACACAAGATCGTCGTAAAAACCGAAGATAATAAAAAACACACATACCAAATTTTCCTTTTACGTCAAGTCAGATGGGTCAGAATTCGCTTCATTCACTTACTTGATCCCATCTATGTAGGTATATTTCGAAAAGTTAGGTCGGAAAAATTCACCCACTTCTTTCCCCATTTTCTGGGTTAATCTTTGACTGAGGCAAAACAAAAACCTACTGTACAAAACACGAACCCTGAAACCTGCGGCTACCCCGTTATTAGGGACATGACACAATGGTATATGCAGGTAATGCGTGATGTATGACAACCCTGTCTGATTGCAGTCTAATGCCTCAAATAATTGTATATGGACGGCAGGATATCGTAGATAGGTCCGAAAGCAGGTGGTGTGTGCTGGTTGACTTGCGTGTGTAGGGGCGCGGAGGTAGAGCGCAGCGAGAGGTCCATGGGGCTGCCCGGCAGAGGGGTCGGCTGGGGAGGGAGCCCCGTGCTGTTGCCCCCCATCAGCGCGAGCCCGGCAGGGGCGTAGTTGACGTGGGAATAGACATCAGGCGTGAAACACTTCAAGCCTGGATAATCCTTCGCCCCACGTCTCTTCAGCGGTGAGAAAGATTCGGCCGATGTTTTCACCCTTTGTAAATGGTCCCGCTTCAGGTGCGAATTAAGGTTGTCTTTTCTTGTGTATGTTCTGCGACACAGTCGACACTCATGGTGTTCCGGAAAGTGCTTGAGATAATGGTTGCGAACGTGTTTTTTTATTTGGCCGCATATCCTGCACTTATGACCTGTGCCTTCCACCTTATCAAAGAAATGTTTGATGTTCCACGGCTTCGAACCTGAAAAAAAGAATACCAATTTGTTACAGTTTTTGCAAGGCTAGGGAGTAAAATAAAATTTGTCAGAAAGGAAACCTCGCATTGACATCCGACATAACGTTTCTTTTTCTCTTGTCGGAGAGTCTCAGAGCGCACTCACACGTGAAAAGTCTAACGCAGTGGAATCGGTGTCACTTTACTATCATGTTGCAAGCCGTTCTTGCAAACAACTGCATTTTTAGCAACAAATAACTGACTCAGCGATGACACCATGAGGTCAGCGCTCGCTGTGTTACTCCTGCCGCTCCAATATCTGCAGTACCTTTTACCTACCTTCCTACCACCGATAGCTTGCCTAGACCTATATCATGTAGGTACCTTTCGTATTACGTTATTTCCATCCACAGGCTAACATTTAATACCAAAACATTCATGAGTATAAACAGCTAACAGGCCTGTATTTACACATAGAGGCCTACTTATCCGGGGAGCTCCTAAAAGGTCTGTAGTAGTAGTAGTAGCAGTCAAAAAGAAAATACTCGAGAAAATATGAGAAAGAAATTCCAAAATACGTATGCCGCAAAGTCCCTTCTACTCGTATTCTATATCCTCGTATAGGCATCACAGGAAAGTCTACGCAGACCTACCTAAAAGGAAAATGTGGTGATAATAGCAAACATTACGGCAACCTCAAAGAGATGCAAAAACCTGCGTTTTTTGGATTCTTTCAAAAGGAGGCTGACCGGCCAGGCTGGGCAGGCTGACTCCTGGATTTCATTAGAGCGGCAACAATGGAAACCTCGCCGCAACCCACCATCAGATTCCCCTTCAGGCTTCAGCTCAAACTTTACAATTATTTTACAATGAAGCCTTCATTTGCCTGCATGAATAAAAGGAAATAAAAGGAAAATATGTCCAGAAACCACACCGTATAGAAGAAGTGGAGATTGGAAGGTCTACATATTTCCCGGTTGAAAGAAAATGAATGACAGATATAACATAGGAAGGAAGTATAGTTTTGTTTTCATGTCCATAAGGGCACTGTACCGTAATTAGGTGAAATACCTGATACCTACAACGCCTGTAGCGATAGAACCCCAGTAGGTACCTATGCGCACCTGCACTCTATAGGTACTTTACCTGTACCTCTTCTACGATTGCCATACGAACAAAATGCGCGTTTTGGCGCGGTTTTTATACGAGATTGTATCGTATTAAAACAATATTATTTGGTATTCAGTAGGTATTGCTATGCAAACAGAGGGGTCGTCGGCTTATTGCATAAGGGAGATTGGGATTTGAAAAGCTATAGCGGTTATTGTACAATCAAATGTGTCTCGTTGTGTCGGAGGAGTCTAAGTATATTTAGGATAGGTGCCTACCTACCTTATTATTGTAACTTTTTTATTTCTGCTTGGTGGGTATGAGGTAGTAGGTATATAAGAAGTGACCAATTTAGTGACGTAGGTCTGGCCTCTGCAGTATGACAGGGATTCTGACTTACTTTCATCATAACTGAGTACCTAGGTACTTGCATGCATACAAAAGGTGCGTACCATCTAATCCATCTTGGTCCATTCTTGAAGGGTCAGCGCAGTTGGGAGTTAGGTCCTTGTTGCATGGTGGTGACTCTGGGAAAGCTGGAGTGTCCGGCTGAAAATACAACCAAAATCCTGTATTCTCAGCAATGGTAACAGAAGTAGGTATAGGTATTTAAGTAGGTACTTAAAAGAGTAGAGAAACCAGTAATGTCAGCTGCACGTACGTCTGGAACAAATTATTTTGATTAGGTATTACAAAATATCATCGTATACTTAGCTCTCCACTCCGCCGTTTCTTCACTTTCTTAACAAAACACATCGAAAACTTAACATCAAAAACATTTTACCATGCATGATGCATTTAGGTACCTACTAGGTAGGTACCTACTCTTGACATGCCGTCAACATATGCGATAGTTCGTTATTTCATCTTTAGTAGGTACCTAAGTAGAAATATAATTATTATAAACTGATTACACCGAATTTTCATCCAAATAAAAGCTGTAAAACTACCACATCCCACAATAGGGCAATTTTAAACCTTACAGATGAAGCTTAACCTGCGAATTCATGATTAGACAATGTAGTTACATGTCGTTACCGAATAGCATACATGATTTTTATACTCGTCCATTTTCAGCGAGATATTTTTTGTTGTTGTTGTTTTAGCGCCTGTCGGTGGCATGCAGGTGGAGATAGGTACATTATATACGAACGAATTCAGGTATCTGTGCTTGAAAGTTACAAACTTAAAAATAAGTAGTAGATACTTGGTACTTGCATGAATTTGTGATAGGCGGCTAGACGTGGTCGTGACGTTGATTTAGATATCTACGGGTAGGTAGAAAATAATTATTATTGTACCTAGGTATAGTAGGTACTTTTACTTGCCTAGTACCTACATACTTTTGTGGTTCCGTTTACGTTCACAGAGGAGGTAGGCAAATGTTTTGAAGAGGAATTCCTTACTACTTACGGTTACTTACCTACTTACCTACTTACCTTATATAATCACGCTCACTTTGTCTCGGGCGCCTTATATCATCTGACATTTCGGGCCAGCTGAAAGGCTTTACGTTTAAGGTTGGGATTGTCGAAAAAGTGGCAAATAATCTTTCAGAATTCTCAAAAAACTCACTCAGTTGGCGGTCAGTGGCGTAAAGTAAAGTACGAAATACAAAGTATATTACCTACTTTAAATGTTTCTAATCCTTATACCTATAGCATTTCTCAATGTTCATTTTCGTGATGTCTATGTAACCCTCACCTGCCTATATAAAAAGCGTTGATCGAGAGGGTTGGGAAACTCTTGTTGCGAGTCGTCTCACTACGAGCAAAAACAGAAAATTTGTTCAGTGGCTTTTGTTTATTGTTCAGTTCTCCTCGAGAAGTTATATACAAGACAGTTTATGGGAAGTTGCAAACAACTGAAGAAAGCCGCTATAACTTCTACCACCCTCAAGTCGATAACTTACCATATATTCTTAGTTATTTCCTATATCCTATTACTATCCGACCTCTGAAAGACAACAAATTTTACACGGACTTCATAAATTTTTGACTTTGGAAAGTGAGAAGATCAGATTTGTTTCCCTTCTTGTGCTCGGCTCTCGGCTGGCTGGTTGCGGGATCGCGCCTTTCTCTCGCATTTAGTTTGTATATCCACACGAGGGGGTAACCACTCCAGAGATTCCATAAAGATTTCCAAAGATTCCAAACGATATTCATAGAAAGATGAACCCTGAAGGAGTCACCACTCCAAAAAATTCCAAGATTCCCTGAGATTCTGAGATTTCATAAAGGTTTCCAATGATTCCCAACGAGTGGTTAACCCCTTGTATCCACATGTACCTACCTATACCTATACTTAATCTACCTATACCTATACTTAATCCCAGAACCTATAAGTAAATGTCACACTGGTGTAGGTATAGGTTACCTACCGTTTTGAGTTCCAAAAGGTAAGTAGTGAGAAAATATATTTGGGGAAAAATAATGTATATTTACACCATTAATGTATATTATAGGTATATCACATTACAAACATCAACAACATCTAGTTCCCTGCATGTATTTTGTACACGTACAACAAACGTTGGGCATCTACGGTACCTTCACATTCAAGTCCAATGACGAGCCGTTTCTTTTTCAACATTTTTCTGTTAGTATCATCCTATTAGTTAGTACCTACCTATTCCTGTGGTGGTACCAAAGGATGACAATTATTGACTTTTTCATATTCGGAATGCCAGCTGTGTAAAATAATGTAGTAGAGGTTAAAGAATTAGGGGCAAAGAACTTTCCGCGGTATACCGGCTACCCGGTGTCTCATTTTTTCGTTGCACAGCGAGGCGCGGCTAAGTGTACGGGGTTTTTGACAGATCACTGCGTTAGAAGCAGGGGATACTGCTGTTTTGACAAAAGTTATAAAGACGAAACGAAACTTCCCCACTTTGAACAGCACTTGGTAGCTGACATCAACAATCTCTAGGCAAATCAACTGGCTCGGCATTCGATTACTTACTTATAATGTGAAGGTACCCTAACATTCGATGGCTGATCACATTATGTTCCGAAAAATAATATAGGGTTTACGTTAAAAATTCCAATCTTTAAAAATACTTATGTGAAGGTCAAGAGGGAAGAGAAGGATCAAGAGGAAGAATAATTGTACAGCATAAATACATACGTGGCTTTTTATCGAATTAAAACAGCCAAATCTGTAACACCATTTTTTTGTTTTGACAAATATCCCACCGATTTTCATCTGGAGGTAGTAAGCATTATTAGCAGGTACACGCTCAACAAAATTTTGCTCGTTAGTGGCCATATGTGGCAATGCATTTTCTATGGAGCAGACCCTAACAATGGAAACCATCACCCTCGTTAGAAACATTTCCGATCTCAACTTGGCATGATGTAGTAATGGCGGTTACATTCCGATAAAGTTGGTGCAAACATCCCTGCTTCTATTGTTTGTCACCCAGCGTTGTCAATCAATGAACCCCCCCCCCCCCCCCCCCCCGAAAGCCATGTCAAATCGCAGCGATGCTCGTTAAAACTACAACACAGTTTGTTTTTCAGTATGTTCGCAGATTATAACATGAATTTTATTTGACGAACTAACTTTGGAGCAACACTAGGACGAGAGCTTTAAAAAAAAAAAAAAAAAAAAATCCAGCACAGACATATCACTTAAATTCTGTACCAAACATCCTTCTCTCATTCCCTATAGGCATTAAAGGAAACTCACAGGTAACGAGAAAGCGAAAAGCACGAACTACAAACAATGAAATTACAATCGAATGATCAACATGGGTAAAAGAAAAATTTCCGACAAATTTCCGAAAAAAAATTTTGAAAACCCCAGAACAACGGATTTTTCGAGTAATTACGTAAAATTTTAAATAATCGAAACAAAAGTCAAAATATTTTAAGACATTCATATAGCTGAACATAGTGCTACAGATTATGGCACTAACTACGTTAAAACAAAAGATATACGGGCCATCTAGATATTGGCCTCTGGGGTTAATGGGTAGATTTAGCCCCAGGCCGCACAATCACACGGGCCTACCTCAATGGGCGAACATGAGATGGGACAAGCCGAGGGGTTAACCACTCGTTAGGAATCATTGGAAATCTTTATGAAATCTCAGGGAATCTTGGAATTTTTTTTGGAGTGGTTACCCTTTCGGGGTTGATCTTTCTATGAATATCGTTGGGAATCTTTGGAAATCTCAAGGAACCTCTGGAGTGGTTACCCCCTCGGCAAAAGCCAAATCAGCTCTCGATATAGTCCCACCAGCTTTCGATAGGTCTACTCAGCCCCACTTTTCACCGATATCTGCCAATTTGAGGAGCTACAAAAAATTTCACCCGAGTCAACCTACACTACAAAAGGGCTCGTTCGGGTCACTCAAATCTACCATGTCTCTACGTACCTCGTGATTACTGCTCGAGAAAGGAGGTACAGGTAAATGCATTTCTCAAAAACCTACATACGTAGGTATACTCGCACAACTAGTCAGTTTAGGTTTTGATTTTTTACTTCTGTTTCGACAACAATCACCCAACCTTATTATACCGCACTCATTTACTCCTTCAAATTGGCACTATTCACACATAATATGGAGGACATTTTGATTAAAATAAATAAAATCCAGAAAAATGCATGGAAACCTTCCTTTAGCCATCTCAGCATAATTTTTTACCAGCAATACTTTCCTTGATTGTCTGGGTTGTCTAGAAAACTCTAGAGCGATCTTCTTCAGAGTTCTTCGGGATAGTCAAGGAAACTATGAAAAAATCAGAAAGGCGGCTAAACATGGGACCCAGATAAGAGATCTAGGTTCATTACCTCGACAGAGATGGAAGATGGCTAAAATAATATCCAAGAGGGAAATATACAATAAAAGGTAACATGTGAGAAACTCCAGCGAGACACACACGGTAACAGTTGCAAGGTGGCGACTAAAAATTAGCCGGAAACCTGCTATTTGATAGAATTTTGAAAGGAAAAGTTCCATATAGAAGTTTCCGAAAATATCTACTGAACTGAATTCGGACAGAGGTAGGCAGTGACTGTGGTTACGAAGAGTTTAATTCTAAAGATACAACAATTATTTCAATACGAATTAGGCGCCATTTTAAAACTGTACAAAACAGAACCCAACCAGCAGGACAAGGAACTATCAAAATTATCCGTAACCGTAAAATCAAAGCATATTCGGTAACTATCGCATCAATAATCAATCATTTACACAACCGAATACTTACAATCATGACTGCATTTAATCCATGCTAAGGGTTTTAACACGTAAATAAACACGAATTAAACTGTTTAAATTATGTTGTTATAAGGTATAACTGCAAAAAAGTAACGAGATCTTAAAAACCTGCAGGTACACTTTCAACTGAAAGTCAAGCAGACGATCCTCAACTAACGGAGGTTCAAATCCAAAACATAAAAATAACAAGACATGACCGTTATCTTTTCTGAAGATAGAAGATGATGGAATTCATAAAAAAAAACTAAAAATACACAACCGCAATCACGCAAATCTCTACAAACAGCCTATCTCTTGTTACGAACGGTGTCATTCGTTGATCAAATGTATCACATATAAGATTTTGTTTTAAAATTCTTTAAGAGTAAGCAGCGGAAAAGAGCGATGTTTTGCTTATCTTACAAATTCTAAGTAAATGTCCATTACTTACAATAGGTACATTACACATTACACCAATGAATGCTCCAAACTAATTTTAAATCAGTGATCTGGATGTGGTTAGAAAATACACATACAGTAGTATCTCTCTATAACGACCGACAAGGGATCATGTCAATTTGTTCGCTATAGATAGTTTTCGCAATAGAGAATGTTCGCTATAGAGAGTGTTAGCTATAGAGAATGTTCACTATAGAGAGTGTTCGCTATAGAAAATTATCGCTATAGTGTTCACTATAGAGAATGTTTGCTATAGATAATGTTCGCTATAGAGAGTGTTTTAAAACGAGTCAAGATTGATTTCTTTGTTGAGTGTCGTTATGGAGAGAGCAGGTATGCGTAATATACGCAAAGTCTCTAAGCTCTAGATGTTGTCTCGTGTTTTCAATTATTCTGAATCCAGAATTTTAAAGATGTTGGGCATGTACTCTTTATCTTCACCTCCAGTCACTGATATAATATGCAACATGGATATGCGGGTATGGGTTCATTGCTATATAATATTATATGTATACATGAGGATATGTTTGTACTGGTAACAAAGCAATCCTCAGCAACCGCAGAGCAACACATTCCCGAGCCTTATTGCGTTTCCAGTGGCACCGTGTTACAATTTATAATACAGGACTTACAACTGCTACCTGCGTATCCATATTAGATATATCACAAATTCCAGTAGATAAAAATTTTGAATAAAAATAAATAATAAAATAACATAGTCAGTATTTGTAACAATGACAGGTAGCATTATACCGACTAACTTTTGGTCCTAAACTACTATGACAGTATTGTTGTCTTGCGTAGGTTTGTGGCCAGTTTGTGAGAATATGCTTGTGCAAGGAAACTGTGTAGCAACCCTTCCACATGATTGGATGATGGAACCATCCAATGCTGACGAACCAGATTAAGGTCAGTGAGTATTCGGAGCGTTTACATTATAACAGAACCCTCTGCACCAATTCCCTTCAGAACTACAAAATTACCCCTCAACAAGGATTTAAAGATATACTTCCTCCTTGGTAGGCGCTAAAGTCAGAGAACTCAAAAATTAAAACTGCACAGACTCCCACCACAAACTTTTCTCAGATACTAAGTCCCACCATGCCCAGTTAAAAGAAAACTGGAGATTTTCTCGGTAAACATGAGCGAAAATCTCCAGTTTTCTCTTAACTGGGCATGGTGGGACGCACCCTAAAAATGTTACTTATGACCTCTTGAAACTAGATTTCGGAGGAATCAAAATACTTACAGTTCTACTTTACAAAACATTAGAGGAGAAAATCCAGGGCAACTGAAAAAATAATCAAGGTTGCGATTAGCCTGCAATTTACCTATGCGGTGACGATGGTCATTTTGACAGTAAACTCGCTAATTTACGCGTAGGAGAGTTTAGAGTCTTGCCAGATGGAAGGTATTCCAAAATATTCCAACGAAACGTTCCCCAAGTATCCTAGCTTTCCACAGATGATCAGGATTTTCTCCCCTACTAAAAAATTGCCTGAGAAACCTTAATATGTCCTCGTGACCAGCAACAAACAACAAACTATTCCGAGATAATGATAAAGTTGTACAATGGTTACGAATTCCTGGATGGAAAATCCTACTTGAGCAAACCGAACTATGTAGTTGTACCGTTCAACAGTAGTGCCTCACTATCTAGCTGTACAAGTAAAACCATTTTAGAAAAATAACGTGTTTTTTTTCTTCAATTTTTCCGATACATATACACTACTTACACAATATAAGCAATATCATTGGCATTAAAAGTAACATTTGCTCGTTGTGGCTGCGACTATCAGCAGACTAGCGAGACAACCCGAAAACTGGAGTGCTTCCTCCAGCCTAGGTATCAGGTATCACACGATCAAACTGTACGTGTGTTTTAGTTTAAGGACCTGCATACCTGACACCTGCAGTGTATTACCAAGGGGCAAGCTGCTCCAGTTTATTAAACAAGGCATGCGTTTATGCCCTATTAGGTATATTGCATGGTGCACCCTCGGACAAAACGCAGCATCTCCAGTTTCTCTCATCTTGCCAGTGTGCTGACATTAATGCTAACGCTAGCTCACGATGATTGGGATGGGGCAAAACTGCGTCCAAACTTACTACAGGGATAAGGTTATTCTTACCAAGCAACGGCAGGTCTTAAAAATTTCAACAGCGTCCCTAATTTAGAGTAAATAAAAATACAAACAAACTGAATAACGTGAGTTTTTCATTTTGTCAATGGGTAAAAAGAGTAGGAAAGGGTAATTGAAACCCCTACCCCAAAACGAACCTTTTGTGAATGGAGGTACAATACAACGATATTTTTTCAGAATAAAGAATTCAGAAAAAATAATTTTGAAGTATACATTTTCAAATACCTAATGTACCTATCATTGTTTTTCAGTGGTAGGTACTTTTCCAAAAGTAAATAGCAGATATGGTCTGAAAATGAATGATCAGAATATACCAGGAATATTGAGGACAAAGCCGTTCCAATGCAAGAATCTCCCTAACCAGCTACTGACCAACCATCCCACCCACCTCACGTGACGATCTGACTTTACTTACAATGCTGTTTGTCAACGTTTACTAGCGACGCATTTTATAAGGAAACTGTTGCATATTTCATTGTCCTGACGTGTAAATAGAATTTAACAAAGAATTGAAATATGTTATTAAGAAACATAAACAAACAGCATTATTGCGACAGCAAGTCATTTGAAGAAAAACGCCATCAACACGAGCTTCAAGGACAGTTATTTTGAAGGAGAATTAAAATTAATATTTCGTGACATTTACAATTTCTTGTCCAAAAAATAAAATGAAGATCAACTTCAATTTAAGCATTGAATATAAAGCCCTAAATCTATACGTCAAGTAACAAGCCGACCATCCCAGATAGTCCACTTAGAAGAGAACAAAATTAACAAACTACGCGATAATCAAAAATACCTAGGTATAACAAAAAAATCAATGATTTCCTTTGGGTAAAAATAAAACTCCAACGTGAAGCAAATAGCACTCGCACTATAACAGTAAAAAGTAATGAAAATTTTCTCCATGACGTTTGTTTAATTTTGAGCTATCTTTGAGAGGTCTGACAAGCAGACGGGTAGCCTACTAGGTAGGTATACTCGTAGTTTCCAATTCCATTGTCTCACTTTATTTATTTTTTCTACTTCCCAAATGCAGTCGAGTCTTTGGCCAAACTTCGTTCAACAGGTTTTTAGTCACTGTTTATTGTGAGATGATTGGGAATTGAATTTTGCACAGAATCATCACGGTGTTAGCAATGGTGTCTGGTTATTTCACTACGCATTTGCCATTAGGCCTGTTCCCATGCAAATGTAGGTAACTATAGTATTTACATGTACACTAATTATGAGAAGAGGCCGAAACTGTTATCAGTATTCAATTTTTGGAATGAATGGAATTGACAGTTAACTGGATTTCTTATTACAGGAATTGTTTACTATCCTATTTTCCACGAATAACTTCAAACACCTGAAAGAGTACCTAAGAAACGAAATCTTGCCACAAAGCAAAATTTTTAATTTTTGCTTTGATACTGGTAAAAACAACAAGCAAGTTGCGGTAACCACTGGCCAATCATATTCCTACACTGCCTACACTTTTCTCCCTAGCAGCAAACGAGCATAAGCTACCTATGCGAAATAGACAGATATCAGGGGATGATTCTTAGGGCGTCGTCTGCTTGTGCAGGACCAACTTTTAAAGAAACTTTGAGTCCTAAGAGATGGAGTTATTATTTTGAGCCATGGAAACCACTGTCAACCCGTAAATCACACATTTAAAGGGGACTCTGAACAGGCCCTCTGCCCCTCAGGGGCGTACCACGACCCCTCCACGGCCTGGAGAGCCTGGGGGGCCCGCCGGCCCACCCGCCCCGCCCGTTGGCGCAGGCTTGCGAGTGGGCCTGCGTGTCTCAGCGCATGCTGTCGCATACGATGGGGTCCAGGCGGGGAATGGACTCCTCCTCTTTAGCCATGCACATCCGGTGGGCTTTTGACTTGTCGTGGTGGTTAACAATCTCCAACCGGAAGTTGGCATTACCCTCAACAAAAGACGTCCTTATATCAGGAACGGTACTACTCCACTTACGACAGGTTTTGCAGAACATCGTGTTGAGGCCTTCGTCGTACTGGAGCCAGGAGAAGTTTTCCATCCATCCGGGTCTGAAGCGACCGCCCTTCCTTTGAACGGCCACATCCACCATGTCCGCGTTTCGTATGACGGAGACAGGCTGGTGGTGCATCATTTGTAACTGGTGCTGCTGGTTGTAGCTGGGGCCAGGCTGTTCCTTCTGGCGCATGTTGGCTTCCCTCTTTACCTTAATCTTGCCGGAGCAGGGGTATAGCTCGGGGACGGGAGGCGCCTGGAGCTGGGAAGAGAAGCTTTGGGTCAGGGGAAGGGGCACCTTGGGCAGCTCCACCTTCTGCGAATGGTAACTTCTGTTATCAGTGGCGTACTCTACGCTCCACTCCCTTTGCTCCCCTCCCCCCGCCCCATCGCGAGACCTCCGCTGCGCCGCCTCTGAAGGGCTCTGTCAAGAAAACAATCAGGCAAAATTCGTTAACTTATTCGAGTGCACCCTAAACCTCTCTATATTAGCCATTTTGGACTTATTTCACTATGATACTGACAAGCACAGATACCCAAAGCCGTCGTAAACCCATGACGACATATGAAAAAGGCAGGTATTTAAATTTATTAAGTTTAACTTATTGCACCAACCGCAGAATGAGAACAGGGGAGTACGGGGACCTACTGCTTTAGGTCGATTCCGAACCACAAAAGTCTCCAGGAACATGCGGCATGAGCTTAGAGGTGAGTATCGACCAGAAAAATTTGGAGACTCTGGGATCAAGCTTGTGACTCCAAACGGTTCGAGCCTTCCTCTATTCGCACCCACCTGAATTCTCGACCATGATTATTCTTTGATATCTATTTGTATATAATTTCTGCCTACCAGATGATGAGAGAGCCCATGGAAGGGCTCTTCGCTTTGAGTAGATGCTCCGTCGTGTTCTTGCTTGATGGCGGGGGGTGCGGATGGGGTGGAGGTGTCCACGTAATGAAGGTCACTCATATTATCCGAGAAACTAGATGTCGACAAACTGCTTGATGGCTTGGGATTTTGATTTGTTTTGCAGACTATTGGCAAAGGAGATGGTGACTGCTGAAATAAAATAAAAAATAGTAATATAAAATATAAAAATAAATAATAAGAAAAATTGGTAACTCTAACGAACCATACACCCGATAAGTACTTCCTCCCAACTTTATAGATGTAGGTAATATAAATCTTCAGGAGTTAGTCAAAGAAGGAAATAAAGAGGTGTTTACCTGTACTTCTAGAACGTGGCGATCGTTGGAAGGCGGTTCACTTGAACTGGCCGACATCCGCCTCCGCTTCTGCGGTGTTGAGCCCGAGCTTTGCGGGCATGGGGATGAGGTTTGCGGCGGTTCCGCCTTGTCAATCAGGGTGTTCTCTTTCTTCGTATCGCTCAGTCCACGAATCTGCAGCGCTCTTGCCATATTCAGAAAAGCCGACAGCTCGTGGTCTCTGACGTTCACTTCCCCCCTGTACATATACTGCAAGAGAGCTGCCATCTCACATTCTTTGACATCCCTCAGAATGACAATAGGGTGAGGGTGAGGATTTTCCTCCAGAACATGCTGGAAATATGGACTGCAGGCGGAGAGCACGGTCTGGTGAGCTTTAAATGTTTTCATTTCGCAGACCAAGGAGACGTCAACAAATTTTTGTTCATCGAGAAGTTTTGCCATAATGCCCGTTAGGTTTTCCTGATGGTTGTTCCACTTGAGGCAAAAATGCTCCCCCATCTCGACTTGCGTCACGTCCTGGCAGCACTCTGTGAAAAAGATAAGATATGCCAAATTCAACAAACGGTCATACCACTATACTAGATACCTATATAAAGCGAAATAGTGAGTTTTTGGCCATGACACTGTCTTTGGGTAAAACGTAATGCGCTGCTTTTTACGGTGCAGTCGTTTTGATTCCTACTGAAAATTGATTTTTCGCAGTTCTCAGGACTGTTCCAGAACTTAGGTACTTAGGTATCTAAATACTGTGTTCGGAACCTGAACCTGACCAAAACTCCAACCCCTTCTCTATGTCCAATGTGAGACCTGTTACGACTCTCTAGAGTCTAGAGTTCTAGATTAGAGTAGAGTAGTACCAAGAAACATCCCCCCCTTGACAGTGGCAGCAGTAACAGGTCTTTCCTTGGCTGTGAAGAAGTGATAAGAGGAGCCCAGGGTTGGTATTTTTGGACAGGTTACCGTTTCGGGCACAATAAATCGGATTCCCGGGCTCAAGAAAATGTTCCGATGGCAACATAATTTTACGTCATCGGGAGAACGTGATCTTTATACCTCCCTACCCGCTAACATCGAGGTTGCTCTAAGATTATAAAATTCCAACCATTTCAATCTTTGGTATTTGGCATCTATCCGGGAAGGATACAAGTAGTTCTCGTTAAAATAAATAGATATTTCACTCATAATCGAAAAGTCCAGTCCAATGTGTTGTGTATAAAAATTAATTTTCAAAAAGTCGCTTATGTTTAGCTTATGGAGAGAGAATTTGACCGTGCGCCATAATGGTGCGCACAACATTGAATGTTGACCGGGTCAGGTTACCCGTCATATCTCACTACTTTTCCCGGTAAACCCACCAAACACTCCAATTCTCTATGTTTTAAGGTAAAATAATTTATTATTTATCATCTACTTTCTTCTGAAATAGTTAAATAAGTCAAGTGTCAAAAAATTACAACACAATTCGCAAATTCGCATGCTATCAAATTTGACATTCGCAATATTGCAAACACGAAGTGACATTTTAGAATTAGACCAAGAACTCATCAGATTCACCACGATATCAAGAATAAATGCAAATTTACAGCTAAAATACATACCTGTTAACAGAGAAGATCGATTCACGGAGCCATTTGGAGGTTGTAAATATTTTCAAGGTTAGCTACACGAGCTTTGCGTTGCGCCCAACATGGCGCGCTTTTGCGTATTGCGGAGGTTTCGCGAAGTTTGCAAACTTTTCAATTTTCACATATTTTGTGATTTTTGGGGTTTTGGGCGGGCATGGAGCACAACGTTCGGCCGGTGGATGGGTCCGGGCCTGGGCAATGTGTGGGTGCTATGGCGGAGTGCCTTGTGACGGGTGCACGGTCGATATTTGCACGCGGGCGCGCGGAGGCTTCGTGGTGACCTAGTTACCATGGCCAAGGTCGCCTGCCTGGCAGACTACACGTAATGCCACATTAGTTGCCCTATCTATCCAGAGCCATGCGCAGTCCTTATTGCCGAGCTCCTTTGCTGAGCTTATGGCCGGTGCCAGCCTCTTAGCAGTTTTCTCATTTTTGTAATCAATTGTCCCTCGAGCCTCGAGCCTCAACCCTTCTCTCCCTTTGCCTTCGAGCACGAGCTCCTTCTCTCCAGATCTTTCTTTTTCTCTTCTTTGTTGTCACCTTTTCAGTAGGTACCTGTGTTTCGGATGTTTTAGAGCTAGGTAGGTATAGGTGATAGTTCTGTGGTTGCCATGAATTTGACTCCTCGTGGTCGTTCTGTCCTCTTGTTCCTTGCCTTCTGATGTTAGATACCTAGGTATGTATATTAAGTATGTGGGTAGGTAGGTACCTACCTAGGTAGGTATAGGTATATTTTTTTAACATTTTTCTCTATTTGTATATATTTCCATGTCTTCGCTCCCCTCGTCGGTCATAATCGTGGAATTTCTGATTCATGCACGAGAAACAATTTTAGATCCATCTTTAGACTAAGATCCTCTTCGTCCTCTTGTTCCTCTTCTTCCATTGTTAAATTTTTAATGTTAGATTTTAAATAAAAATTTTTATGCCTTCCGACTTGCAGATCAGACATCTCATTTTACGGTTAGAATAAATAATGTCGACACATCGACAAAATTCAGGTACTAAAAACATGTGCAAAAAGGGAATTAAAAAAAAAAAAATGACTCAAGTTTTTTTATTGGACGTAACGAACAAAGTAAGTTATGAATGACAGAATGACCATGCAAAGACAAAGTGTGCTTATATTCATTGCAAATTAATTTTAAAGAAATGAAGATGGTTGTTCTCTCTATTAAAGAAAAGACATCCATTAATACCTATTTGAGGTTTGACTATCTGCACAAAACCTACGTACCTACCTACCTACTTATAGCCTGGCAAAGGAGCTGCCAGAGGAGGAGGATGGGGAGCGGGAAGGATGCCAAACAGAAGGTGCCAACCTTACCTACAATGGTTAATTAGTATAGAAAGGAGTATGGGACAACAGAACTCATCTCCTGGCCATACATTTTATTTGCTGCGCTAGAGTTAGAGTATAGGAATTAAAGAACTAGATGAGGAGGTGCTTGAAAATGCTTACGGGAATGAGACCCACACTTAGGGGTGGTTTAGGGTTCAGATTAAAAGAATAAAGATCCCTCTCCCCTATTGCCCCCCAAAAATGGGGCAGGTACCTCCACTCATCAACAAATAATTCCTCCGCCCCGTTAAACGAAAAGAACCCCAGGAGACCCAGGACTGTGGTAAAATCAACTAAGTACTTACCTATAGTTTTTGAAATTTATATTTATCTTATTTCGTAGCAAAAAATACTAAATTTACAGTGGCAAGTGAACAGAAGCCGTAGCTGTAAGGTTTCTCAGAGGTGTAAGTAACCACTGAACAATTGCATACTTCTAACTGCTCTTGCGACATTAGCTTTTAGTGTTGAGTCTCCTGTAGTCCATTGTATTGGCCTGTGTGTATATGTATACCTGGTTTTGAATTGCTAACAGAGAGGGTGGGGGCTTCCTATGGCTTTCTGACAAAAGAACGCCCTTCGTAACCCCAGCAGTGAGCCAAATCTCCACCCCCCAACCTCCAACCCCCACGTAATCAAGCCTTTTCAACCTCACTTCTGCTGACGCCGGGCGTCCTGTCCCCTGTCTCTGCTTTTTCATACGACAGAGGCATGCTCTTAAAGTCTAGTATAATATTCTACCGCGTAACCGCAACCCGGAGAAGGAGGTGGAATTATGTATTGACCTCAGATGACAGCTGTCAGGCGCCAGATTGCTTTTCGCAGGTTCTCAATTTATTGTTGTCTACATAATAAGTCAAAAATCCTTAATACCCCTCTTATTTCGACACCATTTTAAAAGGTCTATTTTTAGGCATAACAGGAGAGTAAGTGGAAGGTTTAGCTGACTCATTGCTTGAACTATCTCTGGCTTGAACTTCACTCTGAAGACTCTGTGAAGAAATCTTGGAGGTTTATAAAATATGTTAATACCTCTGATTAAATATAGGGTCATGTCATATAGTGCTCAGGTTATGGAACATTAAACTGGCACTGAAGATCGTTGGATCAGGTCCAACCTGAGTATCTAGAATCTAGACTATATGCCGAGGTATGTCTGTACCTACCTATGTAGTTCCTACCTAACTTCCGGAGCCCTTCTCTTCGCTTAAGCCCACCCCGCCCATTCACGGTTCACGGGAGAGCAGAAATAAATAAAGCTGCTAACGTGTACCTGGTTGATCAGCAATAGGGCTAGGGAATGGGTAGGGTAGTAATGACAGATTATCCCTGGACTCTCAGCTCTTTGTCCCTTTATCGCTTAGTTCTGTACATCTGTCTGCCTGTCCTACGCGTAATTAAACCTTTCGTACCTGGACTCTCCATGTTGGCGGCTGGTCTCTCACTTCATGAAGCCTTTGTTGACAACTGCTCCGAAGCCTGTAACACAAATAATTTTGTGTGTAAATACAAGGATTTATAAGGATTAAGTTTAGAATATGGCTGAAAAGACCTTTCAGTGATGCAGCTTGATCAGCTCATTCGGAAACCTTTTCAGCGACTAACAACACAACTGGTCAGGATATCACTACGCCTGCAAAAACCGTGATTATGTAATATTTCGAAGTCGGTGTACACCTGTTTCACACTGCCTGGAAAACCTCGCTTTATGTAATTCCCAAGCAATATTCAAGGTTTACAATTCGCCTACAAAAAATAATAATAGGTAATGAAAACCCATAGAGTAACTTTCAATATTTTCGTTCGATAACTGCGGCAAGATAATACATCAATCGAGATAGCATAGCCATCGGATTTTTCCGTTGCGTTTAGTAATATATCGGTAGCTACTGTGAAATTTTGCTGTGGATAAGTTGCTCTATATTTACCGTTGAGCTGGGCCGATGTGTCAGCAATTGTTAGTACCTACCCACCCCGCTGCGAGTGTTACACTGCCCTACATTTCCGTGATATCGCCATAGCAACCTGCCATTACAATTAGTTGTTTTTAGAACACGATCCTCGACTCTGGACAGGTTTGCATGTTCCGGGAATCTTGGGCTTTGCATTTACATCGGTAGGGTTTTTATACGTACTGAAGTAATACTCAATGCAACGGGAACTATCGTCATTACACAGGGATATTATCACAGAAAACGATGCACGATATGCACCAAACGTTTCATTCGGTGGATGATACACCGAATGAAATGGCGCTATCATCAAATGACACTGAATCATTTAATATCTACCGCCATCAGTGTGGTTACTTCAAGTTATGTGTATACGAGTAGGTAGGTTTACCTGTGACGTACTTAATAAAATGACGGGGTACTTCAACTTCCTTGCAAATTGTACGATGTGGCCTCACCGGGGTCCTCTAGACCTGACTCGCACGACTGAGGTCCTGGGTTGGAATCCTGTTACCAGCAGTTTTCTGTCGGTAGTATGGATGTTACGGTGGATATATCCACCGAGAAGCCCCTCTTGAATCAATCCCCTCGGGATTCTTCCCCTCCCATGGAAGACGGGACTTGAGGACGTGCTTTAAGCAAATGAAGGGGTCACAATTGTCCCATACGTTCTGTTGTATCATCCCCTATAAAAAAATTTCAAGCCTGCGGCATAGGCGCGGTTCAGTGCGAGCTTTTAGGCTTGTAGGGGCATTATAGGTTTATAGGGTGCATGGTGCCACCTCTTTCCCTTCTGAAACTCCTTTCTTCT
Organism: Mesopsocus fuscifrons; assembly: GCA_950004255.1. Taxonomy (NCBI): domain Eukaryota; kingdom Metazoa; phylum Arthropoda; class Insecta; order Psocodea; family Mesopsocidae; genus Mesopsocus; species Mesopsocus fuscifrons. The sequence continues at coordinate 9,575,562 of OX465375.1, forward strand.
ACTTTCAAGACGTTCTAGATATAGATAGTCAAGTCAAGACTTCGACAGGGTCAAGGGGTCGGCTTGTCTATAACTGAGCGTGCAATTGTTGCACGCTCAGTGTGGGGGGAGGGGGAAAGGGGTGCTTCTAGTACTTAATTTGTATTTATGTACAGTACTTTAAGACTTATTGACAGCTAAAGTTACACATAATATGACTAATAATTGAAGTTTCAAAAGTTTCTGGGACTGGCGTGTTTTGCATCGAACACATTGAACTGTTTCGTTTTTATCAGAATATTTGCTTATTTGTCTTGCCTAGGAAAAATTATACTGGACTGGGGTAACAGAGGGAAACAGCGCACGAAGAGGGTAGACACTTTGACAGGGCCCCGCCCCACACAAGGAGAAACAGTTCACATTCTACGTAACCTAACCTAACCCGTATACTAAAATGTGACACAAAGTTATCTTTTACGGGAAAAGTCTTAAATTTTCTTAATAATTTACCATCAAGAAGAGGCCTCGATAGCCGAGTGGACTAAATGGTCGACTTTTGAGGAGCAGTGAGAGCCGGGTCACACCGGTTCGATCCCGATCCTACCAAAAAGTTTTTCTGCTCGGCATTCACCTCTGATATGTTCAGCATATCAAGTGAAATGTATATCGAGGCTGTGGTGGTTCGGAACCCACCTAAAACTGTAGGTCCCCATCGTTTACTCGATGGCTGGGGAGCTGGTATTTGGTAGTGCTGCCAGCTGAGCACATAATGGATAGTAACTTGAAAATGGTCTAGTTGCTGGGCTTGTCCCCCCCAACCCTCTGCTATTATTATTGCCATCACGAATTTCCCTCATATGCAATAGAAGACCTTCGGCATTCAAAAAGCGCGAAACTTTTAATTCAATTTTTACACCTACTACAATACTACCTACTACGCCTAACGTCTGTGTCACTAACTACTCCCCCCCCCCCCCTCTTTTATGATCTTAAACTCAATTCGCATCACACCTCATTACCCCATTATACACTCCCTAACTCCTAATCCCTCCCCTGTCTGAGGAAAAAATATATGTACTTACGAGTACCTTTGGAATAAACTAAATTTTCTCTTTACTTGGATCTCTCGTCTAGCTACTAAGTAGTTTTTAAATTTATAAACTTTCGAACTGACGGTGACAAATCAATTTTATCGTGGCTTCAGTCAGTATCACTGCATCGCAGGGCTGATTTTTCTCTATTTCCCTTTATACCCATTTCTTGGTTAATATTTTTTTCCAGTTCGTACCGTTACAGTGCCCATAACTGAATACTAATTTCTGACCTAATGGTCCCCCAGTTGTTCTGACCTAATGGTCCCCCAGTTGTTCTGACCTAATGGTCCCCCAGTTGTTGACTATTTAAACCCCTGTTGTAGTTGCATTGGATCGAAATTGACCGTATGCAGTCTTCATGGATTTTTAGCTGTATTTGCTTGAAGAAAGGAACTTGTAAGTAAATGTTTAAAATGTCATACTTGCAGTCACGTACCTACTCATTACGGCCCCGGTTAAAAAGAGGGCTCGGTTGAGCTCCGGAGCTGCATAATGCAGCGATAGGGCTTGCAAGCCGTTTTATATTCCACATCGATTAGGTTCCACGTGGTATGCAGCGCCCTTCCCCGACCTTCAGCGTCTCCGACAGCCCTGCGCCCTGCGCCCTGCCAACCGTCCTCTGTTCCCTCTCCTGGACGGGACCAGCCTTTCTCTACTTCAGCGAATATTTCACATTTTTCCGAGGGGTTAACCACTCGTTGGGAATCTCTTTTGGAATCCTTGGAAATCTTTATGAAATCTCAGGGAATCTTGGAATTTTTTTGGAATTGATACCCCTTTGGGGTTCATCTTTTTATGAATATCGTTGGGAATATTTGGAAATCTTTATGGAATCTCAGGGAATCTCAAGGAATCTCTGGAGTGATTACCCCCTCCCCCCTCGCATTTTTCCTTACATTACTAAGTTACCTTTCGAAAGTTTGATCCCAGGAAAGTCGGTGTCAGACTGCAGCTAATTTTCTACCCCATTAAAATAATAAATTAATTTTGATCGTCCCTAAAAAACGTAGTTTGAGTAACCGAAGTAGCCCCCACCGCTCGAATTGCGAACTGATAGATTCAAAATGTTATGAAAATGAAAATATGAAAACGAAAAAAGTGTCGTGCACTCTTTATGGTGGTGGTTGAAATTTTTTGGCGGCTGCGGTGATATGGTGACACGATTCTGAGCTGATTCCCACGAAAATTGTAGCGTAACTCTACAGCAGAAAGCCCCTCCCCCTCCCACCTCCCCCTCCCCCTACTCTAGTTCTAATTATTGAGTCATATGAATAATTCTTGAAATGTTCTGCACCTATTTGCCTGCTATATTAATAGCCACTTGATGCAGCCACGCATGCAGCGGATAATGAAAAATGTAAGTCATAACTACAGACGCCACCACTGTTGAAGGTACGGTAAAGTTATTGCAACAGCAATTTTATACAAACTTACCAACTCTATAATAATAGTTATTATACAAAGCAAACAAAAATGCATGTTTTTCACTACGTAGGGCGTAAGGTCATTAGATCTGAACCCTCACGTTCTCTTCGGTCTGCTTAAAATTTACAAGGTATACCGCCTCTTAGTTATCGCGTAAAAATTTTGCAGGAAGAAGTGTCTTAAATTTTCCATATTACGTACTTACCTTGATCACAATAAAAATATCATTTCATATTGAAAATATTCTCTCGGTTAGCTATTATTTTACGATGTTTAAATGATTCCTTCGTTTCCAAACAAATAATTTCCCAATGGTAGAAAGAAACAATTTCCATTTTCCCGGTAACGCTTTTATTCCGTGAACCGCGTTTGACTGAGTGACGTGATTTATGTAATGCAAGGTACCTATGGTACTTAGTGATCCTGTAATGAGAAAAAAGGCCGATGGGCCGGCCGGAAATGAGGCCCGAAACGCTGGAGGGTGTTGCTTCCTAAATTGTATGATGGAGGCTTCAAACCGGATACTACCCCGATCAATTGAATTGAAAAGCTCTCAGCCTCCCCTGTAGCTGTACTCCAAGCCCTTACTGGGGCTTTCAAACTGGAAAATATTCAATTTATTGCCAACTTATTTTACTATATTGCCACTTGTAAATTTTTTTTTCTTTACTGTCTCGCCCATATGAAATGCGTAAACTGAGAAAGTCAAAAAGGAGTTAACCACTCCAGAAATTTCCATGGTTTCCGGAGATTTCATAAATATTTCCAATGATTTCCTGAGATTTTCAGTGAGATTTCCAACGAAATTCCTGGAGTGGCTACCCCCTCGGCAGAAACACAATCTCAAGCACATATCGTTTGGGCAGAAGCCCTCCTAGGAAGGGCGACAAATGGCCAAAGTTTTAAGTTGCGGTTCTAAAAAAAGGAATAGCCAAAATAGCGAATTCGTGCTCAAAGTTTTCCCCCGAACGAGCCCAGAGCCTGATGTCTGGTTTAGGAATGATAGCAGACTTCATAAATAGTTTGGAGCCGATCCAACTTAGACTTATAAAAACTAAGGGCATTCTGAACTTGGCAATAATTCGTTAGAAAGATATATTGGCTAGACTAGACGAATACCCTTTTGTTAAAAAATGCCTTTTATGAAAGTTTCGAAGAATATCCCTGCAGTACGATTGTTGTTCAGGAAATCCTATATGATCATGCGGAAAGCCTGTTGACGAACCGCAGATCGAACACTTTGAGTCAGTTCGAACACTTGCATCTTATGAGTCTTATGACCGATGAAGTAAGGATGAATTTCACTGGTAGTTCTGGCAAAATACCTCTTCAGGCAAAATTTGTAGTTACCTAAAAATTGATGCAGATTCAGGAAAAAAAGAACCAACTCGATGCCATACCTATTAAGGAAATAATGAATTTTTTGTTCGCCTACCCCTGCTTTTTCCTCAACCAAAAACTCTTCATTCAAAAGTTGTAGGTAATATCTTTACAAGCTTCAAGAACTGTAAACGTTTTCAATGTTCATTTTTTTTTTTTTAATTCGCTACACAGTAGTCACTAACACTGGTGGATTATCTTCGAAATCTAGGTACCTAGCTTTAAAAAACAATATTCCGCGTCATAGTTGGTTATTGTGGAAATTCCAACTTATATACGGTAGATGAGGTCCCATATTCCTTCAAGCAGTAAAAAAGTTCATTCCTTACGGAAAACGGACGCCTACAGTATTCCAGCAGTAAATAAGTTGGGCACGTGTTGGGAGAGCATAAGGTTGGGGTGGTAGGAGGTTTAAGGGGAGGAAGGAGGAGGTTAGGGAGAGGGAAGGAGTGTGGAGACAGGAAAGGTCAGCTCAAGGAGCCAACCCAGATCCCCAAGGTCGGAAAAGGATGATGCAGCGCCGCAGCCGAGATGGCTTGGCGCCCTGGGGCCGCCCCACCCCCTCCCCACCCCCTCCCCACCACCCCCTGGAATTCAAGGAGTTTTAGCGACTCAGGCATGGTTTGCTATGTCCCATGTGGTCAATCGAGTTCCTATACCATTCTAACGGTACGGATTTCAAATGTGGTTGCGGGGAAGTTGTATTTTCCCAATAACTATGTCCATATTCTTGTATTGTATCTATTGTATCTATTGTACCTATTTATTTTGTTTCTGCTACATTGGCCCACCGAACTGATTCGTAGAAAATGCATAGGTGCCCAACTACTCGTATCGTATACCTGAATCGCGAGGAACTCATTGGGTTTTCAAAAGATTTTCAAATTTTTGTCTAATTATGAAATTTCCCCGATTTAGTGCCTGTTAGGCTGAATTCCACCACTTTCCGATAGAGTCTTTTAACGAGAGGATTTGACGAACGGATTTAAGTTATCGTATTTTTAGCTTACGACAATTGCCTTGCGCTTGCACTTGTTTCTCTGCGATCGCACTTGTCGTAAGCTAAACATACGATAACTTAAATCCGTTCGTTAAATCCTCTTGTTATAGACACTATCGGAAAGTGGTGAAATTCAGCCTTAGTAGTGTATAAGTCGGACTGGCCAGTAATTGCAGAAAAGTCTCCTCCAAGTTTGTCAATTATACAGCGATTGTTTGCATTTTCAGTAGTTATTTTGAAGGTCTTAGCCCGGTGCCCCCGTTTCTAGTGATTTCAGCGAATATTGTCTCGTCTCAAGTTTCTTGTTTATGGCCCTCTGTCAGCATGTACCATGCAATACGACCTTGTTATTCGATCCCCAGTCGCGAGTGGGTAGTTCTTTGTATTGGAAACCTATGGAAAACCTGGAAAACTATTTTTCTTTTGTCTCACCGATTACCTCTTTGCAAACTTTGCAGTCTCGAAGTTTTTTACAGTATCCTATCAATGGGTGGAGTGTCCATCTACGGTTCAAAGAAACGGACAAGCAATGTTGATTTATGTGTATTCGTATCTTTCAAGTGAGTGTGTGGGGATTGACTATATATATATATCTGAAGAAGTCTTTCCTGGGGGAGGGGATAGGGGGGGAGTGTAACATTGAGATTTTTTTAAAATTGTATTACAATATACATATTATAATCCCGTATTAAGGTAATCAGAAGGGTAAGTGAAACATGCATTAACTATTGAACCCAAAATAGCGTTTTAACCGTGTCGAATAGTGAGGATGTGGTGTAGTAATCACCTAACTGATAGGTTATCAAAACCATCAAACCCAGACACGGCAGTGTACTGTTAAGTTCGGGAAGTTGTGAGAAGTTGCCATTGCTGGTGCAACTACATGTAACTTAGAGATATGAGCTTGGGGAGGTGCTGTTATGTTACTGACAGTCACTTCAATGGATTGACGCAGGGAATCAGTAGATTATGAAATCAGTTCTCGTGATTTCCTAGAAAACTAGCAATGGAGAATTACTGGGAAGAAGTTCATGTTGTACATCTACGTAATATTGAACATAATATTGGTGGAACTTGATTCTAGGTATCCAGGTATCTATTCCAAGACCCGTGGCTTTCAAGTTATGTAGGTCTGATTCGGTAAAACTCGAGGGGCTAACCACTCCAGACATTCCTTGAGATTCTACTGAGATTCCATAAAGATTTCCAAAGATTCCCAACGATATTCATAGAAAGATGAACCCCGAGGGGGTTCCAAGATTCCTTGCGATTTCATAAAGATTCCCAATGATTCCTAACGAGATTCCCAAAGAGTGGTTAACTTCAAAACTTCAAAACTACCAATTTTTTCTCAAATCGGTTGCATATACGTTATACAGCCAAAATTCGGCCCATGCCATGGCTATAACACATGTATAGTTGGTCAAACATTTGTGAGATAAAATTGCGGGGTTTGAAAATAATCTGAAGTAATACAATGAGTTAACTCCATATAGTGCGAATTCCAAATACGAAAAAAAAGCGGGCAATGACCCAAGGGTGAGAAGAACCACAGTTGATAAGCTCCAGCTCAAATGAAAACCCTTCCAGGGTTTTCTTCGAAATTTCGTTATTACGAATGCTTTTACTCTTCGACGTCTCTTTTCTCACTGAATCAATCACTTCCCACTACCAACCTTGTGTTCAGTTTTTTTTTATAAACCAGAATACATAGCCGTATCCACGGGGGGGGGGGGGGGGGGGTTCAGGGTTAAACCCCCCCATGAACGGAAAATTAACATGGTAATACCGGTAATGACAACGTGAAGCAAAAAAAAGGTTACCCCCCCCCTTGACACAACCCCCCCCCCCCTTGACACAACCCCCCCCCCTTGACACAACCCCCTCCCCCATGACCACTTTCTGGATACAGGCCTGCCAGAATAGAAGGTCCTTCTGAACCCTATGACTCCTGTACAGAATCCTTCCACTATACACGTATGAGTATGAATATTCGACATAACATTTGTATTTTCCTCCCAACCCGCAACATGGCTGCGGAGATATCACAGTCAAAAATAAACGAGACATTTTCTATCTATAAAAATGAAAAAGCTTCAATGAGGGTGAAAACTTTTTCGGAGCAATCAACCAAAAAAATATTATTGATGGAGTACGCTTGTTAACGTGAGTTGTTATTGCTGATTTTCATGTTTCCTTATTACGAGAGCATAAAGTAGCGCGAATGATAATGGTTCGAGTAGGGGTTGTGTATAGCAAACAACGAGCAACTTTGCCAACTCCGCCTGTCTGGCTCCTTTAACAGGGACACGTTAAACAGCAAAGCTGCTTCCTTCAAGCGGATGAGAGAAATATGGAGAACGCTCTCCATCCTTTGAGTGAGATCAGAGGGAAAGAACACAGTAGGGAAAACTTCCAAACCATCAATATGGGTAAATCAAGTTTTAGGTGTAGAATAGGAGACTTCCTACAGTTTGGCAACCAAAGACATTTAAACGATTTTTTGACCTCGTCCTTCCCAGATAAAATGGAGCTGAAGGATAGAACGCCTGGCTTTCCAGGAAAATTACATATTGAAAAATTCATCTAAGGTATAAAAGTTTTGAAACGCTTTTTAGCATATTTTAAAATTGTTAAACTCTTTTCAGAATTTGGTTCACCTGGTAAGTATATGAGCACCCATTGCACCCAAAATACGGGGCAAATTTTCCGAAAAGTTTCCCTCCACAATTCGACAGGATATCTTAAATTGTTGCCGGATTTCTGTGGCTTCGTAAAGTTTTGCATAACTGGAACTATGCTCAAGGGAAAGCGCAACAAACAGCAAAGAAAAAGTAGTGTAAAAATGTAAAAAGTAGTGTAAAAATGTACGGGCGTTGGCAAGAAAACTGGTACACTACACATCGCACATTCGCACACACTTCTTGCATTTACGAGACTGGAATGAATGGCATGATTTAGTTTTCCGGGTGAGAATCTGGCTAAGGTACGTTCCTTTGACTACGAACCTCTCATTGTTGGATCAGCATTCGGGTATATTATGTTTGTGGCGCAACTGGAGTTCTAAGTGAAAAGACAATACTTGAATTTGATGAAGCCTCAGTTGCAGTTGATGTTGATGACACTTCATCGGGACAAGGACGAAGGAGTCTTCAGTGCCGTATAGTACTTATGCCAAAGTCTCCTCTCGCAAGGAGTCCTAAATTTGGGTTCAGAAATCAGGATTCTGGACGAGTTAGGTATACTTGTTTGAAACGAAAATTGAGAGGTAGACGTGACGTCCCTGTATAAAGTAAGCCTGTAATCCCATAATATACTGAATATTGAATGAATGGATGCGGATGCCCTGTGAGGCCAAGGTGTGTTAAAACATTACTAGGGCATCTATCATGCGTCTATTCTGTCTGAGTGGGCATTAAGGCTTATTTTGCCGGGGTGCAGGCTGCGCTGGCCAGACGAGAGAGGAGCGAAGGAGAAGAGGGAGAAATGCATTCGTTCTGGTTGGATAAGGAGGGGGAAAACCCATTCGCCACGAAAGAAAATTGAGCTGCCTTTCGCGAAGGGACGAGGTGGATTGAGACGGCGTGGATTGTGACGAAATAGGTTATGCTAAGCAACAAAGCCAGCAATTTTTCGATTTCGAGAACATGATTTATGGAGTGAAGAAAATGTGCGAAAAAAGCAAGTTTTGCTTTCTTCACCTGACTTAGGTGAATACATAAGTGCCTCCACAGTGGTTTTCTGAGGAAAGTGTTGGATATTTATTTCATGAAGAGAAACTATTGTCCTTGCTCTGATTTTTAAAATTTGTTTCTAAACACATTACAATACACTCAATCTCATTTACGCAAATTTAGTGATCCGACAAGGCCGGGGGCCCAAGCCAGACGCAGATTGCTCACTTTCCATTCTTTCATAGATATCAGAAGTCCTATACGAGTCCAAAAAAAAACTGCTGATGTGGGGCTTGTTAGGACGGGTGGAACGTCTATATCGCGTGGCAGTGAGGTTCTTTTGTCTGATGTCTAGGTGGGAGGTATAATGAGACCACGCATTGACGGGCCAGCCCAAGCTGAGAAGACTCGTTTCACATCAACAAAGACTTGGGACATAAAAACTGCAATATAACTCAATCTCCATAACGCCGTATAAACCAAGTTTACCCGTAGCTAGAACGTGATTTTCTCGCACAAAGGCATTAAAAAGGCTGAAAGAAAACTCAATAAAGTGGAAATGAGAATCAAAATATGGAAATGCCGTGAAGAGTTAGCCGTCGTAAAGTAGAATCTAGGACACACTTGAGGTCTTGGGAGTGTATAAAAGTGCTAAAGTTGGTGCTATTGAATCAACAGAAGCTTACTTAAATCTGCAGGTCATAAAGTTATAAGGCGTTGCATACGATCCTTGCTCTTCAACGGATAGATTATTGGTTATGAATAATGCGCAACGTCAGCTCTATAGGAAAGTGCATTATACATATGTTACCTCACATAACCTCTAATGTTTTGCCCTGCGAATTGTTTAGTTCATAGAGCCACCAGTCGGTAAGCCATTCAGATTTTTTTCTGTGATTTCTCTTAAGGGTCCGCTTAACCTGACGATGCATTTTTTGCCGCCCATAAGATTAATATTGCGAGCGGCGATTCATTTTCAAGGTTTACCCTTGGTTGAAAAGACACAAAATTTTGCCTATACCTAGCCCTAATATTGTTTTAGGTCGTCATTGAAGCAGATTTCCCAATTTTTTACTGGTTTTCGAGATACAGCACTTTTCCCCTTAAAAAATTGAGGTATGCGATGCTAGCATTTGCAAAACAGTTGCAATAAAAGAAACCAGTGAGAAATTGGGAAATCTGCTTCGATGACGACCTACAACATTGTTAGGGCTAGGTACAGGAAAATTTTGTGTCTTTCCAACCAAGGGTAAATCTTGAAAATGAATCGCCACTCGCAATGTTAATCTTATGGGCGGCAAAAAATGCATCGTCAGGTTAAGCGGACCCTTAAGAGGACGCTATACCTGACGATGCATTTTTTGCCGCCCATAAGATTAACATTGCGAGCGGCGATTGATTTTCAAGGTTTACCCTTGGTTTGAAAGACACAAAATTTTGCCTGTACCTAGCCCTAACAATGTTGTAGGTCGTCATCGAAGCAGATTCCCCAATTTCTCATTGGTTTCTTTTATTGCAACTGTTTTGCAAATGCTAGCATCGCGTACCTCAAAAAAAGTGCTGTATCTCGAAAACCAGTAAAAAAATGGGAAATCTGCTTCGAACACTCCCTAGAACATTGTTAGGGCTAGGAACAGGCAAAATTTTGTGTCTTTCCAACCAAAGGTAAACCTTGAAAATGAATCGCCGCTCGCAATGTTAATCTTATGGGCGGCAAAAAATGCACCGTCAGGTATAGCGGACCCTTAATGAAATCTGACTATTTACGGTGAAGACAATACAGATAAAAATACTTATACAATAGTAAGTAAGTATCTATCATCTTTTCTCATAATGATCCTGATGTGATAACTTGTATAAGTCTCAAAACAATTCGTTAGAAATGTAACCTCGCTGAGAAGCTAACAAAATCATTGTTTACCGGGGTTAGTTGTTTGAAAAATTCCTTGTTTTCGTCGGACAGAGATCCAGGGGTAGAATACCCTATCAAGTCGGAATAAACTGTTTCCGAAGAAACTTAGTTTTGAAACTTCCGCCATGAAGGTCTTCTCCTTTTTCCTTTCTTTCTTCTTACATAATTTTATTATGGAATTGAAGTCAAAGTTTTCCATTGCGGTGAATAAATAGTGTGAACAAAACTAACGAAAATGCTGCAAGTCGTAGTCGCAGTCCCGAGAATGATACCTCTTAAGCAATCCGCTCCTTCGTGCAATTTTTAGTTAGTAGGTATTTGGTGTAAAGGGATTGCTCAAGGCTCTATAGGTTCTTTAGGAATCCTGAAAACAATTCGACGTATCCCGGATAAATAGAAAATGGGATCCTGCGATGGAATTCTGGTATCAGTGTACCTGAAAATTTTCTGTTGGTTCCAGTTTGGAACTCTGTAACTGCTGTTCTGCCCTGGCCCACGTTTATTTGCCTTTAACATGCAAGTTGCGCACGAACGCCTTCGGGGAGTAAGGTTGGGATAGAAGCAACTCCTACGGAACAGTAACTAAGAAATAGATAAGTTATCAGAGATGGGCACCAACAATCATTTTGATAAAATTGTTCAGAAGTGAAAAAAGTAAAAACCGTTTACCCGGTTGAAATCAAAGCTAACGGTTAGAAAAGACATGACAAAAGGTATTCGAGTAAAGTCTGCAGATTCTGAAGTTATAGTAGACGGTGATAAAAGACGCCCAGACTGAACGGCCGCGTCTTTAAACCGCTGGACTGACTTTAACAGAGTCATAAACGAAGTCCCCACAAAAGTGCTTTGCTGCAGTCCATAAACCAAAACCATTTGACGGACTCTTTCCACCCCAATCTTCCGGGTGACGTTCATTGCATTCCCCAGCACGTAGCCGAGGCTTGGCCAATTTAGAAAGCCGCCCAAGCCTTCAATAAATCCTGCGCACCTGGTCAAACGTGAACTTTTTTCACGGATTTCATTTTTATTCGTTAATGTTTTCTCCAATTTCACCACTGTTATAGAAAAGAAAACTCTCCTGATTACCGGAAATACAGTGCAAGGTAGTGCAGTGAAGAAGTGTCGTGAAGGATATTTATTCCTTCCTCAGTAGTGATCGATGCACGATGCAAGAACAAGAACAAGAAACGGCATTTCTTGTTCTTGTTCTCGCATAGCGACTCTTGCTCTTGTTCTTGCAGTAAAAATCCTGCTGTTAAAATGTGGTTTTTTTGCCTACATTTCAAGTGCAATCTATCGTCGCAAAGTCTGCAGAGTTTTTCGTACAAAATATGGACTGCAATCCATGAATGAAGCTTCGGAAAAAAACTGCCTGGGTTTATGCAAGACTCTTGCAAGAAATCTTGCAAGAGATCTTGTTCTTGTTCTAGCAGTCAAAATCAAGTCTTGTTCTTGTTCTTGCATGCAAGAAATGCAAGAACAAGAGCAAGACAAGAAATTTTCGTGCATTTATTCCTTAGTGAAAGCGACTGAAAACAACGAAGACAGTTTGGAAAACTACCTTTGTTAGGACTATGGTGACATACATGTAATATAGTACGGCCAGCCTGAAATGCCTGGCCCGAGGGTATTCTGCACTGTTTACCTTACACAGAATGCCCTCGGGCCAGGCATTTCAAGCTGGCCATACTGTACCTAATATCAATACACCAGAATTGGTGAAAGTAAGTTTTCTGATATTGTTTCTCTGCAGATTTTTAACCTTCTTTGGATTGCTCAAAAATTGCGTCCGTAACTGATCACCGGGAATATGGTTCATCGTTTTTTAGAATTAGTGTGTAGAGAGGGAGTACCTACCTAGGCCCTTTGGTGTTTTTTGACTTTCGTCGTCGTTAATATCTGTGACTCCAGTTTAAGCGAAAGAGTGGAAAGGTGGTTAGTTCGAAATAACGAGAGTTATTGACGAAAATATAAAGTAAAAAACTCCGCTTCCAGATGTGTTCTCTCCTGTTTCAGATAAAATGTTTATTTGCATCATCAGTTAATTTCTGAAACTAGTGGGTACTGACTTGAATAACAAAAATTATGTATTCTCATAATTTTTAAATGAGGGCTTGCTCGTTAACGTGTTACTCCCTTCTGCATGATCTGTTCATTGGACCCAAGGCTATGAAGCCAATTTGATGTGTAATGAAGACTGTATTGCCTTCCTCGAGGTCAGCAATAGAACAAACACTCTGATGAGTCTCGACAGGAAGCTGGACCCCTACCTCCCCTGCCACCCTATAGCTGGGGTGCTTCCTACTGCATCCTACTACCTAAGGCTATTCCTCCGCTCCAATTTTGTGTTAGTGGATAGAGGATTTTCTGTTCGATACGGATATGTCGTCACCCTCGAGGGATCTAGAGTGAGATTGTTCCGAAGTCTATCTTTTACCATTGACTTCAGACGTAGCAAACAGAGGCAACTCATATTTTGCCACAGCCTGATGGCTGTACCCAGTCCGTGTAATATTCAAGTCCTTCAGAAAAATATGAAAGATATGACAACAATGGGAAATAGAAAGAGGTGTAGAGCAAGGCCGTATCCAGGGGGGGGGGGGGTTAGGGGGTTCAAGCCCCCCCCCCCCGTAAACTATACGGCTTTACACTAGAGAGAATTACGTATTGAAGGAGAAAATATAGTTTCGTCCTACCTAGGTACCTAAACCCCCCTCCCCCGAAATATTTTTTTAGGTACGGCCTTGGTGCCTTGGTGTAGAGACAGCAGTTAAAACTGAATTTCAGCCCTTATGTAATAGTTGTAGAGGGTCCTACTTGCTCGTCAGCTCTAGGGGAAAGAAGGCAAAATTTGAATGTTTTTTTTTTTTTGAGATGGCAATAATGATTTTCTGAAAAATACATGGGTATATACCTACATATAGCCGATTTCTTTCTAGAAAAAAAAATCAATTAAAGAAAAATTATCCATTATCCTGCTTGATCAGTACCTAAACCAATAAAATGCTACTGAACCAATCTAAAGTAGCGTTTGTTGTGGTCTTGATCCGACTTCATTTCCAATTTCTGCCAACAATTGTTATCGCTCACGAATCACATTTTATAGTTTTTGTTTCTCCTGCCCCTCAAGTGCAGACTTCAGGGTTCAGAGAGAGCCTGTTTATTATCGAGCTCAAAGTTATAAAATTGCTCTTACGAGAAAGGCAAGTGCAGACTTAGAAGGCACTAATTGGGGATCGTGTATGTATAAAAGGACGTAAGAGGTAAAAAATATCAAAGTAAGCTTAAATGGACTTTATAAAGAAACCTTTCACCCCGAACGCTTTTTGTAGATGGGCTCTATCCAAAGTATCACGTCAATTAAAATATTTTTTTCGCTTTGGCACTAGGTATACCTTCTATGCTTGAGATGTAAAGATATTGTAACCTGAACCTATAATACTGAAGGTACTTCGGGTTTGCGATTTTTCTGAGTGTCCAGGGGATGATAGCTACAAGTGTGCTTAGCGTCAGCTCTATGGTACTGCTGGAACATGCTAATAATTTGTATAGGTGAGTCAGTCAGTCAGTGAGTGACCCTCAAAACAGCTAAGTTTGGGATGTCACTGCTCAGGTACGGCTAGACGTAGAAGTTTGAAATTTTATTTAGGATGTCCCGTGGGACCCTACTACAGGAAATGGGTACCCACTCTTCGAGCCACGCCCCCTTGCCTCCTGTAGAGAGGCATGAAAAGTGCACAACCCTGGTTCCTGTATAACATGGTGGCAGTGCTCAAGGCTTTGTCGCGCTGCCTTTTTTTAAAACACTTGGCTGGATGCACTGCTGTGCATGTTGATAGACCATTAATAAATAAGACAATAATACCCTACCTCGTATTTACTTACTTGCAACTTCGAACTACGAATACTTAGAGTAAACATCACTAAATTGTGTTTTTTTTTTGCAAGAGCTGTTTTTAAGTTGTAATGTCAATTTGTGGAAATTCATGCTGTAACTAATTACCTATGTATTACGTGTGCGTGCAGCTAAAAGTTTATCAACTGATGAAAGGACTAAGGAGAGCTTATCGATGTAAGACTGGTAGAAACGTTTTTCAATTTTTCTCATGTCATACGAGTAGGCATGCCACTTGAATTTTTTCTTAATAAGTAATTTAGTTCAGTTTACCTAATATGTAAGCCCTGTCAAGGATTCGGAAATTTGTATCCCAGTAACTTTCGTAGCAGGGCTTTCCACATATTGGCCTGACATAAGCAAATAATGCACTTGCACGTAGCAGCTGACCAAGTATAAGCTCGCTCAGGTCAGCATTGGCCCAAAGTGTTCGGTGTAATGCACCTGTAATATTATATTAAGGGCTGAATTGAGGTTACTGCTGTCTGCTAGTGCTCAGTTGGCCGCAGCACCAGCACTAGTGTTACTGTTCGCAGATTGTCTCAACGTCAGTCGCCAACATTTCTTTGGAGTTCTTTAGAGGTGAACCAACTAAGCCAGCATGAATATAAGTTTAAAAAAAATGTTGGAGTATACCTACTTATTATGATTAATACGTTTTTTTGTCCTCTGTATGAGGATGGTTCCTAAGTACAGCATTAAACTATTAAAGCTTTTTGAGGAAAAACATAACCACCTTCTCAGTGCTTTTTTTTTAAACCGTACAAATCCTTAGTAAGCAAGCGCAGTGCTTAATCCGCTTCTGAGCTTTTCTCTGGAGTCCCTTTGACTTTGAAGCTAGCGCTCCCTTGAATTCTAAATGAATATGGGTTTCTAGGTTAAGAGCGGGTGATTAGTGTGGCTGGCTCCAGCTCCCCCCCCCCCCCCCTCCCCCTCCCCGCCCTCCCGCTTCTCTGGCCCTTAAAGGCTTCCCTGCACTTTCCTGGGTTGCGCTATGCACTTTTCTGCATGAGTTTTTCTTTTGAATAACTCCTTTCCAATCAATGTCTTAAAAAAACCTTTTGGGTATAGAGGCCGAAACAGTGGTCTATTACCACCGGTAGGTTCATGTTGATTGGCACAAGGACGAATTCACATTGATGCCTACTTGGTTTCGGTAAACTTGACGTTTGCCCTTTGGGATCACCGTTGAAGCTTAGAGCTTCTCTAGGCGGGACGAAGAAGAGGGGCTTAGGAAGCTCCATCCTCCCCCCCCCCCCCCCCCCCCCAAATCAGTAAATGGAGTATAAAATATAGAGAACAAAAAATGACAATGTTTCTATCTGATATTTTGGATTGAGTATCTTCAGAATGAATCCTAGTCGAGCAAAAGTATAATCATTGTTCTACCTAAGGTATGAGCGTCAGAAAGTTTTCCCATCGTCAAACGTCGGGAATTTTTTGGTCAGAAATTTTTGACACAAAAACTTGATCTGACCTCTCCCGCACCATGGAGGATTTGATCAGCAGTAAAAGCTGATCATAGTGAAGAAACAAATGTATTCCTCTCAGTCAAACTGACGATCCTTTCGCCATATGTATCAACAGGTAATTTGGCCTGTTTACATGCTTATATAGAAGCAGAATCCTGGTGAAATTATCTTTCAGTTTTGTTAAGTTCGTTTGACTAAGCACTGTATTTATATGGAAATTGCAACACCATATTGTCGCCACAACATTATTGTCGCAACCGCCGTAACAGAAAAAATAGGTTGGCGTCCTGAAATTGAAAATTGTTTATGTTTATTGAAATTGAAAAGTAAACAAGTGAGTGCTTTCAAGGTTTTCCATTTTCCTTTTGCCTTTTTTGGCTGGTTTTCGAAATGAGTTAGGATGTGCTGTTGTGTTTCAAAAGTAGTTCATTGCGAAGTGTATTTATTTAGAACTAAGCAGGGCAATGCCTTGTTGAAGTCGTGCCAGTGTTTGTGTTTACAAGCAAGAAACAAGAATATAGAAGGCGGTTGAGGTCGACGTTGCGTCGACTTTGTGAAACTGCGCCATATATTGAAGGCGGTGAATATGGTGTCGATAGTACCTGTTAATCTAGCTCCATACGTTTGACATGTGGAGATGCGCCACTTTGAGGGAAATCCGTTGACCTGTGCTGTAAATTCCCAGCAGAGTGACGTATACGAACTTTTAATTAGAGTACTCGACTCGTACGTATAGAGACATTCGCACTTATTCATGTTTATTTGGAGATCACTAACAATAAGTGAAGTATCTGTAAAAAAAAATGCTACCTATTAAGTAGTTCATGCACGTTTTTGACGGAAATATTTTTTCCCGTTTTCTTTACGGCAGCTGCCTAAATTGTGATTTAACATAATAATTTATTTTTGACATTTTTTTCTGATATACGAAAATCCTTGATTATTCGATCATAACCTAGTCAACTATAGTTTCTGAAGTTTCTCTACTTTTTTCTCTCATGCATTTTCCATTGATGACTCATATCAATTTATATCACGAAGCTAGGATGGGATAATTATTTCGCTATAGGTTTATGACTTTGCCGAACTGACAGATATGAAGTGGTGAACAAAGGAAAATCAACGTGATTAATTTTGCTCACATTAATAATCACAAGTATCCCTGCTGGGTACGCCCGGCTTTTTGTTCCTCACTCTCTCCTCTCACCTTATCTCAGACTCGTACCTACCCGAGGGGGTAACCACTCCAGAGATTCCTTGAGATTCCACTGAGATTCCATAAAGATTTTCAAAGATTCCAAACGATATTCTTAGAAAGATGAACCCCGAAGGGGTAACCACTCAAAAAAAAATTCCAAGATTCCCTGAGATTTCATAAAGATTTCCAATGATTCCCTACGAGATTCCGAACGAGTGGTTAACCTACAAGAGGGACATTGCTGCTGGGGAGACAGTGGACTGAATTCCCGCAGATGTTTTTCCTGCTGGTTTTCCTTTTTCAGTCGGATAGTCTCCGACAGGAAAACCTTTGAAGAACACAAATTACGATTTTTGAGGTATTTTTGCTGTATTAAGGGCCCAAATCAAGCTGATTTGTATGAGTTGCTAAGTTAATTATTAACAAATTTGAGCTTTGCTATTGGCTGTTGCTAGGGTCAACTACGTTGAAGTGGCATCTGCTGTTTGATTAATCGGTAAGGCTAAACCGGCGGTTTTAATCTATGGAAAAGTGGTACCTTAATTTTTGGCAAACCGTAAAAAGGGTAAACCACTGGCAACAGCACATTTAGTATCTTTCGAAATGTACCTACGGTACCCTCGACGAAAATTTGATTTGGAGCCATTAAAGTTTTTTAGGGCCCCTTGATCAACTATTTGAGATATTCCTGAGAAGCTACAGTCATTTTTCCGACTATACATTTAAAGAATGGTTAAAAATTTATATAGAATTTAGAAACAGTGCAACAGTAAAGCAGAAGCAGCATGCAGACATGGCGTATTGATTAATTCGTGTAGGCAGACTGTCTGTATGTGCGAAGCCCTTCCGCAGACTGCCAGGGCGGGAAAAGGGGAGAGGGATGAAAAGGGCTGCGGGGGGCTTTTGAGGGAGACGGCAACCCAATATCGATTCTCTCTAAACTGTTGAGCTTCTATCTCGTTCATTCCTATTTTCCTTAATCTGCTGCTCATTTTAATGGCAGTGTTATTGTTGCTGTTGTTTAAAACCACCCTCTATTTTTCACTCTAAGTGCCTATCAGCAGAGATATTAAAACTAGGTCACAATGTGCGTCTGCATGCATTATTAAACGCGAATGGCACCGAACCAAAATATGAATATCGATTAGTATTTGCCGTAATTTATGAGAATTCCAAAAACATTTGAAAATGACTCTGAAGAATCTGTCTGAAGGCATATTTTCGAAGTTTCAATATAAACAGTATAACTGAGCCTCGTTCGACTATGAAAATGTGCGAATTTCCAATTACATTTAATACCTTTTTTGGCAATAACTGCACACGTTTTTGACTAATCAAAAATTCAAACAAAGATTCTCAATAGTTGTCTGATGGTAATAGGTACTTAGTCTTACAATATAATTATGAGTAATAAGTGATTAAGTGAGTATCCCTCAAAAATTAATATAGTTTGCCACCGTTTCGGAATCAAGTTGGTCGTAAGGTAGAACATAAAAAGAAGCTATAGGTATTGTATAAAAGCATAGAGATATTAGATGTACAAAATATATTTGTAGTTTCCCTTGCGGTGGATTGAATACTGCAACCGTCGGCAAATTCTACTTCAAAAAAAAAAATGTGGTAGGTATGCTTTGTAACTTTTCATTAATATCAGCAAAATTAAAATCAGCAAATTATATTTCAATAAATATTGTGGATTGAAACTGTTTATAGGTTTCTTCTTCTGTGGTTTACATGCTTTGATTTAGGCTGGATTTAGCTAATTTCGGAATGGAATTTACCCGAATTTTTTTCTGTAAGTTAAACAAGGTTGCCATGGGTTGCTAGGGAAACAAAATTCCGACTTTATTTACCTTAGCAACGCATGGCAACCTTGTTTAACTTACAGAAAAAAATTCGGGTAAATTCCATTCCGAAATTAGCTAAATCCAGCCTTATAGTAATAAAACATTCATTCAAAATGTACGATAATTGTGACTTCAGCCGGTAATTTAAAGATGCAACACATTTTATCTACACGAGTATAAGCATACATAGAGGCGACACAGGGGGAACATCCGACTTCTTCGTGTTCCTGATGGTCCCGACGGTCCGATAAAAAAGATTTTGGAAACCCCTCGCTCTCGCTGTAGTGTGACATAACTATCTGCCGTAGGTGGGCGGAATTCAATGCGTAATGGATATCGGGCCTAACGGCAGCCATAACCCGTCAGATTATAGGGAAATGCCCTTTGGTTGGCATGTCGGCCGTCCGCTTCCCATTATAGCCTGCACTGATAGAGAACAGGACTGGCACTTCATTATCAGTCCCTATCCCCATTTTGCATATTAATATGAACACGGCTCCACGTTTTCGGCTTAGCTCTCGACTCGTCTCAATTAATCGATAATCTATCATCATCCGGTCGGAAAGTACCTGCCTTTATGCAATCCCAGTACCACTTGAAATTTAGGTGTTGTACATTATTTCTCTAGGATTCAGAATTCTGCAAACAGTTGTCCAATTCGAAATTTATTATTCCTATATATTTCTTCCTTGAATTAGTCGTATCAGCCGAAGTAGCAATAAAAGTAACGCCCAGTTTAGCCAGTTCAATTTTCAGGCTGTGTAAATTTTAGAAAATTTTGGAATTTCTTAACCATTTTTCCTCACAGATTTCTTATTAAGATTTCGTAGATGAAAGCAATGTTTTTCTCGCCTATACGTCTGAAATTGGGCTTCTTGACCTGACTTTAGGTGATATAGTAAAATACATTTTTCAGAAAGATCACATATGCTTATTATCTCTTTGAGAAGTGAATTTTGAAAAACCGTTGCTTACTTCGAAACTGCCATAAATTTCTTTCGACAATATGCGCGGTGCTTTCAGCAAGTTTCAAAAGTCAGTCACTCCCTCCTCGGTATTTTGTATTCCGTTGACCCAGGAAAAAGCATACAAAATTGGCGTGCTCCGCGCCGCGAGATGTCGGTATTTACTATGACTTGTCTCGTGAATTTACCCGAACATATCACGAATGAAAATAAAATAAAATCGGAAGTCGGGAGGATTTTGTCGAGAAAGGATTGATCCGTCGCTGTCTTATTGCCTGTCAAGGCTGATGTACCTGAACCTCTTCCCTTACCCCTTCCCCCATTCGCCTTCTTCACCCCCCACCCCCTTTACCCCTTCTCAGATCGCGTCCTCGCCTCCCTAACCTTCCGTCGCCCCACCCTTATCACGTCTCCTTTTTTATTTCCCTGTTATCATATATTTCTATTTTGTCTGGAATTATTCAGCACAGTAAAACGCAGACTGCTGTCTCAAGTAGTTCAGCTCGAATTTATGACCTTGCGGTTCCTGTAATGGATTAATTTTATACCAAGGGAATGTAACAATTTATATCTACAGTATATTTATCCGACGCTCGATATTTCTGAAATTTTGGCTCATTTGCTGAAAATATTTTGCAGTTTCAGGTTTCAGGTTCAGAATAAGATTTAAACTGATATAGGGATATCGTACTTCTTACCTCCGCAACGCTCATACCATGCCCGACATTTAGTATCAGATCCAAAAATTATTCAGGCTTGGTACCTGTTACTATTACACAGTACAACAGTCCAACAGCTAAGGCTGCGTCCCACCCATGCACTTTCTTGGGAACTTAACACGGTAAACATGTGAGAAGATCGACGATTTTCTCTTTGCCGAGTATGGTGGGACGCATCCTTAGTGTAGGCAGGTAGGTACCTACATAATAAGAAGAATAATTTAAACGCAGACTTTGAATGACTCAAACCAGGTACATTTTCAAATATTAAAGGGTAATAAAATAGGTACCTATAGGTCTCCTATCACCTGAAGTTTTTGGGCAAATAAGAACATATTTGAAAATAATGGTTCGGCAAATTCCTGTGCATTCCGTCTAATTTTCATTCCAAAGAATGCAGTTTGAATGAAACATGGAGCAAAGTTTCAGAAGTTAAGTGGAAAAGTACAAACTCGACAGTCAAGAAAAAAACAACACTGCCAGGTTCTAAAAATGTTGCGGTAGGGCGTGAAAAGGGTGAAGGGCCGGTCGGAACTGAGGGAGAAGGGTTGAACCAACCTTAGCGACGTTCGGGAGACGGAGACCGTTCGGGACTGTTCGGCGTTCGGCTGTGTCCTCGCTCGATGCTGTGCACGCGGACTCAATGTCGGGACTGCACCCCCACTGAAGAACGGTGGCGAATGCACCGCGTCGAGCCATTCCATGTGCAAATGCAGTAGATGGGGGTTGAAACCCTGCAAGTCGCAAACCTACTTGTTGATCGCCCTCGATCAGAAGAACCCGCTATGTCCACAATTAGGGGTGGTTTTAAACAGCAGGAAAATGCTCTGTCCTGCTTAGGTACTTCCCGGAATTTTATTTAAGGAATTAAGAAAATTAAGGGTCACCACATATCATCCTGTATCCTGTTCGGCTATATTTTTTTTTTCAACTATTTTTTGAAGTACCTTACCTAACAGCTGAATATTTTAAGTGTCTGAAATAATAACATGTCTTTTTAAGTGGCTATATGTTGTAATTTTACGATCGAGTACTTTTTGCCAGTAAAAAAAGTCCAAATTCGCAGTAAGCAGTAAACAGTAAGCAGTAAGTAAGTATTCGTAGGTAGTAAAATTTCTGACATTAAAAAGACACATTTCCGAATATATTCGTTCTAGTTCTAAAAATTCACCCAAAAAATGTCAACATGATAAACTAAAATTCGGAAATGCGATGAAGGGAGGAAATTTGGTACCTTCCATAGCGTGCTTTACTAGGTAATGGAAATGGTAATGGTAATAAATTTAACCATTAAAAACTAAGCTAAGAAACTTAACGACCTGAATTTGTGTTTTTAGCGTTTTAGCCCCCGATTACACCTTACAATTTCCAATCCCAATATGATCATAAAAAAATATGATCAAGAAAAATTGTAAGGTGTAAAGTGAATTGAGTCAATTATGATACAATTTGTATCGGCCGGTACAAATTGTATCATAACTGCTGCGACTACCTTCCTCTAGGCTGCGATGTGTTTGTTGTTGTTGGGTTAGTCCGTTGAAAATGGCGGCTGAGGTAAGTGGAATGGAAATGACCCGTATGACCCGAATTTCTTATAACGATGAATTGAAAGAATATAGCAGAAATTATTTAACCTAAAACGGTTCAAAAAAGGACCCTAAAAATCTTCGGAATTCAATTTTTTTACCATGTCAAGTTGGCATCACTGCTAAACATGATTATATTTTTATTGTGAAGTGTAGGTATTACAGTTTTTCTAAAATTTTATGATGCTAAAAAAATAGGATCATACAAAAATAGGATCATATTTTTTTTGTAAGGTGTAATCGGACACTTAGCCTTATTTTATACCTAATAAGTTAAGCGAAAGAACGAAGGGTTGTTTCCACCCGCCTGTTGGTACCTCTCGTATCGTATAACCCGGGGCAGTGGAGCTGTGGAAGATGCCAAACGATATTTCAACCCTCGCAAAGTATGTGGGTTTACGACGATTGCTGATTAGGTATTCAGCAGTCGACCAGAGTATAATCACATAACGTTTTCCCTTTAAGACCCTTTTGATCGTATGACGGGAAACGTAATGACGTTCTCAAATGAAATTCATTGCACGGTACGAAGATTTGTCATTGCGTCTCGAACATCTCAGCTTTCAATTATCCTCACCCGGAGCTCTTGTCGAAGTAAGTATTTTTGGAGTCGGTCTTACCTTTTTTATAACCACACATTACTGGGATGGTATAACCTTGATAAACTTTAAGTGGATCCAAAAAGTTGGACGTTGGTAAGCTTCTATTAAATATATATGAACAGTGCTGGAATAATCATTAAGCGAGGGGTTAACTACTCGTCCGGAATCTCATTGGGAATCATTGGAAATCTTTACGAAATCTTGGAGTTTTTTGGAGTGGTTACACCTTCGGGGTTCCTCTTGCTATGAATATCGTTGGGAATCTTTGGAAATCGTCGTGGAATCTCTGGGAATCTCAAGGAATCTCTGGAGTGGTTACCCCCTGGTCATTAAGCTAAATAAGCTATAAAAAAATTTCCAGCGTAATAAATAATTAGGAAATTGAAAGTTCTTTCTGCGAAATATAGAGATTTTACAGAGATTAGTGAAATTTTCGGCTCACTCGCTAACTGATCTGTTTTTTGTATTTTCTCTCCCGTATCCTGCTGCTTTGCTTGGCACTATATGACAAAAATAATAAAATAATAAGGCCTAGAAACAGTTTGGCCTAAAAGCCTCGTTGAAGCTTAATCCGGCTCTATATGATACATTTAACACCCAAACTGTGTGGGCTGTTGTTTTTTTGGAGGGGCATAGAGAATAGGGGATACATATAATATCAACATAGGTAGGGATACGATACTTTTGTTAATATTTAGCACTCATTGGCACTCAGAAAATATGTCCAACTCGCAGATAGTCAGCAGAAGGCGATTGCACTCACCTTTAGTTCAGTTATCACAGTCCCAGGGTAACAGGTGTACACCGACTTTTCAATTACATAATCATTGCTTCTGCAGGCGTAGTCCAATAGTTCAATCATTGTACACCAGTGGTTCCCAAGGTTTATATTAGGGTTTGCGGCAAATGAAATATAATATTTATTTTTAATTAAATTAGAAAATAACACTTTAACTTTAACCTTCATAACCTTACCTCAGTTCCCTTTTGTATTAGCTAAGACAAAATAGTTTCTTTCAAAACACCATACATTTCCTTTTCGCTCTCTTAAATCGTTTTTCAGGTGTCTTTAATAAAATGGCACCAAAGAAAAAACCACCTACTTGCGATATTTCGAAAAAAAGGCCGGCATAGATGCGGGAACTAGTACAATACTTGTAAATATAGTACAATTAGGTAGTATCGCGCGTCGACGCCCCTTGGCAAAAACTGGGGAAGGGGGTGGTCCGCCTTCCGCTTCTGCCGCCACTGCCAAGCCGCAAAATAAATGTCTCGAGAAAATTATCTGGAGCCTATTTCATACAAAGGAAACTTATATCGATTACGTGAATATTTTATATACCCTTGTTGCGTACATAAGTACCTAGTGCCTGACAGCAACGTCTGCAATTTGTACATCTTACTAGCCAACATACCCGATGCTTAAAAACGTGACAATAACAAGGCAAGAAGAACCCCTGAAAGGAGGCAGTTGCTCATGATAGTGAAATAAAAGGTTTGCGGGCCTCTAGTTAGCCAATGAGAGGGTTTTGCGGTGGGTGTGAGGGGCGTTCACCTCTCGCTTGTGTCTGGTTGCCCTGAGCACCAACAGCGGACTCCGTGAGGAAGGTCAGGCTCGCGGCGCACGCTTCACCCCCCAAACTCCCGGCCCTTGCCCCCAAAAGCCCTTTCCATGGAAAACCTTGCAAATGCGACTGGAACCTTTTCGTTTTTGGTCCCGGGCATTCGTTGATAATTTTGCTGATGAACCCAAGCCCATGTACTTACGATGCCATTGCTGAATTTTCCTTATTTAGAAATACACTAGAGCGGCCTCGTTCTATGAAAAAAAAATTAAAAAATATCACGATTGATCAATCAAAACTTAGCAAATTATTTCCTTACTTTAAAGTGACGCATCATATTTCAAAACTAATAAATTACCAACATTTTCCTAAGAAGCACATCATTAAGGAACATAAACAGAAAACAGAAATCATTATATCACCATTGGGAAGTAGCCATCAGGTACCGATCAAATTAAGATGTAAAGGCGCTTTTACAGACAAGCTGCAGTGTCTACCTAAATTTTTCAACGGTCCATCAGTTTTAGAGTCTCTATGGTTGCATTGTTATGCATACTTCCCGTTAGGCATTTAAAAAATTAGATTAACGTGGCATTATTCAGTAGCTATCTGCGCCACGCACTTAACGTTTATATTGTTTCATGGGTACATGGTTTACCTTCTTACTGAATCCTAGAATAACTGCTCAGTAAGTTGGGAGCTATCCACTGCGGCAAACTGATGCTACAGCTATAATGTCTTTTAGGATGCTGTCGGACGGAACTGAGTGTGAAATTCGATCGGCGTCTCCGTGTATGGAAATAACATAACCAAAGACTCCACTTTCCATTTAACCCTGTATAAGCCATTATTATCCCCCCTTGCTCCAAACAAACCCTCGAGTTTTCATAGCTTTTGAACCTTCGCCAGATCTTCGCAGCGATGTAACTCATGCAATAACAGCGACAGCAGCCCTTGTAATCCAAGATTTTTACATTATTATTTCATTTTTTTGTGACAAGTATCGGGTAGTAAACTAACAAATACTGCTGTAATCTCAGTTTCCAGTATATAGAGGAAGATCTTGAGTAACGTTTTTTGATATTTTATTTTGTGTCTGGATACATATCGCGCTTCTTTCAGTGATAGGATAATGGAGCTCGGAAGTTAACAACTTCAAATTTATGTCTGTGAGAAGAAGAGTCTATTGGTTAGAGACAGCTGAAAATGAAATAAAAAGAAAGGTCCAAGCCTGGGCCGAGTAGGTGTAATAGTGAGCTGCGTAAACCGAGGGATTAACCACTCGTTGGGAATCTCGTTGGGAATCATTGGAAATCTTTATGAAATCTCAGGGAACCTTGGAATTTTTTGGAGTGGTTACCCCTTCGGGGTTCATCTTTCTATGAATATCGTTGGGAATCTTCGGAAATTTTTACGGAATCTCAGTGGAATCTCAAGGAATCTTTGGAGTGGTTACCCCCTCGGGTCAAACACGACTTTCTCGCATTTAGTGCAAGCATCGAGAGGGGGTAACCATTCCAGAGATTCCCTGAGATTCCATAAAGATTTCCAAAGATTCCCAACGATATTCATAAAAAGATGAACCCCGGAGGGGTAACCACACCAAAAAATTCCAAGATTCCCTTAGGTTTCATATACATTTCCAATGATTCCCAACGAGATTCCCAACGAGTGGTTAACCCCTCGGCAAGCATTTACTTTGAGGAATTTTAGGAGTGAACCTACCTACCTATGTACTTAGTATCTAGGTACGTGCCAAACTTTATTAACTGATCAGTGAAACAATGTAGTCACAAGAGGAACATTATCACGTTTTTAGGCAAGTATAGCAGGTACACTGTCATACACATATTGATACAAAATGTATGAAAATTCAGCCCTGCTAATCACTAGGAAAGTCCGGCTTAGTTTAGTTGATACTTTTCAAAGTCTCACTCTAATGTCTGAGAAGACAGACACTTTGTTTGAGAAAAAAACAACTGCTGGGTCTTCTTAGAATTCTATAAATAAATAGGCTAATGTTTTTAAAAGGCCTGAACACTGCTTCCTTCTCAAGCATAGTGTCTGTCTTCTTAGTCATTAGAGTGAGATTTTGACAAGTATCAACTAAACTAAGCCGGGCCACTTTGCGACCATAACTTCAAATTTAAATGCAATAGGTTTATTGTAAATCGTTGGGTCGGGTCGGTACCCTCCTAAGGGGCATACAAAACTACTTATTCGAATTCTAATGCAAGGAAGTCTGTGATGAAATAAATTCTCACCCACAGAATTATTGAGTTGTATCATATTGAATTATTGAGTTGGTAGCGTTTCACTGGAATGCCAATATCTCAGAATATAAAGAATTTATTATTTATTTCATATCCCAATAAAAACTAGCTTTCTTCGGTTTACGCAGCTCCAGTAAGCTTGTCTCCTTTTCTTGGGCGGATTACGGTCTCTCTGCGTCCTGGAGAGCAAGGTCCATTTATTTTGAAAGGTGTAGATGGTTTGGAGTCAGCTTGGATATAGCTGATTAGAGCTTTTTCGAGCAGCTCTGATTGGCTCTAGCATCTTTTCTTTCATCTAATACGCCTTGTGTTTTTCTTCTATCAAACTTTCTTCTATACACGTTAACATTTTTCTTGGTACAATATTTGTTTACTGACTCGACAGCCTTTTGAAATAGCGCCTTTCCATTGGCTGGCATCCCCGACAATAGGTAGGTATAGGTAGAAATGTACCTAAGCATTATTTTTTTTCACACCGGCGAATGTTCTCAGAAAAACTAGGGTCGGTTTCACTTGGTGAAATACTTTATTTTTGAAAAAATATTATATTATTAAGAGTACGCCCCACCATACTCGGTTAACTGTTAAACTCCAGTTAAATTCGGTGTTTACCGTGCAATAATTGGAATTTAACTGGAGTTTAACATTAACCGAGTATGGTGGGAGGCACCCGAAATAGTTAAAGCCTCAAACTTTTTCTGGATAACATATTTAATCCTTAACAGAGTGTCACTTCGTAGGAGACTGTACCTCGGGAATTCTGTCTGTCGCTGCGCCAAACCGTCTCAGTCTTTCAATCTTACGACAGATCCTGGGGTAAGAAAGTATGAATGGCATGATACAGTTAACTGTAAAGGGTGAATTTAAGATGCCCTAGTTTGATCTACAGCATGGATTCGAAACAACTACTTTTCCCCACTCGAAGCTTTTATCCTCTTTTCAAACTGGTAAGGAAGGAATTATATATTTTCTTACTCTTCTGCAAAGCTCAACAACTTATATATATTTTCCAAGGACATTCATGGTTGGCATCACTTCGCAGTGGAATTGAAATGCCATATACAATATAAACTTCAACCGTGAAGCTGTCGCTCTGATCTCCGCCCGACTACTCTCATTTTAAATGTTGTCACTCAGGTACAGTGATTAGGTATATAGGTACAACTTAACTTGTGATCACCCTGACGGGGAAGTCAGTGCCTATAGACTGTTGAAATTTCGATTAGTCCCAAATTGCACCCAAATGTGTAACCACCGTTTCTAGGCTAGGCCTAAGTAGGGGTTTCGGGTGTTTTGTTTCGCCTCCAAAATACTTACTTTCAGTTCCACAGTAATGGCTCTGTAATTTTAGCTGATTCTTCAGTTAGTTATTACTTTCCCGTATATACGAAGTAAGTATATATTTTTTCATTGCAGGCCCCAGACAAAAAAAAATGTATTTTTTTGTGTGTGTATGTATAGGTACGGAGAGCCAGGTGTCAAACCGTTCGGCCGATTTTGTTCAAATTTGGCGCACGGATGTAGAAAAATAATGCGCAGACTTGCTTTATTCTGATTTAGCATTGGTGAAAATTGGGGGACGTAGCCCCCCAAAAACCTCAAAAAATCATGTTTTTAATTTTTTTCTCAAAATCTCCTCCTACGATTTCGTTCATTTTCTCAGGAATAATAGTGCATTTTATGGGTAAAAATATTCCAATAGCGGTATATCTGGGAAAACTCGAATTTGAGAGATATCTTCGACCCCCCAAGGGAGTCAGTGTTTCCATTTCACAAAATATGCCATGTGGGTATTCAAAATACTAGGGGAGTCTCCCTTAAGTGAGTTATGTAGTCAAAAAATCCTCAAAGCATTTCCGACCCCCCACCTCCCCACTGGGTTGAGTTTTTGACGGTTTGCGAAATATGTCATGTGGGTAGGTACACAAAATACTCGGGGAGACTTCCTCATGCTAGTTATGTTGTCTAAAAGTTTCTTCGAGGGCCCAGAAACAAATAGGATGGGAAAGTTTGTGTGACCATTGTCGTACCTCTTGTTTTTTTTTCAAGTTCTCAGTTAAGTAATAAAATGCTTCATATTTGTTTAATCAATTTGAGAAAGAGACAGAGAGATTATAATTGAAATTGTATATCTACCAGCATTGATTAGACTATTTTTTGACAGTTCTAGGAAAATGCTTTTTGTAGGTGTCGAATTAAGTGCCTACAGGAGCTCAGGAACCCGACCAGCTGCACGCTGACAAACTGGAAGTCATCGAATACGTAAACTGTACTACTTACAAACTTGCAAACTGAGAAGCAGTTTTCAAAGGATGCAAATTGTAACATAGTGTTTGACAGAGGTGTCCATGACTTTCTCGCTCTTACTGAACTATATACGGCTTCAATTTTTTTTTTTCGAAAATTGTATAACAGCGATTTGAATTTTTAAAATACTCTATTCTGGATTTTCAGTGCTGGTTTTTATTTGAAAAAAGTGAAAAATTAACTTGGAAACCCCAAAGTGGCCAATGAAATTTTTCTGTAAGGTAAAAGAACAAAAAAAAATCCTTTCTGATAAAACCAAAGCTTGATATAGGTACCGGGCTTCCAAAAACTTTAAGGTATATAGGTACTTCTTTATCGCGGTCTTTTTTAGTACCCAACTCCTCCCTTTCTGTACGGCTAGTGAGATTACTATAAAGCGACATGTCTTCTTGTCGTTACTTACTTGTAGACCTCTTTTCCAATTACTTACCCAGTAGGTATATAGGTATAGGTGGGAAGTGAGATTGAGGCAGTTAACCCTCCGGAGGATATAGCACGGAGGATGTCGCACGACAAACTCGAAGGAAACTACTTTTAATTGGCATGGCGGAAACTTCTCTCTCTCGGATTGATTTCAGTTTGAAAATAAATTTCTTAGCATACCCTGTTCATCGTCAAATTAAGAGGTGATTACTTCCGCTACGATTGACCAAATTAATCATGCTGATATTTTTTATTTTTATTTTATCATTTTATTTTATTTTTTTATAGTATATGTAGAACAGAGTGCCTATTTTTTTAAATTACATGCACTACCTGAGCCCATTTTACCACTAAAAATACAGGGAAGAGAGGAAACAATCATTAAAGCTAAGTCGTTGCACATCACCAACAACGTAAACCTGTCAGTCATTTGCAGTCGTCGTCCCCTTCCATATGTTGTATGATTTCTGTTCAGGCAATACCTACCCCTGATATAAATGGGCAACAGCGTAGGTATACGACTCGCACATTTCCATCCCAAGAGGAGGAAACACGGTAACCGTACAGAGTCTGTATTTACACAACTATAGACAGGGCCAATAAATATTGTGACTCATGAAAAAGCAAAGTTTGAAACATAAAAACCTGATCCAGAGAGGAGATAATAATTGAGTTAGGCGAGATTAACCGTAGTAAACTCAGTTAAAACAGCAGAGTTCACTTGAAATGGTAAAATGGAACGATTTAATTTTTCTCTCCGCAGGGCTTTGCACGTTCCCATATACATGTAGACGTCAGACACAAAACAGCGCGGTTACCTACTCGCATCCTAACTTTGTTGTGCAACATTAATTTGCTCTTCAGATCCAGCCCTCTCGTCTCTGATCCAGCTCTAACCCCTCTCCAATATATGGAATGCTTCCATGGAGTTTTCATACTGAATATACCTAATCGAGCACCCATATAGTACCTAATTGAAGAGCTATTCCATAAGAATAGGTGGTTCAATTGCACAACTTAGTTTCATATGTAGTGAAAGAATTTATTTCTTCCACCCATAATATCACCATTGTGAGTGGCGAATTACTTATTTTTATTTTTTTTTCCGTTGGTTGGAACGAGTCACACAATGTCGCATAGATCAAGGTAGGTAACGGCCTAGCAGAGTACCAACGCAGATTCCTAAATTTCCCAATGGTTCCCCTTTGAAACTGAGTTATGCCATAACTTGTTACAGGCCCGTATCCAGAAAGCGGTCATGGGGGGGGGGTTCGCCTATATTTTTTTGCTTCACGTTGGCATTACCATGTTAATTTTCCGCTCATGGGGGGGTTTAACCCCCAAACCCCCCCCCCCCCCCCATGGATACGGCTTTGACTTGTTAGCCATGTTAGTATCATATTTAGTATTAAGTAATTGGCGTAGGTCCCAAGGCTGTCGTTATTGCTGTTGATTGCAGGAAATACGGGCAGCAACTCATTATTTTCCTTCTTGCCGAAAAGCTACCAGTTGAATTTTCATATAATATGCACCAACAAACAAAATGGAAGACGTGACCGTAGGTAGCTACATAATAATAATATTATGTACAATGCTAAACACGTACAGGGTCCACTTCTCTTATTGGAAGGATAGACACGTATTCTGAAAGATCCTACCCACCTACACCTGCCTACCTACGTACCTACGTACAAATCACTAGGGTAAGGCATCAGTGTATGACAATTCCTCAGTGTATGACAGTTCGTTCAAATTTCCCGCCACGATAGTGTATTTTTTTATTTTTCTTATGTTGGCTACCATGCAATCAAGCAGAAGACTCAGGTCGTCAACATCAATTAATCCACATGCACGCAAGCAAAACATCAACAACAATAAAAATTATATTCTGATAGCCGGTGAGTACAACGCCATTTCTTATCATTGGTCATAACAACTACTTGATTTTCATCCACTTGCATCTTTTGCAATTTTCATCCGATGTGTCTGAAATGCGACTATATGTATTGTTATATCTTCAAATTTTAGCCGCATTTGTGTTTCTGCCCTCATGGTCTTTTCTTTTGGGCGCAAACCCGATTGACATTCACTAGATCACAACTTTTGAAAATCTTTAGTGTTTGTCAAAAATTGTTATACACTAGGTACAATGCAAACCCAGTGTTTGGCAATGCTGATCCGTATGCCTATAATGACCGATTCCGTCTTTTCTAGCTATGGCACCTGCACCGCCAGGCAAAAAAAGGCCCAAATTTTGCTGGAAGGAGGAAGATATGGTAAAGGCCTTAAAGGCAGTAAAGGAAAACGGCATGAATCCGTTCAAAGCAAGCCGGAAGTATGGGGTCCCACGCAGCACCCTGCTTCTAAAAATGAAACTGCAAAATGGAGAGCCCCTACGAAAAAGGTAAGTCAGAGCCCGAAAGATGACACTAATTTTTGGTTCGCATACCTAGGATGTCTTGCTCTACCTCTAATTTTGTTTCAGGCTGGGCCCAGAGTGCACCATTGGTACCAAAAACGAAAAAATGCTGGCCAACTGGGTTGAAGCCATGGTGAAGAGGGGGTTCCCTGTTACCGGACTCGACCTGAGGAACTCAGTTAAAAAAATTATTGAAGAAATGAAAATAACCACTTCCTTCAAGGATTCCCGCCCGGGGAAAAGGTGGTTAGAGCTTTTCCTCAGCCGGCATAAACTGACAATGAGAGCATCTGAAAAGTTAACTCTCAGCCGAGCCACTGTCAGCGAGAAAAACATCAGAACATGGTTCGATAAAGTGGATAGCTACATGAAAGAACAAAATATCCAAGAAACCTTAAAAGATCCGAAAAGAATCTTCAACATGGACGAAAGCGGCTTCCTCCTTTGTCCCAAAGGAGAGAAGGTAGTGGCCCAGAAAGGTACAAGGAACGTGTACCAGGTCTGCTCGAATAATGAAAAGGAAAGTATCACTGTCTGTTTTACTGTTTCGGCAGCTGGAGAAATAGGCCCAAGCCTGGTGGTATATCCAGGGCAGCGTTACCCGAAAGGCCTGGAGGATCATATTCCAGACAATTGGGGAGTAGCTAAAACCGAAAAGGGATGGATAACAGGTGAAACCTTTTATGAATTCATTGCCAACGTATTCCATAAATGGTTAATAGAAAACCAAATAACACTTCCAGTGGTGCTCTTCTTGGATGGACATTCTTCGCACTTAACATATCACTTATCACAATTTTCGGCTGAGAATGGCATTGAGATCATTGCACTTCACCCCAACGCCACTCACATCTTGCAGCCACTCGACGTAAGCTTTTTTGGACCTCTGAAGAAAAGGTATGCCGAGAGAGTGCAACGTTGGAAAATTGAAAATAATACACTCGTTTTGGAGAAAGTAAGACTGCCCGAACTTCTGGACAAAGTCGTAAAAGAAGATCTAGATCCCTCCATCATCAGAAACGGCTTCAGAGTGTGCGGCCTTTACCCGTTCTCAGCGGAAAATGTCGACTATTCCAAGTGTGTGTCAGACTACCAGCCGAACCCTCAAAGCCATCCAGCTGTAGTTGATGTGCGCCATGAGCACATTGAAATGTTGCTTGGGACTGAACTTGTCAAAAAGTATAAAGCGGGACAAGGGGATGGATCACAAGGTTACGCCATGTGGTTAAAAAGCAAAGCGATCTGTTACAATGGTAAGGAAGTCAACAATCCAGCAACAGAGCATTTCGAAAGCTTGAGCCCAGCAGCAGAGTTTGCTTTTGAATTTTTCGAAAACTCAAGTCCAACAACAGAGCTTGCCCCTGAGCATTCCAGAAACTTCAGCCCAGCAGCAGAGCTTGCCCCTGAGCTTTCCGAAAACTTCAGCCCAGCAGCAGAGCTTGCCCCTGAGCATTCCAGAAACTTCAGCCCAGCAGCAGAGCTTGTCCCTGAGCATACCGGAAACTTCAGCCCAGCAGCAGAGCTTGCCCCTGAGTATTCCGGAAACTTCAGCCCAGCAGCAGAGCTTGTCCCTGAGCATACCGGAAACTTCAGCCCAGCAGCAGAGCATGCCCCTGAGTATTCCGAAAACTTCAGCCGAGCAGCCGAACCTACATTAAAATCATCTCACTCAAATCTCACCCCTGATAAACTATCAAAAGTGCTATCACCTGAAACGGGAGGGCTCGGGGTTCCCAGCCCATTGAAGAAGGCCTTGTATTGGCCCGGCACCCCAAGGAAGAAGAAAGTTGTAAGGCGTCTTGTCACTGATGGCTTTCCCTCTATCTCCTCTAAAACATTCAGGGAGACGAAGGAAAAGGAAAAAGCGAAGAAAATGGAAGCTGAAAGAATCAAAGAAGAAAGAAAGCTTAAACGGCAGGAATTGAAGAAGGACAAAGAGATAAAGAAGAAAGAGGCTCAAGAGAAAAAAGAAAAAAAAAAGAAGAAAATTCAAAGGAGTGAGAGCGAGACCTCAAATTCAGACGCTGACATAACTTCGGGAGAAAGTGTCTGGGACGAGGCGGAATCATCTGACGAGGCATTCAGCAAACGGGAGGCTCCCGAACGAAAAGTTGGGGAATATGTCTTAGTAAAATATTGTGGGAAATATTTTCCCGGCATAATTACTGAAATTCAGTTAACCGGCGCCGTCGTCTCCAGCATGGAGCAGAGCGGCGGGCTCTGGAAGTGGCCCACAAATAAGGACATCCTTCTATATGAGTGGAGCGACATTTTCTCCAAAATTTCACCCCCTGTTCAAACAAGCAAGACTCGGCAATTATTTGCCGTAAAAGAACTTGACTTTCAAAGTCAGTTTTTGAAGCTTTAAGTTAATTTCAGTGTTATTTTAGATTTAAAAAAAAATGTCAAAGACTGGGTATTTGTTTGACAGACACTAGGGAAAAACTGTCATACACTAAAATTCTCGTTACTTTTTTTTTTGTCATTGTAATTTTTTATTTCGGGTGATTAAAGCATTAAGAAAAATATTCTGTCAATTACTAATTCCTGCTGATCATATTAAGGCATAACACGAATAATTGAGGTGATGTAGGTCTTCAGGGGATGGATTCAAAGTACAAAAAAAGTTATGACTGTCATACACTGATGCCTTACCCTACTGCCTTGAATCGGAGTTAAAACAGAAAAATCTTTGAAAATATTTGAATGTGAAGTAGGTATGTAAGTAATGTGCAGTGGTAAAAACCCCAAAAGAAGAAGTTTGTAAACGAATCTTGGTAAACTTTTCGTTTTCGCGCCAATGAATGTGATTGGGTGAGCGTAGGAGACCACGTGATCATAACAGTTGCCGAAATCAACATGGCCGTCTTGAATTATTATTTTTGTCCATGTTCCGTTTCATAGCAGTGTAATGTCCAGTAACTGATATTTTTTAATCCTTTGCCGGGCTGCAAGTTTAACGCTACCTTATTATTTTAATATTTTGTGTGGCTTCCCCAGAACTGGTTTTCTTCTCTGCTGTTTTCAGTGTTTTTGTGCAAAAAGGCGCGCGTGCTAAGATGTGGGAGAGTTTCTGACATGACATGACCAAGGCGCATTATTTCGGGATCAACAATAAAAGAGGTATGTTTTACGAGTTCGTTAAACTATTTAAGGCCCGTTCATAAGTGTAAAATAGTAAAACTTAAGATATTGCTCCTTACAGGCTGCGCCCTTCTCGCTTACGCAGGTAAACGTAAACAAATATGCAGACCTACTGCAACCACAAAAGTTTTGTTCTAAAAATTATCCAGCAATATTTGGTACTTATCTGTGGTATCTTTTGCTTGATCAGTATAAAAATATTCAGAAATGGAAGCTTGAAAAACACCGTAGTCATGGTGATACAAACATGGTGGCTTTCTTGGCTTGTTTTCGTCTTGTGCAGTACTAAAATGAAGTCTACAGTTCATACCTATGTGTTGCTGTCATAGGGCTTAATTCTTCTCACAAATACCTGCCAGCGTTTCCTGACTGAACCCTGAAACATTTTTCTTATCACATGAGACAGTGTGACAAGTGACGTTATACCTTCCTGTTGACCTTTTTAGCTGTCATTGTCAGTGTTCAGTGTTTACCGATGTGTCTGCTATTGCTATACGTTTCATCGCAGGCTGTGCCTGGTCGGTACCGTGTAATTTTAGCCTCAAACCGCGATGAGGCATTTTGCAGGCCGGCTAAACCTGCTCACTTTTGGGATAGGAACCCGAATGTATTAGGTGGAATGGATGAGACCCCTGGAAAAGAAGGGGGTACGTGGCTGGCTGCCTCCCTCCAGGGTCGGATTGGAGTCCTTCTCAACGTCGCTGGAACCTCAGCAGACCCAGACAAGAAAGGCCGTGGGTTTATAGTACCTGATTTTTTAACAGCCCCTGAATCCTCTGGCGCCCACTTTGCACGGTTGCAAACTCAGGCTTCTGATTATAATCCATTTCATCTGGTCGCCCTCGACTTGAAAGACCCTTTGACTCCTCTACGGCACTTCTGCAACATCAATCCGAAAGTGACTGAATTTTTCGAGGGGTGCTACTCATTCTGCAACAGCTCGTTAGAGAAACCTTACCGAAAGGCAACGGCCGGTCGTATAGAATTGGAGGACATTACCTCGCGTCTTGGACAAACAACGGATTCAAAGGATGAACTGGTGTCTAGTTTGTTGACCCTACTTCGGAGTGAGGAACAACACTATCCTGACCCTGCTATCGATTCTTTATTGAATGTTACCCCTGAGATGAAGGTCTCTGTGTCTGCGATTTGCGTGCGCCCATCAACGGGAACATATGGCACACGTACCAACACTATTGTTCTTGTTGACGGGGATGGTCATGTCGACTTTTACGAATGGACCTTGAAACTGCCTGTCCAGGGGGATTTTGACTGGTTGAAAACCCACTATCAGTTTGAAATTACACCGTAACTTTTAAAAAATTCAGATTTATTCAAATCATTAATGACTACAGAGGTATCGAGATAATTCATAATTCTTGAGGATGTTTCCATGTAGGTGAATGTTGAATCTTTGAGGATCCTCCCATGAAGGCTTACGTGTTGTTACGCCAGCTGTGGTCAACAGAGAACACGTGCCGAAGATTCGGAGCTGTCCAATTTTGGGCACTTGACAGTGTGTTGCTCCAATAAGCCAAGGGCACTAGGTGGTGTGAATGGAGTTCTCATCAAAACTTTCCAAAAGTAGGTAATGTACGAGGGGTTAACCACTCGTTGGGAATCTGTCGAGTGTCCTGCACTTGTAGGCCTAATAATGTCCAATATCGATCGATGCTTTCAAGGTCGCGATCATCCGATCTACGCAGGTGTTCTCAGTGACGGGCAATTAGAGGTCAAAGCCTACGTGAGAATAATGTCCGCGCGTGTTAGGCTAAAGTATTGATTTTTTATGCTTAACTTAAGAAGATGACAATCCTACTTGTTCTAATTAATGGCCGCATTTACTTTAAGAATGCAGACTAGAAAGTTCGGTCATTGCTCCTGTAGGAGCCTATAAAAACGAGGTGTCAGAGGTAAAGAGATGAGAAGAGTAGAGAAGGGGAAAGTGAAGTGTCTCATACTAAGTGGTAGTGACCACTCCTAAGTTTAAAAATTATAGTATTCTATTTTATCGACATCCTGAAGTCTTATTCATCTGAACTATGGGTAAGTCACCTTGTCTATTATGCTTAGAATACGCCCAGCCTCGGCCATTCTATGACAAATCATTGGAAATCTTTATGAAATCTCAGGGAATCTTGGAATTTTTTGGAGTGGTTACCCCTTTGGAGTTCATCTTTCCATGAATATCGTTGGGAATCTTTGGAAATCTTTATGGAATCTCAGTGGAATCTCTGGAGTGGTTACCTCGGTAATGTAGTTACTGTCACTATTCTTAAGTCCCCGTTTCAACCAGAAAAGGAATTATTTATTTAATTATTTCTCGTCCGACTTACTGCTATCGTTTCTTGAGCTTCAGTTGTAAATATTGCGTAAGTTTATAGGTATAACTATTCACATGTATCTGGTATCGCGTCCCCATTATCAGGTACTGGGCAAACATCGTCGTCTAGCTCGGCAGGAGCGTGGCTGCTTAGGGCGGCTCTCGCTGCCTTGGCGGTAGATTCCATTACTCCCTTCATAACTGTCCTTCCATTGGAGCCATCATCCATGTAGTTCCTGAACCCTTCTCTGTAGTGGTCATTGAGGACTGAGAATACCTTCATGGTATAGAAGATGATGAAGAGGAAGAGGGCAAACCCAATCACTCCGTTTGTTATATTCGCCATTCTAAAGGACAGAAAAAATACTTTTGTTACCTATTTCATTTTTCCGTGTTCGAGAAAGAAGGAAGTTAGGGTTAGGATGCCTACTTCACTGAGAAAAGAGAAATAATTTGAATTTCTTTAAAACTATAAAGATTTATTTGCCAGTAGATTTATGATATCTTCATTCAAATTATAATGTTCATATTTTTCGAAAGGGTTTCTTTGTGGCACGTTTCTTCTGCTTTTGCGTGACAGGACCAAACCGTATTCTCCGTTTTCTTGTTTTTCAATCATTTTCATGTTGACGGCCATTTTAAAAAAGGCGATCAGTTTCTGCCTCATTGAATGACTTGCCACCTCTATTATGGTTTCCTCGGGCGCGGAACGCAGATGAAGAATAGTGTTGATTAGAATGGAGGCCAAAACTTCTCTTTCCTTCAGAGTAGCTGCATTTTCAATTTCCATAATGCCAGAATTTTTACACAGAATTTTTCCAAAACAAAACAATTTTGAAGTGTCGAACAGGTTGGAATGACCTGAAGGGTGAGCATTTGCAGTTGCCGAAACTGCACTATTCTTGATTCATGTGTTGAGGGGCGGGGGAGTCGAACCTAAAAAGTTGAGAATTTTCACATTTCTTTGGTTGGGACAGGCCAGGTCTCATTTCCAGAAGCTAAAGCAACGCACAAGTTTTCATATCCAAATTTTGATTTTGTAGCCAGTCTGTATACCTACTTATAACTGAGATATTTCCTATAATCTCACCCCGGGAGGCCTCTCCGATTGCCTGCATTTCTTCTCTTGCTTGCAACATGAATGGTATCTTGTTAGTTAGTGAAGAGCTCTTGGCTCCTCTTTGAGTTGTCCAACTTTGTCTTGTCGCTTCTAAGTTTGCCTGTTGTGACTTTGCTCAGTCTAATTAAGGTTTTACAATAGACTGTCAGACCTATAGTCCTATCCCCCGTCCCAAAGTTCCCATAGGCCGTCGGGTTGTATTATTTATTTCTGTGACTTTGTCGGTCCTTTTGTTAGCAGACGGTTTGTCTGTGATTCTTTGAAGGCCAGGCCGTGCGCTGCGGTTTTGCGGAAATGCTCGGATAATTGGGTAAGTTTTCCTGTGTTAGAAACTGTTGCATTGTCCACAGGGGTAGCAACTTCCCCCGTACCACAGCACACCTTTCATCTGCGGTTACTCCTCACAGGTACTTCGAAAACTTTGTATAACAGCTACCAATATAATAATTGACTCTAAAAAAAAAGGCTACGATTGGAGTAGTTATTATTACCAAATTTTTGAGGTAATTTCTTTTTTCAACGGAATCAGCTAGCTATTCTTAAGGGTCCGCTATACCTGACGGTGCATTTTTTGCCGTCCATAAGATTAACATTGCGAGCGGCGATTCCTTTTCAAGATTTACTCTTGGTTGGAAAGACACAAAATTTTGCCTCTGTACCTAGCCCTAACAATGTTCTAGGGAGTGTTCGAAGCAGATTTCCCAATTTCTCACTGGTTTCTTTTATTGCAACTGTTTTGCAAATGCTAGCATCGCATACCTCAAGAAAAGTGCTGTATCTCGAAAACCAGTAAAAAAATGGGAAATCTGCTTCGAACACTCCCTAGAACATTGTTAGGGCTAGGTACAGAGGCAAAATTTTGTGTCTTTCCAACCAAGGGTAAACCTTGAAAATGAATCGCCCCTCGCAATGTTAATCTTATGGGCGGCAAAAAATGCATCGTCAGGTATAGCGTCCTCTTAATACTGAAATACTTCCCCCAAATCAGAGGAAACTCCTTGCTCACTGTGGCGCTGCCTGACAACTCTCAGCTTGAGGGGGAGAGAGCTCCTGGAGATAAGACCTATATGCACCTACCCTACTCGCGACGGGACTTAATTGAATCAAAAGGTTAAAAGCTCCACCCTCATTTAATTGGCTTACTTTCCTGTACTCTCATATGCTCAGCAGGCTACAACTGAAAATCTCTGACTGCTTTTGAAGGTTTACTTCTAATTTGAGGGTGAGGAGAGGTGGAGGTGTCAGTGATGATCAGTAACTTTGTGATAGTTTGTGATAGAGTCTGGCAGTGATAGTTTGTGATAGAGTCTGGCATTTCGTCTACTCGAGACTCGTCCCGTCTCGTGAGTGACGTGTCTGACGTGTGTCTGATGTTCTGCAATGTGTATAATGTGTATACACATCTTAAAATCGATTAGTCAACTCTGGCCACTATCGGGGGGCCCTTTATTTATTTCACTGTCAAATCAGAAAAAACGAGGGTCAACTGTCTTTCATGCTCTTTCATGCTTATTAAATAACAGCGAAGAAAACTGCATAACTACTTTTCTTACTTATTACTTTTTTTTTCAGACATTCAGACCTTAAAAATACTTGCTAACATGAAATACTTAGTGCCACTGTACAATTTTTTACTTTAGTGTAAGAATCAACAAATATTGGTCTTGGAGGCTTCGTCTTGCTCAAACTTATTCGGATTTGGATATCTTGCGTACCTCTGTTGTGAAATTCAGCCGTCCGACCTCTTCTACTCCGTGAAGAAAGACTGAATGATCTCGATAGACTGTTTGATATGAGGCCAGCCAAAAGTGAGGAAGAGCATAAGGGAGTTGGAGATGACAAAGAGTCGCATGTAGGTGGCACCGTCAGCAGACTTGAGCCACCCACCGAAGCCCGCAGGCTCGTCGTACGGGTCTTCTCCTACCTCCTCCCCTGCTTTTTGCTGTTTCTCCTCAATCTTCTTGTTGCTGTCGCCTGCTTTTCCTCCTTTTTGCCGTCTATGGTTCATGCCTTGAATACTGAAATCAAGGTAACAGGATACCTTTACAAAGTAAAAACTACATCGGGCTGGGAATCGTTTTTTGGTTCTAAGTGAATACGAGTTCTTGCCGTTCTGCTGTGTGAAATAAGACGACTACCTCAGTCTAGTGAGTACAAGGCTTGAAATCCTAAAAATTGACACCAAGTTCCAGATACCAAAAAAGTACAAGAAACCGAAACCAAAATTACTTACGGCTTTTCCGTTTACATTTATTTTTGTTTCGTATTCTATTCGTCTTTGGTACGTAAAAAATAAAAATGTTTTTACCTTGCTAGATTGAATGCTAAATGCGCAGTAGTAGGTCAGAAGCTCTACAGCAGGGGACTGACTCCCTTAGCTGCCCAACCGATAGTATGGCTTCCCAGTTGCGTGGGGTAAACTGTTAAAATGGGATTTCAGACTTCCAACAAGGCATGATAACTTGTGCGACTGTCCTGGATTCAGTGGTCATGGAGGTCCTGGATTTGAATCCTGGCTGTCTCGTACCTACTATTCGAGCTCGCACCAGAATTAGGTAGATTTCGAAGAAATTGGATTGGTATCGTATCAGTAGTCTCACCTTTGAAAAATTTCTTCACATAGTTCTTCGTTTCATGACC
This sequence comes from Mesopsocus fuscifrons, assembly GCA_950004255.1. Lineage (NCBI taxonomy): Eukaryota > Metazoa > Arthropoda > Insecta > Psocodea > Mesopsocidae > Mesopsocus > Mesopsocus fuscifrons. The sequence continues at coordinate 9,616,524 of OX465375.1, forward strand.
CCTGGATCCATCGAGTGATTTTTGTCACAAAAACAATTGTCCATAATTAACCGATTGTGAAATCACAACATAGCGTTAAAAAGACAAATTATACTTCAGAATATTTAAATATCCAATAGTTTTCTCACAATGTTTGAAATCGGAACGTAAAAAAATAGCGGATGTATATTCAGCCTTAAATGTGAATTTGCAATTGTTGGATATATTCCTGGGGAGTTGTGACATTTGTATAGAATTGTAAAGCTGGAGTAAGGAACACAATTCGCAATATCGTCGCTTGATCACATTAATATTCAAAGTATCCCCTGTGCGCCCCTTCTTCTCATTTCACTTTTATATGGATTCCAAACTTGACTTTATTAGTTTGACACGTTCGGCTCCCATGAGCTTTCGAGCCGGGATGGAAAAGTCTGGTTGGTTTGGATCCCTGCAGAGTAGGCAGCAGACACCTCCTCCTCCCCGCGCGCGGCGCTTCCTCATTTATGCATGGGCTGTCATACCCTTGAGAAAGATGTCACTACTCACTATCTACTACGTGTGGTCAGAGGGATCAACTGAAGAAAAACAGTATTAATAGTAGAAACCAACCGCAAACCATCCTATTTTTAATAATTATTATAAAAGGGGTGAACGAGGGGGTAACCACTCCAGAAGCTTCTTGAGATTTCATGAAGATTTCCAAAGATTTCCTGAGATTCTCAACGAGATTCGTGGAAAGATGCACCCGAAGGGTTAACTATCCCAGAAATTTCCAAGATTCCCTGAGATTCATAAAGATTTCCAATGATTTCCTAAGATTCCTGGAGTGGTTAACCCCTCGTGGGTGAATTAAAATAAAAGAATATAGAAGTGCTAAACTATTCCCTTTCGTAAATTTAGCGATTGGAAAGTATTGTTTCCATCTGGCTCGTCTGGCTCAAATCGATATCAGTTGCACTTTGTCATTTGCCTATACAATAGGATACTCTGTTTACCATATAATCTCAAGTGTTGACACCTAAAAAGTATTTCTTCATCAGCCAATTTAATTTCAGTTTAGCTCCGAAAAAAATTAATCCACCAGTCAAAGCTGTAGATGGGCACAATAAGCCGAAAGGTTTCAGTGCACTTATCCCCCCCACAAAAAAAATAAAGCTGTAGATCAACCCTTATTCAATAAAAAATATAGTACCGTTTTCTGGACTTAAGAAGATTTTTTCAGTAATTTTCCAATATAAAGACAAGGTTTCTCCAATTTGACATGAAGAATCGATGGGGGAACACTGAAAAGCAAATAATTTCACCTTGTCAACATTTCATTTCTCTCGAAATATCCGGCGCAGGAGTTTCCTAGCTCCAGCCGCTGTAAAGGGGTTGAAATACATCAGAAAATTACTCCTATTAGTCGAACTACAATAGTTCATCGATACCCTGACAATTGATGGGATTTTTCTGTGACACTTTTGAGTCTTAACTTAAAAATTGAGTGCCGCTGTTGATGAAAACGTGATCATAACTTTTAAGTGCCTATAGGTACTCAGTACTATTCAAGCAACTTCGGTAGGCGTTGGTCATTTCATGCCCAACATGAAAGCTATGAAATGAAATAAAGTATCTTACAAAATGCCGAGGCTATAGGCAAGGTACGGCCTGCAGTAACGCTGCGCCGCGCCGGCGCTGCACGGTCCGGCAAGTTTGATTGCATTACTCCGCCCGTCACAATCAAAATGGAAATGCTGGCCCGCTTTGTGGGAGGCTGGGGGCGCATCCTGCTCGGAGGGTGGAGGGTGCGGAGAGGCTCAAACCCTCCCCTGCCTCCGCCGCCTTGTTTTTCTGTGTTTTTTGTACAGCACCTTGTTGTCAGATCCATTTCCTAAGCCGATGTTTGTTAGGGAAAAGTTGTACTCTGTAGTATGCGTTTCCCATTGCTAAATCCTTCGTGATTCTGGGGCGTCGTAAAATTTTCTGATGTCCCTATTACTGAGAACTTGCTGCATTTTTTTAACTTTAATACAGATTTTTGTATAGGTACTTTTTAATATACCCGGATTGTGGGAGGAAAGTTTTGTGATGGTGTGCATCAAAACGATTTCGATATATAGAGTTACCCGTGATCCTGCTATGTCCAACGAAGTTGTTTCTGAAAAGTCTGTCAGCCCATGATTGGGGCCATAGCCCAAACTACTGGGCTGAATATGTTCAAATTTTGTGTGCAGACTCCGGGGGGACCTATGTCAAGGTGAAATCTAACCCAGCTTAAGATGGACGGCCGCAGGCCCCGTAAACTGTCGAAGAATTGTTAGGTATTGGTAATATACCCCCGAGGGGTTAACCACTCGTTGGGAATCTCGTTGGGAATCATTGGAAATCTCAGGGAATCTTGGAATTTTTCTTTCTATGAATATCGTTGGGAATATTTGGAAACCTTTATGGAATCTCAGTGGAATTTCAAGGAATCTCTGGAGTATACCACATTGCTGGGCGGACTCACCACTGGACGGGTTACTAAACCCATCAACAGACAGTAGGTCTGAAGACAACTGACGGCTGTACTTGTCAATCTTGGGGCACAATGGAAGAGGTCTGCCTAGGTGCGCTTCGTGCTTTGTGCATACGTGACGCGCTTGCCCACGTTTCATATTATTGTCCTGCTTTGCATACCCATTGGGGTCTCGTGTGGGACCAAGACGATGGATAGTTTTAGAACTCGCGACTGAATTCCAAGATTGAAGTCGAACTGGCAAGGGCCTGTAAGCTTCTTGTTGATGTCGTTTGTTTCGAATTTCCCGGAAAAGTTTTTCAATTTGAGGTATTTCATATTTTCTCCGAATCTCAAAGCATCGTTGATATGCAGTTTTTGTCTGAAAAGAGACAGATTACGGAAATAGTCCAGTTCCACCTATACATAGGGAGTCAGTGCTCCTTTACCAAAGTAGATGTTCCCGAACGGACCTTCTCTTCTAAGACCGATTCTTTGTCTGAAGATACATGTGTATATGTAACCCAGGAACGGCTTCGATAGCCGAGTGGACGAAATGGTCGACTTTTGAGGAGCAGTGAGCGCCGGGTCACACCGGTTCGATCCCGATCCTACCAAAAAGTTTTTCTGCTCAGCATGCACCTCTGATATGTTCAGCATGTCAAGTGAAATGTATATCAAGGCTGTGGTGGTTCGAAACCCACCTAATACTTTAGGTCCCCATTGTTTACTCGATGGCTGGGGAGCTGGTATTTGGTAGTGCTGCCAGCTGAGCACAATGGATAGTTCTTGAAAACGGTCTTGTTGCTGGGCTTGTCCCCCCAACCCTCAGCTTACACCGATGATAACTGCATGCGACAGGCCAACAATCTACCTATTGTATTTTTGTATAGTATTAGCATTTTCAACAAAAATAGTTTCTCCTCTTGAAATGGTTTGATTTAAGCTTGCTGCTTGCACCTGATGGCCCGTGCATGCTCTTGCACTGTGCATTAGGAGAGGAATGAGCTTAGCAGCTTTTACTACTGCATGAGGCCTTTCAAAAACGGATCCATCGGCAGCAGAGATGGTCAGTGAAACGAGAGCAGTAATTGTAATCTGGTGGTTTAGCCACGGGCCAGTGGTCGCAGCCAGTGCACTAAGTGCTCTGGAATCTCTTCTCCCCTGCAGCTCACACGTGTTGCATGCGGGATTATCTGCCTTCACATCAATCGGAACCTCACATCCAGCGTGCATTATCTGCAGCCGCAGGATTGAAAACCGCTCATTTTTAACCAAAATGCAGCTTCTCATTTTTTGTTTTGTTTAATATGAAGAGAAGATAATGTACACGCATACGGCATGATAATAGAGATAGCAGCAACTTCAGTAACGATGTTTTTCGCTTCTTCTCTTTATACTTGTAGAAATATTGAGGAAAATCACAGAACAAACTTCCGAAACATAACCATGTTTTCACTCTCCCAGAAGGGTTGGACTGTACTTTTCTAGATTTGCTGTAGAAATGTGTACAGGTCCGCAAATGGTACGAAAGTACCACTTAAACCTTCGTAACTTCTCATAAACGATTATGGAGAATGCTTACAGCCTTTCCTGATTCCACGAAGGTGCAGTTATTCACTGTGCCGGGGCTGATAAAAGTTGGCCGAAGTCGAACAACAGTTACGTCATCAAAACACATAAAATTTGAATTTACTGATACTTTTTGCATTCGAACCCACATAGCCACCTTCATGAGTGTCTCATTGACCAAACATCACGAAAGGCCACTCTACTTTGAAAGCATTTTCAAGCGAATGATTTTGGGTAACTCCGCGATGGGGGATAGTAGGTAGGCACAGCAATGGGCCGTGGCTTGCCTGATCCCTGCGGGCAGGTGGGCCCAGGTGTGCCAATGAACGCCTGTCCATGTCATTAGCATGAACAGATTGTTGATAGTGCAAACAGGGGGGCGCATGGGTGTTCGGCTTGAAAGGGAGCATCGGCGAATGAGATTGACGTCCCCAGGGCATGGCACCGGCTGCGAAAACAATTGCTCCTACCACCCCCCCCCCCCCCCCCCCCACCACCCCCAGATAGGCTTTGACGGGGCCCAAAAAACAGAGTGTATCATTGTAATATTGCCGTTACACTTTTTTTTTCACGATAGCCATGTTGGGAAGAAAATGTGTTAGACTTTAGACACCTTCATATATATCTTCAGAACTAAAGTCAGTGACATTCTAATCAGTAGATCCCAGAATGTCGGCTTCAGCTCGTTCGTGTATAGGTACTTCCAGTCAGCTCGGCTTGCTAATTACATTCTGCAATTTTTCTCAAGGTACTTGAGGTCCCTTCTCTGTCTGGAGAAAATTTCACGTTTCTCTGACCAGTGGCACACTTTGTCTTTTTTATTATCTCTATCTGTATGTTTTTCTGGGTTGATTCTGATGATTATCGGTTTGAGCTGGAATATATAAAGAAGCGCTATAGCTTTAATTTTAGTGAAGAGGCTTATTGACCGAGCTCTCTGCTGCCACGAAAATACAGGAAAAGGAAGGTGTTTTGCTTCAGGGCCATTTTTCCAGTGACGCAGTTGGAAAACAAAGCTGTTTGCGGCCACGCTATATTCGGATCAGATTTTTAACTGTGGCTTGAAAAAGGGGAAACTGTCTATGTTTCTCGTAATCTTTCAGAACAGATTGTGCTCAGAGTCGCATGATGCTTGTATTTAGGAACAACTTCTCTGGACTGGCCGCTCATGAGAGATTTGAGCAGTCACCCAGAGATGTGGAAATATGCCGTGTGGCTGGCCATGAGCCGTAATTGCTGTGATCCTGCCTTTGAGTTGGTCATTTTTGATTGATTTCCAGTTCGAATATTGTCGCATTACGTACGGTGGACGATTCAAGTTATTAAAACTTTGCGGTTTCGAGTGAACAACCAAATAAGTGACAAGTGAGGCAGCATGTGCTAACTGTTGGAGTATATCCGGAATCCAGAGATCGCACAGGACGTTTTTCAAACTGCGTGTCTTTAGATTGCTGAGTTATTTAAAAACCAGAATAAAACGGGTGTGGCAACGGTAACGGTCTTTCATACGTTTCCATGTAACCCTTTTGCGTAAAACTGCAAATCACCACGAAAAATATTTTTTGTGCTCCGAGTCCCATACCTACCTACCTATGACCTTTTCGGATCTGAATCTGAAAATCTGACCGAAGTTTAGCTGTCCATGCAAATGCATAAACCGTATGTTTACAAACCTTTCGTGGTGTTTTCGTAAGTCGCTAATTTCTATTGTTTGTTTAAAGAAATGACCAGTAAATGAAACTCGAAAAAAGACATGCATGATTGAGTGAAATCGAAGCAGCAGATTTCCATTACGAACGAGATTCCTTGAGATTCCATAAAGATTTCCAAAGATTCCGAACGATATTCATAGAAAGATGAACCCCGAAGGGGTAACCACTAAAAAAAATTCCAAGATTCCCTGAGATGCCATAAAGATTTCCAATGATTCCAGACGAGATTCCCAACGAGTGGTTAACCCCTCGATTATGAAAAATCAACAGTAAACAATTGATCCCTAAATATAACTAATCCGTTTTCATGCACCAATGACATCCTGCTAAAAACCAAAAACTCGAAGCCTAGGTCGAAAATTATATTTTCCTCGTGGATGCAACAGATAAAATAGCAAATGTGACATACGTCGTTTATTCTGGCACTGCACCCGCACTTTACGTGAAATCATGAAATGTATGTGAAACATATGCAGTACGAATGAACTGCCCTAAGCATGTTTGGGTCATAAACGAGGCACGCTTCGCTGCTTGGCCATCATTCGGTCACTTTGTCGCGTACTGAGTCCAGTCATTGGCCATATCCCCCTCCCACACAATATGTACCTATGATGCCCCCGTCCCTCTCGCTTTTGCTTTTAGATTGATGTTGCAAATTTGAGGATATTCAGCGTTAGCAGACTTCCTGACCACCGTGCAATATGGACCTATATACCTATCTTGTTCCCCGCTGATAGAACACACAGGGCACAGGGTGGTGAGGGCAGTGTAAGACAGAGTAAGACAGATCTATTTTTCTCTCAACCACTGCCTTTCTGGGTTACAATTAGCAGTTCTCGCAGCTAGTATGGCGATAAAGTATTGTTTTCGTTTACGGCATTCAAGGAAATTCTAGGGTTAATGTTAGACATAATCATATAGATTCTGGAAAAAATCAGTTGAATGATGCGACTTATAGAATTGACATTTGTCTTAAGGGCCACCATACATTCTCGACGAACTCCGCCAAAACCACTGTGCGAAAGTAAATATTCGACAAAAGTAATGTTTACATTTTAGTACCACCGGAGACTGGTAATTGCAATATCGTATCGGTTGTGTCTACTCTAAAAGCTAAACATAGTGTGCTATTTGAACGCGAAACGAACGAGTGAAAGTAGGACACTATGTTTAGCTTTTACAGGAGAAAAAGTAGAGAAATGGTGTTGCAATTACGAACTTCCGTAAGTGAAATAAAAATTGTCAACATGTAACATGGCGGCGGTAAATATTACAAACATTTATCAAGCTTTTCTACTAAATGTGACGATAAAATCATACTGTTTTAATCCGAAACGTTACAAAAACATATTTCGCGTGAGGTAGTGTTGTGTTTTCGCGATCTGTTAAAAAAACATGTGGACTGGTAGTTGACTGTTTAAAATCGCTCCTGTGGGCTTATTACTCCATTTCATGCAAAAATAAAACACTACCTCACGACAAAGAGTCTCAGGTTTACATCCCCCTATAAACACTTTTCACTCGCCCTGTAACTTCGGAGTAGGGCTTGAAGTACGTAGCATTGCGAACCAAATGGGTGTATTTCCCCTTAAGTGCTCCTGTGTGTGGCAACAGCATGCACCTTCTCAGAATCATGCGTATAGTATTTGTTACATGTGATCCTGTATCTTATCTTTTTTAAACCGAAAATAACAACAACAAAACTAGTTGGTTTCCTTCTGGTTAAGTAATTTGAAGGTTGAAGGAATAATAACTCGCATATTGGTTTGGATGGCTGTTGCACAGTGCGGTGGGAGGTGAAAACGACGTGCCTAGTGACGAGGCCAGTGCATGTGACGGGCCATAGGTTCTGGCTGCGGGACCTGCGGCCTGCGGGTTTGGCCCGTTTGGACTTAGCGCAAGTTTGATTAGTTTTTCGAGTGGAAGTGTACGTGTGGAGCGACACCGCTAGTCACTCGCAGAACACAATGCGGCCTGAGTGCGAGCACGGAAGATATGCTTGGTGAACGGTGGTGCATTTCCCGACTTCACTCTATACCTAACCTAAATATAAGAGCGAGGGGTTAACCACTCCGGGAATCTCGTTGGGAATCATTGGAAATCTTTATGAAATCTCAGGGAATCTTGGAATTTTTCGGAGTGGTTACCCCTTCGAGGTTCATCTTTCTATGAATATCGTTGGGAATCTTTGGAAATATTTATGGAATCTCCGTGGAATCTCAAGGAATCTCTGGAGTGGTTACCCCCTCGTATAAGAGCTATTTTCGACTTTTGCATACGAAATTTGCGTTACTATTTTTGCCATATAAAAGTAGTTTCAGGTTGATTTCGAAGAAAGGGTGTTACCACAATTCCACCCGAAAAATTTCTTAGGGTGCGTCCCACCATACTCAGTTAACGGTTAGTCTCCAGTTAAATTTCAGTTATTGCACGGTAAAAACCAAATTTAACTGGAGATTAACCGTTAACCGAGTATGGTGGTGTTTCGTTCCATGATTCCTGGACCACAGTCAGTTCAAAAGTTTGTATTAGTCGGTCAGTGTGATGTGACTAATTTTAGAGAAGTAAGCAGTAGGTAACCAGTTGTGTCATCTTTGTCAGTCTGAGTGTACAAGAATGCCCCTTCATTTTTGTTGTTGAAATAAAATGAGATCCTACGATGTTTGCTTTTAGGTTATGTTGTCCACAGGTCTCCACTCTGTCCTCCCGCGGTGTTGCCAATCCTGCAGCCATTATTCTCGGTAATCGCTCATGTATTCTTCTGGAGAATTGGTTTTTTATTCGGCCCGTGTTTTTTCCATTTGTTTACCTGTCTGCGCCTATGTCAGTTGTGTCAGCGGGTGTTGTAATTAAAACATAGGTCAACCATAATGCAATGCTGCTGGAGGCGCCGTGTCATCGCCGTGGATTACCGGGCGTATTGTGTTTATTTGCCGGTCCCAATCACCCCCTACCTCCCCTACTATCCCTCTTTCCCCCTACCAGTCCCCACCCCATCCCACCCCTAACACAGAATTGAATCAATCCCTTTCAGCGGCGAGACCGCGCAACCCACAAAGAGATAGTACAAATACCACAGACAATTTGTCTCGGCCAATTCCACAGCTCTGGTCCAGTTACTGCGTGGAGATGTCGCTGCACGCATGCGACTAGCTCATATTTTTATCGCTATATATGACCACTCCAGAGATTCCTTGAGATTCCATAAAGATTTTTAAAGACTCCCGACGATATTCATAGAAAGATGAACCCCGAAGGGGTAACCACTCCAAAAAATTCCAAGATTCCCTGAGATTTCATAAAGATTTCCAATGATTCCCAACGAGTGGTTAACCCCTCGCACATTTTCTTCCTTATCTTTGCTTTGATGCTTTCTCAAATAATACTAGTGGAGTGGGTAGTTGCTTATATATAATTACACTTGAAAGAAATTTGAATGCTTACCTACTTGCTTATTGGTGGTGGGAGACTTCATTCCAATATCCGAGTATGCTGCTTGCCGTGCATGGGGTTCAGTCTTAACAAGACTTTTAGCCACTGAACTGATTTTCGTCGTTGAAGAAAATCGTGGAAGAAATACCAAACATCCAAAAAAGTTTCATTCAGTCTGTGTGTCTCTACGGTCACTAAGATGCATGGTTAAGGTGCTTGGTTGTAAATGACCTGCATTTTCCATTACGTATGATATTGCAGCCTCATGAGATTCCATTTCTCATGACTAGGAGCAGCACCGAGGAAGCGGTAAATTAGCGCTAAATGAGTCAAAGGCCGGAGGCATAACAGAAATACATCGGAACAGAAGCATATGGCAAGTTGCGAATGCGCTTTTGGTGGCATAGGGGTTCGCAGTAACGCAATGGGTAACACAGTTAGCAATGCTTTGCCATAGCGCATATTACTCCTAATGGGGTTACCAGCCAGGCTTATATCAAACCAGCCAAATCAGTCCCAACTTTGTGTGCAGTTGGAATGCAGAGTTCCCCTACCTGGATTAATACGTCCACGTTAATTGGCCAACTATTTCAAAAATGTCACCAGTCTCATTTGTAGCGACGGTGGCTTTCTGTTTAGGCACATATACGTAGGCTACATTCAAATTAAATTGCAAAGGATACGTGATATTGTGGCGTTCTCATTGTATGGCAATAACCGCCGTACATTTCCATATTGACGTTGCGCGTAATTGAGGAAGTGATTGCTAGTTTGGTGCCGTTTTCGTGGTACGTGTGGCGATTTTTCGTTTTTTATTGCCAAAGAAATAAAAAAGTAGGAACTGTACATTCAGTGCCTTCAGGAAACTGATCTAATTAGGACGACGTGTGGTTCGACTGCTGTATGGATTCACTCACTACATACTTACGTCAAAAGGGATAAGAAAATACTTGTAGTCACTGGTTTCTGAAGTTTTGAAAGTTCGAAGAAATGTGACAGGATTTATTTCGGACTAGAATGCGAAGGAACCTGCTGACAGTGACGAAACATGAATGACAGCCCCAATGCGTACCTCTTGCTTGTCCGGACAATGCTATTTGTTGTCGTTTTTTGACTTTTGATTTCTGAAGGATCCAAAAAACATTCCAAAATACCCTGTCCCGTGTCACTTGCGTTATTACTAATTGTTTATTTTAATGTTTCGGTTACGTATCTAGGCATATTGTGGTGCTGCATTTGTGTGGGTGGGGGTAGGACGTGCTTCGTGGAGAATACCGTAGCTTAGGGGCGGTTGGGGCTTACTTGAAGCGTGAACAATAACCGAGGTTGTGAGCATCGGTGATCCTCGCGGACCGCAAGCAGTGGCGTTTCGCACAGCAGAGGCGGGAAACACAATAAACTGCCCGATATGATTCGAACCTTACTTTCTCGTACCTGTAATAAATGGGAGGAATGGGGAAGTTGTTCGGCCGTAGCTCTCCAAAATGTTAAGCTGGATTATTTTTGTTGTATGATTTCCCTCTGAAAAATATACCGTATGTTCTGACTGTTAAAACCAGACTTTCCTGGTGAAGCCTGGTGAATATTATACTTATGACACTGTTGATCTACCTATATCTCTGACCAGTGTGATCAGAATGTCTCGGGTCTGCTTTGAGAAAACAATTAATAACTGTGATTTTGTTTCTGTGTCCCTCCATTTTGAGCTAAAAGCTCGATTTCGCACTTTTAATTGAGTCCATTTTAGGTCCATCTACGGACTGACCAGGAACAACTTTTTGGACTCGGAGGACTTTTAGGATTATGGAAAACCCAACATCACAGTTGTAGTTGGTTGTTGTTGGTTGGTTGGGCTAGCCTCCCCCGACTACTATCTGAAAGGTAACTGTCAGTGGGGGGGTCCGTACTTCTCTGTCCCCGGGGCTCATTACAACCTCCCAACGTTTAACATTTTTTTTTGCTTTTAAAAGGATTGGTTTTTTAACTAATTCCATTTGTAGGATTGGGATATGCACCCGTATTTAACATGTTCGTCGCCTAATTTCGTGAATATATTTACCAAATCCCAAAGTCCTTGTATCGTCCCCTCCCCCACTCCGTATCGTATTGTCAAGCTACCCCCGCCTCAAGGGAGGCTGATTATCCCTCTCTGAGAAGGTAGGCGCGGTCGACAAGGTTGTGGCGGAACCTCTACCTGTGAACATCGCTTACTTCACCATAATATCAGTTAGTTTAAGTTAAAACATTAAAATATTGTTATATGTGAGTAAGCAATAATAACAAAAATATGCAAAATTCTGGGAAAAATTAACCCTCCACCCTCCCCATAAGGTCCCAACTATAATCATCGTCCCAGACATGGCACTATAGGGGACATACTATTACTGTTCTAAAGGCCATCTACCTACGTAGTATTAAAATATGATCAAAACGTCGTTTTCAGCTTATTTGTTATACCAGTTTGAACGAATTCAGTTGGGTGGTTCAGACTCTCCATACACACTTAATACTTTTCGTAAAAAAACACAATTTTTGCATCAGGGGCCTCTGAAACTCCTGTTGCAACGCCATATCGCTAGGTGGATTTTCGTTCATGTTTCAGTACTTTCCTGTATACTTCGTACTTCTTGATTCTGTTTTAGATTCTGAAGGAGGAAGAACAGAGACGCGCCTAGTTAGTGCAGGTCCCCTACGGACGCGAATCGATTACTTTAGTGTTGACGTAGGTGTGTTCGACGAAATGCAGGTAATTTTCATCTGAAATTGAAGTCGGAAGGGGAGAAGGAGGAGGAGTGGATCCTCCTCCAGCTTCTTCACCCATCCCAGCGTCTATTATTCTCCCTCGACTGATTAACATTCGGTTAAGCTTTTCCTTTTTATAGTGTTGGTTTTCACTTCCATCAAGGCGATGTCTCAAGTATTGCGACTCTGGTTTACTTCGGTCGAATAGGGTGATGAAACTTGATTTCTGTTAGATGGGTTTCGTCAGAAATACGCTATTGTACAGGTAACGGGAACTTTTATGGGAAGTTCGTGTATGTCATCTTAAAAGGAACCTGCTCAGACTATAGTGATGCCAAATGGTGTACAACAATCCTTGAAAACATTTAAAAAATATTGTCGGCTGCACATCACACCTGAAATTTTTTTTAAAGAACTTCACAAACCTTCGCAGACAGTTGATTTTCACGGAGTGCACTGCGCCTGCAAAACCCGTGATTATGTAATTTCAAAGTTGGTGCACACGGATTTTACTACGCTGCAAAAAAATTAATAATCGGTATCATGTCTTCGCGGTCCCCTGTATAGGTCGCTGTGGACCCTTCAGTGGGAACCACTGACATAGAAGAAACGTCATCCTAGCTTTGTAAATTGAATAACTTAGGGTGCGTCCCACCATGCCCAGTTAAAAAACAACTGGAGATTTTCTCCGAGAAAATCTCTAGTAAAAGTTAAATTTAACATGGTAAATCTCCAGTTTAATTTTAACTGGGCATGGTAGGACGCATCCTTAGGTGAACTTATTATATTTTGATCAACCAAACGTTGTTATTTGACACTTACCACAAGAGAGGTTGCATTTACGAGGAATGCCCTCCTCGAGGGGGTAACCACTCCAGAAATTCCTTGAGATTCCCTGAGATTCCATAAAGATTTCCAAAGATTCCCAACAATATTCATAGAAAGATGAAACCCGAAGGGGTAACCACTCCAAAAAATTCCAAGATTCCCTGAGATTTCATAAAGATTCTCAATGATTCCCAACGAGATTCCCAACGAGTGGTTAACCCCTCGGCCCTCCTGTATATGATGCTACCTCAGATTTATCAAATTGTTATTGCCTGAAGTCGAGCGAAAAATCCTCGACGGACAGTTCGTCAAATCGTCGACGGAAATATGGATTAGTTATCGACGAATGACAACGAACTAATTCCTCCAATATTTTCTCCATATCTTTAATGATAAAATATAGGGTCTTAGTTACTCACTTAGGTATGTGTCGTCCAGATGCATACTGTACCTACTATCCTGTAACCTGTGAAGGTGTTTATTTGCTTCCCTGTCTTCTGAAGTTAGCAATCAACTTGTCACCCCCTGAAAGCTTGAAGTAAAATTTATTTGACGTCGAGTCCTGGAGCTGGTGGTGCGTGCTAAATTAAACCACCTTGCGATTGGGTAGGTATAACCCTCTACAAGCCAATAGGTCAGCTTTCGTTCAAGATAGTTACATTTTATTATGTATAGTTGTTGCTGTGGTAAAAAAAATGGTTCTCTCCACTCCAGCCATTCGATAAATATTTTCAGCCACGAATTCCATATAGGGGCTTTCACTGTTAGATAGACTACACAAGTGTCAATTATTCTTGATAAACTCTTTTTTATTATTTAGATTGGGTGTTGTTCTTCTTATCTATGATGATATTGATGATCCGTAATTGGTATTACTAACTACCTTCCCTAAAGTAAGGAAGTAAGCATATTAATTTTTGTTCATCATTAAATAAAATCAAATGAAAAATTAATGTTAGCCTTTACCATGATACTCGCGTTTTAAATTTGAAGTAAGTATGTATTATTAGTAGGTAGTGTGTACCTCCTCTTAGTTAGAGAAATGAACGTGACCGCACTAGGTAAGAAGTAAAAGGTAGAATAATAATTATAGTCAAAGTTTTCCTATATCCTGTAATAAATCCTTCACATTGAAAAATTTAGTTTCCTGTTAGATTCAGGCTGACCGGGTCTGTCGCTCTGTCAGCACAGAAGTGTCACTACGTCCTCCAGAAATTTGTCATAGCAACTGTGTTTCCCGGATTAATATCTGCTTCCTCCAACCCTCTGTTGGCGGAGTCAGGAACTGATTTGGCAAAGCAACCGCTAGGTGGCAAAAGTGGCCTTTCTGCCCGCTCCTCTTTTTGGTTTAGTTCAGCAGTTTGCTGACAGTTAGTTCACTTACTTCTCCATAGATGGGGGCGTAAGCTATTTTTTCCTATACGGGCTGCTTTGCTTTGCTTTATCCTGTCTTATAGGTACTACCTATTGTTGACGCAAGTCTTCAATACTAAGCAAGTAGGCTCCCAATTCACCTTTAGGTAAGGATGGGAGGAGTTAAGGCAGCTCCAGCCCAGTCAAAACAAATAATTGTAACTATCACTGACTTGAGATGTTGAGACCACGCGGACAATTCACTAAGGGTGCGTCCCACCATGCCCAGTTAAAATTTAACTGGAGATTTTGTCCTATGTTTACCATGTTAAATTTAACTTTTAAGTTAAATTTAACATGGTAAATTTCCAGTTTAATTTTAACTGGGCATGGTGGGACGCACCCTAAGTGGCACAATATAGTGTCAGAAAAATTGGCCTAGTGAGATCTTCCTGCATAGTTCTAAACCCTGTCCTGTCACTGTTTCCTACGGTAGCAGCGCTAGAATCGTTTTGGACACAATATGCTTCTTGCTGAGTAGCAGTAGGACGGCTTTTCCCAGATTGTGGTTGCGGGACCTGGCTGGACTTGACTGGAGTTTCCACCAGATTTCCCCGTGACTGAAGGTCAACAGCTCTCTGCTTACTTATGTTTTCTAGTGCACCATAAATGCCTACGCCAGTTCGAAACGCAGGGCGCTGATCATTAATTATCAGCAATGAACCAACTGTTGCAATAATTAAGGAGAATGTTGCTGAATGACCCGGCAGCATGCTCCATGTTACCACGAATTAAAACCTAAAAAAGTTCAAATCGTGAACATGAAAAAACTCACATATTTGAGGGTCGTAATCTCCCAAATTGGAGTTTTCCCAGATATGCCGCTAATGGGGTATTGTATCCCATAATATGCACAATTACCCGTGAGAAAATGAACGAAATCGTAGGAGCCAATTTTGATTAAAAAGTAAATAAGCAGGTTTTTTGAGGTTTTTTGTGGGGCAGAGTCTTTCAATTTTCACCAATGGAAAATCGGAAAAACTGTATTCTGCATATAACTTTTTGACATCTGTGTACCAAATTTGAACCAAATTGGCTGGATGGTTTGGGCCCAGGCTCTCCGTACATACACACACACACACACACACAAAAAAAAAACATTTTTTTTTGTCTGGGGCCTCTGATCGGCGTGGGTTTTAAACAAGTTGACATGAGACAACCGTTAACACCCTTAACATACCTGGGGTATAGTGAAGTTTCATGGTTACGCTGCAATGACACCCCGGGGTTGTGAACCGTTACATGGACTCTGGGCTGTGTTGAAACTCTGGGGTATGAAAAATGACCTCTACGCTGGGTTAACACCCTGGATAGTGAAATATCGTGGCCTCTATTCTTTGTTCATTCCGAAACTATGCTGACAACCCATCAATCGTGAATCAGCAAGCTATACTCGTAAAAGCACTGCAAACCTTCCTGTTTTTGAGAAAAACCAAATCAATTGAATTGACATTTATTGGATTTGGTAAACACGGCTTGTCGCCTGGTCATAATTTCATTTAAATGCCTCCGCTCCTCTCTACTTTCAACCGGATTTTTCCTTCAGTGGAAAATTGGCGTGATTTCGTTATGATGGTGAAGTAGGAAACGAGGTTAGTTGTCTGCTGACGTGGTTGTTAGATGCCATGAATGAAACCTGGCAGCAGGTAGCTATAAGTTGGATTCTAGGGTAGGAGTGATTTAGGTCATTTTAGGTCAAGCCTCAACGAAGTAACGTCTACCATTTCCATGAACTCTCCTAGCAAGGCAGCCTCTTGAATTAATGCATGCGCCTCTCTACATAAGTCTTGAAAATTAGTGTCAATGGTTCTACTGGGGATACTTATTACTTAATCAGTATACCCAGCACTTTTCTCATAATGGAAATTAAAAAGCGTCATCAGACAGCGCTGTGTCGGCAGGCTTCTGTTGCAATGTCATTTGAACAAGACCTTCATACCTTCGTAAATCATGACTCTATTTCTTTCACTTGTCTGAGCGGGAGTATATCTTGGGAAACAGCCAGGGGGTGGAGAGGGGGGGGGGGGGGGGGTACATCGCTCAGTTCCCCGTCATCGCCATATGCTGCCTTGAGGTGAGGGGGGTTAGGGGGGACAGGGCGGGGAGTGACAACCGCTTCGGCCCGCGGGCTTTTTTCATCTGTAATAAACGTCTGAAAGCTTCCATTTGCCATCTGTTGTCATTGCTTCCGACTTCACCGATGTTGGTTTGCCTTATCTCTGGAAAGTAAGCACCTTCATTTCAAGCTGCGATGTGACGTCTGGGTCCCAATTGTAGGTTACCAGAAAAAAGATATTTCATCATTTTGTGACCGCTTTCCCTGCGCTGCACCGGGTTTTTGCTTCATTTGGTTTGGATCTAGAGTGAGTGCCCACAGATGGAGTCTCTTGCTATTGGTTATAAGCACAGAGAAAAATCTGTGGAACATGAACCTTGATGAGTCATTATTGTGATACAGATAATAGGAGTATTGCAACTAACACAGAGTTCAGCAATACCCGTGGGGGTAACCACTCCAGAGATTTCTTGAGATTCCCTGAGATTCCATAAAGATTTCCAAATATTCCCAACGATATTCATAGAAAAATGAACCCCGAGGGGGTAACGACTACGAAAAATTCCAAGATTCCCAGAGATTTCATAAAGATTTCCAATGATTCCCAACGAGTGGTTAACCCCTCGGCAATACCATTTCAATGTTTAGGACTAACTTTAAAAGGGTTGACTGTGCACAGATCTACTGTGTCTTGCATCCAGTAGGTGCTTTTTTCTCCAAATGTCCACTAAAATTTAAGAACCGTGTTTACTACAGTTTTGCCATGGCAACGAACAATAGGTTTCAGGTGGGAAATTTGTTCACACATTCCTCCGCACGTTGATTTGGAGCGTGCGGGTGGTATGCGAACCACGAACATTGCTCGCTTGGCCCTGAGCCTTAGAGCTTGCATGTTGCTGTGAAATTGCCGTGTGTGATCTCCGATCCTCTGACAATTGCCTGGTTGCGTGGGAGCTATCAGTTAGCTGCCCCCCCCCCCCCTGTTGGGAAGCTCTCTTGCTTTCAATGGGATACCTTTTCTCTTCCTCCTCCCCGCAATCTCCTGTCTCCCCACGAAACGGCAGCTGGGATTCTCAAATCGTAAAGTCTCCCACACGGGAGAGGATTTATTATTTCCTCCGTCTGTCGAAAGGGAGAGTATAAAACTCGGATAATAATAACAAAATGCTAATACGAGTGCAATACATTCCAGGCTCGTCTCTTTTCGTCGATATCCCTCACACTTTTCCCCTGAGTTTATTCTCAAAATTATATAGGTATTTATTTTTTCAAGACATCACCGTAGATAACATGCCTTACCTGTTGACTTTGATTATGCTGTTATAGAACCGTAAACTTTCGCTTCTCGACGAGCAGTTTGAGAATTCCTTTGCTGTTGTCCACATTCAAGACATTCCGGACCGAGAAAATACCACTCCGTCTCCCTACAATAATGTAGAAATTTGTTGTATTCTTTGCAAGCCTTGGTTGGTGGTGTATTGATTTAGTGTTGAACAATTTCCTAGTTTCTTTGCAGCTGTCTGTTCCACCCAGCATCCAGTCCTGGCAATTATCGTTATAGGACTGGATAATGGATTGTTGAGTCCAGTCAACAGCCAAATCCAGACCCCCTTTACTATTAACTGATGGATAGAATTCTCCGAGGGGTTAACCACTCGTTGGGAATCTCGTTGGGAATCATTGGAAATCTTTATGAAATCTCAGGGAGTCTTGGAATTTGTTGGAGTGGTTCCCCCTTCGGGGTTCATCTTTCTATGAATATCGTTTGGAATCTTTGGAAATCTTTATGAAATCTCAGTGGAATCTCAAGGAATCTCTGGAGTGGTTACCCCCTCGGAATTCTTCCTGTCCAAAGTATATTTTCGTTTTGACAATTTGGAAATACACCGAATCCGAACATCAACATGAGCAATCCGGAAATTACGAAGGTTTGAGCGAAGATTATTGCTGTGTACCTACACCTACCTTGCGTTTCAACCCTTAAATGGCTGACCAAAGGTCCCTTACTTAGCCACCAGGAGTAACGCTCGGGGCCATGCGACTAGAACGCTGCACTTTTGACCCTTTTATACATATTGGAGAACAGCAAATCATTATTTTCACGATATTCTCAGTTGTGAAGATATCCTGCAGTACTATACCTAATTTATGTGGTCTATGTATGCCTATACTTCGAAACGATTGGAGTTGGGAATTAAGGTAATAGTATAGGGAGGACATAGGAGTGTACTTTTGGGGATTGGGAATATGTTCTTCCTTCGTCCCCTTTTGGGGATTCCCATAATTCCATTTTGGAGAGAGCCCGCCGATTCGCTTCCCTTTCTGTTAATAACTTAGAAACAATAGCGACATCTCAGGAGACGATCCAGCTTTGAGACTCGGAGAATGGGACTCATTAGAGAATCGTCTGATGGATCTAGGGAGGAAAAATAAATGCTATACAGACTTGGATATCATTATTGATTACAGTCCTGACGAAAACAGTTTGAAATGTTTCAGTTTTGACATCCTCTTCATGCTCTTAATTATTAGCCCAAAAGGTGGCCAGTTAAAGAGTTTTTGGAAATGAGCTCATCTCCAAACAATTATTGTAGTAGACTAATGCAGACAGCACTCGTCTGGACCACCTCTTCGACTCAGCAGTTTCAAAAGTTTGATGTTTCTATTTGAACCATCACTGCCACTGCCACTGTAACAGGATCAATGTATCCACCTTGATGGAATAGGGTTAGTACACATGATCCACAGATAATGCAAATAATATCTTTCTGGTGGTCGTAGTTAGCTGTTTTTTATTGGACTGAAGCAGCGTCCTGCCTTTAGTTTAAAGTTCAGGTCCAATATCTGGAAACGAGCCTTTGCTGTGACTCTGGGAGTCGTCCAAATATCGCTTAACTTACTTTTCCGATAATTTTCCTTTTTTTTTACCTCGTGTTGTTCCGAATACATTTATCACCACTCAAGACAAATTTCCATCTTGTTTACTTTTCTATGGTTTTATGATGCAAAAAACAACCTCTTTGTTGTCTCACGCAGTGAAGGGTTGTTTAATTAAATTTCTAGCGCTAGAAAAGGGTTCTTTTCAGAAAATAGAGGGAGAGTGTTTAAAAAATTGCTTAGCAATTAAATTACCAGGGACTGTTAGCTCTGCCTGAGAGGAAAACAAAAGGTCAGGTCAGCTGTTGGCTCTGTAGAGATAAATTTGTGGTTTAGCTGGAAAAGCTGCCCTTCAGTCAGCAGTCCAGCGTTTAACTGATGGTTTCGCGGTGTTGGAGGCAGCGTTTAGTCACAATAAACCTGTTGTATTGTGCTAAACTCAGTGCTGACGAAATTTCAGAACACCCTTTGCATTTTCGATTCAATTCAACCCTTGATTTCCCGGAAATTGTAATTTTGTTCTGTTGACTGCTAACACAAGAGATTTAATGTAAAGGGGAATATTGATGACTGATGGGACTGACTGCTGAAAATGCGATACGTCGTCCTACTCTGTTCCGATAACTTTGCAAGCGGCTGACCTTTTGTGACAATAGAAATGCTAAATTGGGAATGAATCACGTATAGACGGACATTTCTAAAAGGTGATGATGCACCAAAGCACACCATGTGTGCCGCACAGAATGCTCGCTTTGGTAGATACCTGCCGTCCGTGTTAACTGCACAAAATGTGCACAAACTAGCCCGGATGTCCGTTCATTCATTCATCCACCCTTTCCATCCCAGATGGGAAACATTTGTGCTTGACAAGAGACAAGAGCTTTTTGATAAGAGAATCCCCGTTTCAGAAAAAAATTTGTGTGACTTCTGCCTGCACATAGTGCACTTTGCGCCTGCAGAAATCATGATTATGTAATATGAAAGTGGGTGTACACGTATTTCAGTGTGCCTGGAATATGGAAATAGATCATTCCAAAGTAAATTTTGTAGGCCGTGAATAATAAAATAATAAACAGAAAGGAAATTTGGTGGTGGGGTTCGATAAGCGTTCGGTTTGAGTTTTGACTCATCGATCAAAGGAAGGATCGCCTCCCGACAGCTTTTACAAATAATTCCGATTAAATTTTATCACCCTGCTGCAGGGCAACCCTTCTCCCCTCCTCCCTCCGCTTCAACTCTTGCTGCAATCATTCTCTGCTTTCATAGAAATCAGTTCTCTGTATGACGCGATCAAGCCTAGCATATTGTTCAAGATTCAGCTGCTACCATGACAACCAAGCTCTTGAATTGAAGGCGGTCTTTTAGATTTAAGAATGCATTTAAATATTTGAGAGCATATTTCGCCAGTTAACTCCCATAAACATGTTGACGTTCGAAACAATGAAAAACGTTTTCAGTGAATTAACAGCGCATTTAGAGGCGATTTAGATGTATGTTTTTTTTTCTGAACTAGTTGCTAAACCAAGTAAGGGTGGTTGCATAAATCTCCGAATGAGCTAGCAACCCAGGCGCATACACACAACACACGCATTAGTGATCATTTCTTTCGGCAGGCCCGAAAGGAGTGGGTAGATTTTTAATCTACCCATGCACCAAGGGCAGTCCAAAATCGTTTAGAATGTCGGTTGAATGCGGTCGAATGAATGTCAAATGTCGACCGAAATTGAAATTGATTTTACTAAAAACGTTTTCAGACAAAAGTTGAACATATTAATTGGACTTCATGGTTATGGTTTGTAATTTTCCACTAATTGTCTTTGAACCTCTCAATGAGAATTAAACAATAACGAAATTTGTCTGAGCATCAATCTTTACTTTGGTAGTGAGAGGAAATGCAAAGGAGTAACTCTCCTGTCTCGGTGACTTTCCACCTTAGCGGGATCTCAACTCCTAAATTGGCTCTGATGAATACTCTCAAGGATTCGAGGAGTTACTTATTTTGGCTGGTTGAATACGATGCAGGTTCTCCTGCATTCATTCCGAGAATGATCGATGATCTTTAATCTTTTCACCAGTTTAATTCGATTTATAAACTTCAAAGGTACTAATAAATCTGCTGAAATGAAATAAGAAAGATTGTTATCTGAAACTTGGAGGAAATTGAAGAAGAAGAAAAATAGAAATTGTCATTGAAGATATTACAGCCAGGGACGGAAGATGGCGGAAATTAGGAGTGATAAATAAGTTGTGTAATAGTTAATCCATCTTCATTTTTTTTATTGGGGATGTATAGGCGACATATTTTGTCTGGCTTGCCCCAGCATGACTTTTTTGATCTTCCATCTTTTTCCCAAAGGTTTCAGTTCAATTGTTCCCTCATTTGGAATCATATTATATCATTTTTATAGAGCGGATTTGAGACCGAACACGTTGTTTACGCTTTTACTGCTCACTTTATGAGGAAACTAATGGATGTTTAAATGTTGTAAAATAAAATACCTATGTATTTGTTGACAAAAATAACTCAATCGTAAAATCACAACCTAGCCTGTTAATTTCGGCCGTTTAAATGACATATTACATTTCAGAACGTTTAAATATCTACAGACATATTTTAAATTGGTTCTTGTTGGCCCCTTGTTGGGTTTTGCAGCTGCACATCTTCCGCGACTTGCTCTCGTATGCTGGATACAATATAAGACAAAGAGAAGAGATTCTCCTGGGTAGGACTGTAGGGACTGCAGATCCTCCTGGGTAGGACTGTAGGGACTGCAGATTCTCCTGGGTAGGACTGTAGGGACTGCAGATTCTCCTGTAGGACTGTAGGGACTGCAGGAATCACTGTCCTGTCCACCAGTAATGAGCTCTGTGTCGTTTCGTTGTACGACTTGCTGGATTTTGTATTCCATTCTGTCTATGTATACCCCAGGGTTCCTGGGCCTGCACTAGCTGATTGAGGGTTTCATTTTACCGTTTCATCCCTGTCTCAGTAGTGATGCATTTCAAAAGATTATGTCTGTGTGTGTGTTCATCCCTTGTATATTCAGCTAGTTTTTAATTTTAAAAGGTATTGTATAATGGCACTAACTAGGGGTGCAGAAGTTAATACGCTTGAACCCTTTTGAAAGTTGCTCAACGGTAAATACTCATAGAGGCGTTTACCATGAGAAGAGCGGGAATTATCTTAGTCTGTTGTGATGAGAGAGAAAGCTAAAAGATAAATTCCGACTCATTTAAATTAACCCACAGAAATGTAACAGTCTTGGCTTCTCTTTGACGAAGTAGAACCTTCTCAATCTCAATTAATTAGGCATTACTTTTCAGGCCGCCTTTTGGGTTTCCTTGCTAATTCAGTGAACACAAGATCAGGAAAGCTGGTTCGTTTCAATCTGAAGCAGTGTCTTTGTGATCAGGATGGTTGATGGTGAATGGTTGAATGAATTGAAGACTGGTCGATTGGTCAGCAGCTCTATTTGACGTCATTTCAGCTTCACTTTCAAACGGAAAAATTTTTATGTTGACAAGCGTTTCACATGTGGATGTGGCACTGACCATCCCTGATCATCACAACATTGATGTTCCATAATATGATGATAGGACGGTCTGTGGCCATTTGGGCACAGCGCAACTACGTCAAAGCCTCCTCTTATAAATAAAAATAAGCAAAGCTAAACAGAATTGACAAAGAAAATACCAGTTATGAGATTCTGAATATAGTTCAATAAAATATCAGTTTTGGGGACTGTAGTTAACTGCGAGGGGTTAACCACTCGTTTGGAATCTCGTTGGGAATCTTTGGAAATCTTTATGAAATCTCAGGGAATCTTGGAATTTTTTTGGAGTGGTTACCCCTTCAGGGTTCCTCTTTCTATGAATATCGTTGGGAATATTTGGAAATCTTTATGGAATCTCAGGGAATCTCAAGGAATCTCTGGAGTGGTTACCCCCTCGGTTAACTATCAGTTTATTCTGAGTTTTAGTATTAGAAGTCACTTCTTTGTAACTTTACTTTTTCTTTTCACAACGTGTAAAATTGTATAAAATTCTGTTGGCTGTCTATATTGTTCATGTTAATGCCGTAGCGCTTATTAAAATATTTAAAGCGGGACTCTGGAAGCAGGAGATAAAAATTAGTGTTGATATGCCGGTTGAATGCATAAGCTGCTAACAAGGAGAGCTTGAGCTCGTCACTTGGGGAGTTGGAGCCGTTTTAGTGTTTCTGACGCGTCATCGTCCACTCTTTTTTTACTGCTTTAAAAACGATATACGCTTTTTACTTTCTCGCTAGCCATATATGGCGTGAAAGTATTGTTTTCGTGCAAAATTTCGAAATTGAGATTTTGGGTTTCCCATGGTCCTGGGGGTCCCCTGAGTCCAAAAAAGTGGTTTCTTTTTCTTTTCAAGGATTTTTTGATTGGTCAAAAATTGCGGCCACTGCTGCCAAAAAACCGCCAAAATAATTCAAAAATCGTGTTTTTGGTTAGTCGGACAAGCGCCGACGGTACACTTTTCAATCTATAACACTGAAAATTGGTAATTGTGTTGGCAAATAGATGCTTCGAGGTCATTTGGAACTAAAATTGTATTGGTTGAGAATAACGGCCGTTTTGGACCAAAGTTCGATCGTTTCGGCGCCATTCACATTTATTGACCGATTTTCATGAAATTTGGTGTATTTGTGTGAAACTACGTAACTTACACATTTGTCGAACCGATTTTTGTTATCTTCAAAATTACGGCCGTTTTTGTCAAAAAAGTCTTGAAAATGAGTTGAGAATGAGAAACCACGTTTTTAAATGGTCGGAACGCATTTGGGACTAAAGTAATAAAATGACAGTCATGAGATTTGGTATGAGTGATCTCAGATAGATGCCGATTTTGGATTGCGTGAAAATCTCAAAAAAAAAACCATTATGGGACGAGAAAGTCAAGTGCGACTGTTGTCGGACCCTTTATTTAAATTGCAGATACGTAGCTTGTGGTACTTAGTTATATGATACGTTTATTTTAAAGCTCTTCTCAGATACAGATTTCAGGCAGGCGGAACCTACTGTCAGAGTTATTTGAGTTATTCACTTATGCTTAATATCTGCTGTAAGCATCATCACGAAGGTGCTTCTTGCTGGGGCTGAGAAAGTTCAGTCAGAAATTTCGATTTTTAGAATTTGGGTTTCCCATGACCTTGGGAGAGTCCTCGTGTCCTTAAAAGTAGTTTTTGTTACTCAAAGTCAAAACTTTCTTTTATTTCAGTTGCAAGAATCATTGTCCTATATGGTTTCAGTTTTGACTTGCGGGATAGTTAAAATGAATGGAACTGAGACTTGAAAAGAATGACTCTATCAATGGCTCTTTCCCTACACGGGACAATGGACACACTTTTTACTTTGCAGGGTGAAGAAGTGTTGAGAGCATTCTTAACAACTGCTTACTGGCAGTACCACCTGCTTCTGAACAAAAAGTCGTGTCAATTGACGGGAGAGACAGTTTCTCGCTGAAGTGCACAACTCCGTCTTTTCTTGGTCGAAAAAGAACTTCGATGAAACCCCTCATTGTCCTTGCCTCCCTCAATTTTTTCATCAGCCATGGCTTCTTAGATCCTTTCTCCGTCAATCCATTTTTCCCCAATTTTCTACGTTTCCGAACCAGTAAACGATCTTTTAAGCAGCAGTTCCGGTCCTATCCTCTATTGAAAGTTCATTTCCGTGTTTCCTTCAACTTTCAGTATGATGCTCCGGTTAGAGTGGATTTCAGTAGAATTGGCGTAGAGAAATTTAGTACTTTTAACAACCTTTTTTACTTTCTCGCCCGTATGTAATACATGGGCTGAGAAAGTTATGTCTTCGTGCAAAATTTCGATTTTGAGATTTTGGGTTTCCCATGATCCTGGAGGTCCCCCGAGTCCAAAAAAATGGTTTTTAAAAAATGTCCGTCCGACGTACGTACGTACGTCAGTCTGTCGCGCAACTGGACGTCACACCGTTCGTCCGATTTTGCTCAAATTCGGTATGTAGGTACCTAATGTAAATATCTGGACATGTTTTTTGATAAATTTTTATAACTCAAAAATTGCGCCTGTTATGGTCAAAAAAAGGCAAAAAATCGTGTTTTTTGACAGTTAAGAAGGTTTGGAAGCTACGTATATCAAGTTGGAACCTTGAAAATTTGCGAAAGTGTTTTTGTATAGATGCTTTTAGGTCTTTTACAATCATTTGGTGGGCCAATGACTTGGCCCAGTTTTGGCCCAAACGCGTTGGTCGTCACTCCGGTAGCACTATTCGATCGATTTCAATAAAAATTGGTAGTGAGGTGTACTTTAACCTATTTTGATGTTTTACCGAACGAATTTTATCCAACATAATAATTATGGCCAATATTGGCATTATCGTAGGAAAATTTTCCAAAAATGGAAATCACGTTTTTGATTGGTTCAGACGGATTTGCAACAACCCTAATCGACAGATTTCCTTGAAAATTGGTGAAAGTGGTCTCAGATAGATGCTTCAAGGTCATTTTCAATAGATTTTCAATTACTTGAAAATTAAGGCCGTGACATAGAAAATAGAAAACACGTACTTTGCGCGTCGAACGACACTTCACCATTTGACGGATATGTTTGAAATCCGGTGAGTAGGTGCCTAAAATTATTGTCCAGTGTATGGCAAAATATTTTTTAGAAAAAGTTAAAATTTTGGTCCAAAAAAAATAAATTACGTAAAAAAAAATCAAAATTTTCGATACCGCTGGCGTAAAAATTGCGAGAAAGTCAAGTGCGACCATTGCCGGACCCTTTATTTCTAAATTAAACCAAGGGGTAACCATCGTCATCCAACAAGAGGAAAGAGTACATATACAAACTAATAAGTAGTTATTTTAGTGAAATAGACCGGTTCACTGGTTCAAGACATGATATGTATCGCTCGGATTCTGTTTATTGAAGTGAATTTTTTTATTAAAAGTTCTGTATGTTTTTCTCCCAGAAACTTGAATTTTGCAACTATCCGATGTTCAAAAAAGAACTATCATGTTACACCTGACTTTTTCCCATAAAAGTTTTCAGTTGTTTCAACTTCTTTTTCATTGCAATATATTGGGTTATTGGTATTTCTTCTTGAAACTTATCGGTTATTCACAAGTATCCATTTTGTTTCACTGATTCCCATCTTTCTAGATCAATACTGCTGAAAGAAAGAAGCTTAATACATTGTACTCCTTGGAGTAGAGAGAATCAACACCCTCAAGAGGTGCTGAAGGGTGGGGAATTGATGATAATAAGGGTGAACAATGAGACTGATGCAAAGCCCGCAAGCGTGAGGGAGCGTTATGAATTTGTGATGGAGAACAACGCGACAGGGTGGTAGCCTCTTAGTAGTCGTAAGTAGATGACAAGAACACCCCCCGCCCCGTCACGGCGGCGGTTGATGGCGGCTGGTAATACCTTTTATGAGATAAAAGCAAAGAAAAATGGATGTCGAACATTTTTAATGAGAACATGTTAAATAATAATTAATTTTCTATGTAATAGAATTCGTCTCAAAATTATTCTGCAATAAGTCTGATTTGTGTACGAGAGTACGAGTATGTTTGTTTTTTATTTTATTTTTTTATGATAACGTGGCATGATAATTGGTTTTTATTGACATATTTTCGAAGAAACTTTTTGTCAAATAATGTGTCTTTTTAGGACCCGAATAATTATTAATTAAGGCAGTCTGACATCTCGTCAGATCAAAAGACGCATAGAAGTCAGTAGGTACTCGTAAATACTGGAAACACACTTCCACAGGAACTCAATAAGCGTAGCTAGTTAGTTAACCTCTAAACTGTAAGAAAGTATTGTGCTGTTCAATTTTGGACTCATTTATCATTCTGAAGAGGGACTGAAACTGAAATAAGCTGGAATTCGATGAAAATATCTTTTGTCGATAGAACTACTCGAGATTTATGAGCGAGAAAGTAATAGAATCTAAGGAAGATTGAGTTTCCTTTCAGTAAATCATAAAAAATAATATTGTTGAGCAGCTCTTGCGGGTTGAGATGCAGCTGAAGGGCAGAATTTAGTTTCTCCGAATTATTTGCTAACTTTTCCTTCTCCCTTTGAAGGAAGCCGAAGTCCTAATCCCTAGGATTTCTCAACAAAAGTAACTTACAATAAATACGAGAAGTTCGTCCTGTCACAAGGTTGTTCTTTTTCGTTATTCCCTTCCATGGCCATAATGCCTCAGTCACTGCTCTCTGGGGATTCGTAAACATATTCCTTCCCATTGCCCATAAACTGCATTTTTGCTCTTTTACGGACCCTTTAGCGTCTCCTCCATCCCGTCGGGTCTTTAGGAGTTTTGTCTGGGAAATCTGACCATGTGAATCTATTGCTTTAAATCTTCTCAACTAAAAGGTTCCCCGGTGTATTTTACAAGTTTAGCGATTAGACATGCACCTACATCTATGTAAAGCACTTATTACATACTAAACCGAGGGGGTAACCACTCCAGAGATTTCTTGATATTCCACTGAGATTCCATAAAGATTTCCAAAAATTCCCAACGATATTCGTAGAAAGATGAACCTCGAAGGGGTAACCACTCGAAAAATTCCAAGATTCCCTGAGAATCCATAAAGATTTCCAAAGATTCCCAACGATATTCGTAGAAAGATGAACCCCGAAGGGGTAACCACTCCAAAAGATTCAAGATTCCTGAGATTTCATTAAGATTTCCAATGATTCCCAACGTGATTCCCAACGAGTGCTAAACATATGCGGAGTGGATTTACCTAACTATGAGGGTCGCCCACCCTTAGAGAACTTGCAATTTAGAGTAGGTTTGATGTCCGTTAATATGTCCGTATGTTTAAGTTTAACCCACTGTTACCGGTACTTGCCTGAACCTGACAGTGCAAAT
This sequence comes from Mesopsocus fuscifrons, assembly GCA_950004255.1. Lineage (NCBI taxonomy): Eukaryota > Metazoa > Arthropoda > Insecta > Psocodea > Mesopsocidae > Mesopsocus > Mesopsocus fuscifrons. Next base: position 9,644,511 of record OX465375.1, read on the forward strand.
TAACTAGGGGTACCTGGTACCTACTGCAGTGGTCGTGCATATACTACGTACACACTGACATCTGGGATCAAATGGGAATCTTGGTTGTCAGACAACTCGACTGTTGAGGCTGTTACTACGAAGAGTTCTTATGAAATGATTGTTGTTGCAGGAAGGAGGGGCTGGAGCTAACAGGAGGTCTCTGGAGGCCTTCACAGCCATCTGAGAGGTAAGTAAAACTTACACGGACTGTTCCTGAATAGTAATTGCTTATTCTTGCAAATGAGGGATGTCCAAAGTCACGAATTATCATCTCCATTTGAGTAAGTAAATCAATGTTATGTGTGATGTTACATACATCTTGTTACTGACAACTGTAGGATTATTCTTTTGTTATTCCTTCTGGATCAGTGTTGTTGTTTCCTGCAAGGATCCTTTGTAAAAACTTCAGGAAAGAGCAAAAGCCAACGCTGCCGATGTGAGAGTTGCTGTGGAAACTAGGTAAGAGAAGCCGTGGCCAATCCTAAATTCAAAGACTGACTTTACATTTCATGTAATGAAAGATGAAGTAGTAACGTACTCACAAGTTTCTGCAATGGAAGGGGCGTGGAAAGTTATGTAAAAACAATTAAAATTAATATTTTTGTGTGAAAATCTACAACTGTTTCCATGTCGAAATGCCTATATGCCAGAAATAAAATAAAAAGTTTTATTAGGAATTTTAAATTATCTCCGTTTTATTTTCAGTTTTAACAACCTTTTTGTGATTTTTTAACGAATTTCCCTTACCAGTTGGCGCGTTCTTGAGCTACCCCGAAATCGAGCCCGAAATAGAAATATCCAATTTTGAGTTTTAAACCTAACTTTTGGTCTATACTTACTACACTTCATACTGCATGTTTATTCGAATTTGTTCGTATTGGCTCCATTGATTTCTCAGTCCCGAACAAAAAATTTAGCTAGAATTTGCTTTTGTTCCCGTAGCTGTTACCGTTACAGCTCTCTTATTTCTACTAAAAATTGGATTTGTGTACTTTGCGAAGAGATATAACTTTGTTCACCCCTTCTCATACTAGGCTTGCATGGAAAGAAGCCATGCCAGTTCCTTCTTAAATATGCAGTTCGTCTGTTCATTTACATAAAAGAGTTTTTCTTACTTTCATGGAACATTTGCTACAAGAATGTTGGTGATGTCTGAATCACTGCTTGTCTGCTTTTGTAAGTTTCACCCCCTATAAACCACGCCACTTTATGCCGCGCGGAGCAACGGTGACACTGACGGTGACAGTGCATGGAGTTGGAATGTTTTCATCTCTTATTTTATCTTGCTTTTCCTTAGCAATCTGTTCCTTGTCTCAATTTTTTTTTTTTGTAATCTGCCTATGGAAATGTCATTTTTGCTGAGATTTTTAAGTTGGAACATTTGCGGAAATACTACCTTCCGAAAAATTGCTTACCACCCTTCTTTACCCCTGACAAAGTGATGACAAAACTTCAAAGGACTTTCTAGAATGTTCAGTCTTATTTTCAGCAGTTTAAAAGTACTGCTAGTCCTTACTTGCACCTTGCTTTGACATTCTGATTGAAATTCACATGACTGGCCATCCCTGTATAGGCACGGGTGTCCTCCTGTAGTGAGATTACAACCGTGTTATTTGTAGGGCTTAGATGTCTAGCCTTCGGGGATTTCTCCTTGAGAAGGCATTGTGGGCTCGTAAGCTGGAGCGGGATGAGACCTACTCATCAGGTTCACACCTGGGGCGTATGGCACGTCTCATATGCATATTGTGCGTTAACAACTTCACTCAAGGGGAGGGTACATACGTGATGCGGTTGCTGTATAAATTGTGCTACGCGTTACTGCCTCTTGACCGCTAAGTTTTACTTCATTTCGAGGGGGTAACCACTCCAGAGATTCCTTGAGATTCCATAAAGATTCCCAACGATATTCAAAAAAATTCCAAGATTCCCCTTAAATTTCATAAAGATTTCCAATGATTCCCAACAAGATTCTTAACGAGTGGTTAACCCCTCACTTCATTTCGAGACACTAGCGTCTTCATTTTCATTTAGTGTATCTCCGCATTCCCAAAGAGGAAGAGTGAGTCCACAGAATTAAGTTGAAGTAAGTTCTACCTATTTAAACGCAACTGAGTGAAGTATTGTTGTTTATATGTATGATCCAGTTTCGTAAGTCATGTATACCTTTTGGTCCCTGACCTAAAATAAGTTATATTTTTTTATTACAAATTTTTCAGTTGTTCCAGACGGTCTAGCCTGGTCGAGGTCGAAAGAATGTTTCCGTAAAAAGATGTTTGCATGGCCATAGTGGTCCCATTTATCATGTGATAACGTTATTATTACGCCAACCGAGATCTTGCTCACACCTTGCATCTCCCATTATAGCCATCGCCTCCCCACTTTTAGTGCCATACTTTAGTTTCTCTAAAGGTGAGTTATCTATGTCATTAAAAATTATTTCAGAAGAGGAATTTACAATTTCCAGGGCCTTTACCCTATTTCCCTCAAATTTTTTATATGCGGATATTTCGTAGTAGACACTAGAGGTTTGCCACCGACACTGAAACTCAGAAGTCAAGCTTATTTATAACTTTAATATCCGAATCTAAAAGGTAAGAATATCCGAATGGGAAAAAAAAGGTTCCCTCAATAGAAAGAAGCAAACGAGAAGGAAAGTCAAGGTGTTGTTCACTTCACTTTTGATTAACACTTTATTGGAATAACACTTTATTGGAAAATTCCAAACCTTCCTGGAAGGCCAGAAGTTTATTGACGTGACATTGTACCTATTTACAAATTGGAGCACATTATGTGTGTACCTAACGCTTACGCTTCCCAAATCTCCACTTCTACGTCAAGGTTCCTCGTACTTTTCTTTTTCCCATTCTAGATATTTAGACTCGCTAACGCTCTGAATATTTCTTGGATTCCCTTCATTTGTGACCATTGTCGAACCCTTTATTCTCAGTGAGTGTAAACTCCTTACTATCTGCTAGTTAGGTCATTAGCGTCTTCGAAGAGGTCTCCAGTTATCTTAAATTGTATTAACTAATGAGCCTAACTATTCTATTCAACTGAAAGGTAAAGGGGCGTTGAGGATAACAAGCTTGAGTGCAATCTGAAGGAGAAGTTATACAGTCCACAACGTCTACGTAGTGTATCTTGCTAATGTAAATTACGAATTTCCCGCTAGCTGAACTCTACCCTAACTTTCGTGGTGATTACTCATTAAATTACGATCAAAGGGTGGTTTGGATACTGCTGGTTCTACTGCATGGTACTGCTGGTACTACTGGTACTGCTGGTACTGCTGGTACTGCTGGTACTGCTGGTACTGCTGGTACTGCTGGTACTGCTGGTACTGCTGGCACTGCTGGTACTGCTGGCACTGCTGGTACTGCTGGTACTGCTGGCACTGCTGGTACTGCTGGCACTGCTCGTACTGCTGGTACTGCTGGTACTGGCTGTTGTGCCTTCGGTTTTTGATACGTCATATTAGGATTACCAGTACCCAGTGTAATAAGGCAGTGGCGACTTCTGCTTTTTGGTTCGGGTGTTGTAAGGGAGTGTAATGATAATGATTAATAATTATGCTATTGACAAATTCCTAAAAACTCGAAAACTGCTTAAGGGTCCGCTTAACCTGACGATGCATTTTTTGCCGCCCATAAGTTTAACATTGCGAGCGGCGATTCATTTTAAGGGTTTACCCTTGGTTGGAAAGACACAAAATTTTGCCTATACCTTGGTTTTGGCGATACAGCACTTTTCCCCTTAAAAAATTGAGGCATGCGATGCTAGCATTTGCAAAACAGTTGCAATAAAAGAAACCAGTGAGAAAGTGGGAAATCTGCTTCGAACACTCCCTAGAACATTGTTAGGGCTAGGTACAGCCAAAATTTTGTGTCCTTCCAACCAAGGGTAAACCTTGAAAATGAATCGCCGCTCGCAATGTTAATCTTATGGGCGGCAAAAAATGCATCGTCAGGTTAAGCGGACCCTTAATTTACTATCAAACATTCAGTCATACTCCTCGTAATGGTATGTGAGACTGTCACTCAAGAACTGTTATAATTACGTAGAAAAATGCTGTCTCCCATATTCGAATTTTCGGATACTCCTCCGATTTAATATCGGAGGTCTTTGCCTGAATCGCTCACCGAATAATTGAATTTAAATATGAAGAAAACTGCTGAAGTCCTATTATATTTGCTATTTTAAAGTTCAGATGAATTTCTCAAACTATTACTCTCCGTATGTTTCATATCTGCCCTTTTTTAAAGCTTTAAGGACATTGTGACTGTGAAATAGTGACTGGATGTGAGTGGGCAGTCCGCTAAAGAATGGAAGTGAGCTTGATCTTGCGGGTAGGTAGATAGATCACCTTATCAGCAGCAGCGTGGGTAGTTAAGAGGGGGCACCAGCGCGCCACGTGCTGGCTGCGGGCGGCGCAGCCCCTCCACGTCGTCCGCCTCCGCCGAGCGCGAACCCTCCACCGCGCCCCCACAATCGATGTCCGCTTGGGGGACTGATGGGGCAGACAGTATTTGCCCGCAGTCTCGAGCGAACGTACCTCCCCGAACGCTTTCGGGCCGGTCGCGCGCGCTGCTGTCGCTCTGTCGGCGTTCTTCTCCTTTATCATATTGTCGACTAATCATATCGTATGTGAGGACATTTTTCCTCTTTCAAATTTCCTTGTTTAGAATGCTGAAAACTAAAAGGGAATTTTAGAAGAATTATTTCTAGGAAGTTCTAGGATTCCCTTGGTTTTAGTTGTATACTTACTTTGCTTCCTTTACCATGAGGTCAGTGTAATCTAATTTGAATTTTTTTCTTTTTTTTCTGAAAATATTGGTACAAACGTACAATTTACTAGTACCTCTCAGGCGCTAAGCGCACGCGTGTAAGTGACCTTACGAAATCAAGTGATGTACAATACTTGATAAATATTGGTTAGATAGAGTGTGATTAGTTTTACCGGTAACGCGACATAAGATACAATATTATTAGTACTTATGCAGTCGAGGTTTGCTGATATTGGGTATCATTTAATTGTAGGTATAACTGGGTGGCTGCTGTGAATAGGGTGTAAATTTTTGTAAGCTTTTTTTAACTTTGCGAACTATCGTGTGGGGGTCAAAGGGGATCTTTCTTCAAGCTTATTGTGGATATTTGTGTGAGCAGGTAGATATTCAGTTTTATGCTTATTAGGTACATTCTCATAATGGAGTCACAATTGATTGGTAATATTTCGATTAGAAACTGGTATGAGTAACTCGTTCACACATTGAGTCTGATTACTCGAGAACGTAAAGAAGAATAAATAAAAGTTTCCCTTCACAGATTTAAAAGCTGTGTCTGGATGTGTGATTCTTTAAAAACAAAAATTGAAGTATTACTTATTTTCCTTATTTCAGTTTTTCATTCTAGAAATGAGAAATAGTATGTCAGTGCACTTTTTCACTGAATTTTTCTGTCAGCCCTGGGGGTAAACGTGATTGTGAACTGTTTTTCCGTTACTTGCTTGATGAAGATTGGAAATGTCTAACGCAAATTTTTAATATTTACGCGAGAGAAAAATATGAAAGGTGAATGACACGCCAGCATTTTGATTGACGGCCAGCTCGGTTCGCTACACATTGTACGCTGGAGGACTCATTCCACCGATGTGTAACTTTTCATTCTAATGCTCACTGATTGTTCCGCGCGTAGGGTAAGCATGGGGAGATCGCCTGGAGTCTGGTTACTCATTTTCCGGGTTTTCAGAGTAATCTAAAAGCTTATTCCACCATCCCCAGCCGAGCACTGAAAGGAAAAAACCTGGAAAATCCCGTCCGCAGGAAAATATCCGTGCACGGATTTGAGCTGTCACTTGGCTTGGGATGTAATCTTGGAGGATTTGGAGGGGCTTGGCAACGGGAAAGTGTTATCAAACATGTATTGACGGCTTAGCGGGAAACATGCGGATATGAATCCCTATGAAAAGGCAGCTATCTGAGCTATCCCAAGCTAGGATATATTGCTGAATATCCCCTCGCGATGAATGCAAAATTGCCGTCCCATCATCCCATCAGATGAACATCTCCCGCTCTCTTTCCGTAATCCTTGTCCTGACGCCGCCCGTCCAAAATCACGGTGATTTTCTACAGTGCCGCTGTCGTTTATAAACCAACTCATAGCGCCAGATGTTGTGAATTGGTTAAAGGCCGTCAAAATCAGTTTGTTGGCTTGAGCTCATGGTGACAAGCAGCCTCCACCTAGCCCAAGTCCTCATCACGACCTTTCGTCAGCTTCAGCTAATGCCTACAGCGATCTGTAGACGATATACGCCCTGGTGTCGTAGTGGACGTCGCCCCTTCTTATACATAGAATTCCCAAGAGGAAAAGTCCTTGCTTTGGTAAACGCGATGTCATTAAAAGGCCATTGACTTGTGCAGGACCCTCACCTATGGCTTACAAGGATCGCCAGGTCTGACAACAAAGCGCAGTCCCTTTGAAGAGCTGTGTTTGTGATTCAGGGGGTTGAATGGGGTCAGAAAGGTATTGTGCTGCTCATGCCGATCTTGCGACTACAATACAGCAGTATAGAACTTCTATTATAGTGTCTTGAAAACTTGCCTTCATGGCGGGAGGAGGCACTAGGGACCTTTGTTAAAACGCGGGTCACGTAATTCCACCCCCTCCCCCACAGTCCGTTACCCTTTGGATACTTGCACGAATGCTTCACACTGTGCACTGAATGACCTTATGTTATGTAAATACGTTAGTGCCTGGTAGAGCGGCATTGGGGTAGGTTCGCGCTTGCTGTGTTTGCGAACGGGGGAGGAGGGGGAAGACGTGTCTTCCCAGCAGGCACGTACCCGCCCTCACCACGTTCCCTGAGGTGGACAGACACACATAGGGTTAGGAAATTGATGTAAACGAATATGTTGCGGGGTGACGGCGTCTTTCCCCTGGGTTATTCGTAAACTTCGTGCTCCGTTTGGAAGGGCCTCGTTGGCTTGGACATTTGGTTTCAATTTTCATTGTCTCATAACTCATAATAGTGATAAAATGTAGGAACAGGATCAAGGTATTATTTTTTCAAGTCTTCTTTCATCATTCATGATTCATTCACAAGTGATGGGTATGTGATTGTTCAAAAATTTCCCAAGAGAATGAACTGCGGTAAAAGCAGTGCAAAGCGTAAGTTTACATTTAGAAATTTATTTTCACCCACGCTGCGCAGTTCTGTACTTATTACATAAAAAAAGTTAAAGAAGTTGGTTTTGGGTTGCAGTAACCACGAAAAACTGTGAGCATAGTTTTCAGTTGTGGTAACAGTAATCGCGTAGTTGTTCTATCTTCGAAGTGTATCTACTGTTGAAACATCGAGTCCATTTTTGTTAATAGTGGGAAGATTGTTTGGGATGTTCACCGAATGGAATTTGGAAGATTGGGAGCTGAACAAGCTTTGAAGACTGATGGGAATTTTCCATTGCATGAATTATGAGCTAATAATATTAAGGGAAGGGGGAAATAATTTATCATGGCAGCAGGTGATAAAGAAAAGCTCACCCTCTAACCTTATTTCATCATTTTACCTCGTCTCTAGTCATTTTATGATGTTGATCTCTTTACTTGTTTTCTAGAGAGTGGGGCTAATTTTTTCTTTTTCCAGTTTTTTCTGAAGTTGAGAAATCCTTCAGAAAAAACCTACTTACCTACTTACTCCCAGTTTAGTTGGCGGTTGGTGTTATGAAATACCAAGCAGTGCGTATACAGGCCTACCTGCTGAATGGACTATCTTTTGAGTTTGAGGAAGGGTTTTATATCTTTCAGACCGTGCTTTGTGAGAAATTAACAATGGATACGTCACAGCGTTCCGCACTTCTATCAGGAAAATAAAATCTAATAAGAGCAAGATAATTTGTTTTCGGGCTCCACCCCCTTATAACAGAAGGTACCGGCTTCGCTATATGTAGATGTTCTTGCTATGAAAAGAACAAATACGTCGGTCGGAGCGTAAACACTGCTGATGAAAATTCTTCATTTATTTGGGTTCTCGAAATTTAGTTCTAAATGCCAACCAAAATTTTTGTTTTCAGAATTAATTTACAAAATTACTAAAGGTTAAAATGTGTACGTTATTTGTCTTGCAGCTTGGGCTCTCGGGGGATGACGTGTCTTCCTACGTATAGCATTCAGTCATGATGTGGAAGAAAAGAAAAACTAATTTCGTCAGAAATATTACAATCCAGCAAATGAAAAATGAATTTGAATATTATTCCCTCTCCGTCTTTTTTGACTGATTACTGCATGTTGTTTTTTACGATTATTTTCATAAATCCGGATTTTTACTCCCCGCACTGATACTGATATAAAAACAATGGATATCTTAGGATAAAGCCGAGGATAAAGCTTCACTGTTTATAACCTACTGCCATTATTTTTTGTAGCATCAATAATGTTTGGACCCATTATGTGTAGGCAGGCAACGTGACATTGCTCCGTTTTGCGGTCACCAACGCTTTCACAAAATTCAGTTTTCGTTGGTAAAAATGTGCTTTTTCCATATTGTCGGTGATTATCGGTAAATCCGCCCGAACATGGTACGATTCAAATCGTTTAATTTTATAGAACAGTTTCGACATTGCCATCGTTTATATTAAGTATCTTGTGTCCCCAGCACTGTCCTTTTCCTTTATTGTGCCATTTTGTAAAAATGATTAAGGGTGAAGTCGACGAGGAACTTATTAATTCCCTTAAGAGTGTTGCATTCTCTGTATAAATATCCGTAAATATAATACTTCTGGAATCGGTCTTCACGAGGGGTTAACCTCTCGTTGCATGGGAATCTCGTTGAGAATCATTGGAAATCTTTGTGAAATCTCAGGGAATCTTGGAATTTTTTTGGAGTGATTACCCCTTCGGAGTTCATTTTTCTATGAATAAACCCCCTCGGGTCTTCACTATTTCGAGGAAAGACGTTGAATTCTTATCAATTAATTTAGGGTTGTTGGCTTGTGGGAAGAACCTTGTGCCGTCCAAGTAGTTAATCCTCAGGAGGTGGTAAGTGAGTACGAGAACGAGTTACTCGCTCCTTACTCCAGTGGTGTTGCCGCAGACCCAAGACTCGAAGTATAATTGTACGAGAATTCGCACGTTCGACGTTCGACATTCTTCCGAAAAAAAAAACGTCCATTATTCGATGAAAGCGTTACTGCATAACTCTCCTTTGAGTTAGCTCTGGAATTTGCAAAACAGCCGGGAATTCAAATTTAATTTGTAAAATTAATAAAACATGAGATTGTGTAGCTGGCGGAGCACGCGAAAAATTGGAGGACCATTTTATTATTTGGGAGCCAGCTCGAAGCTCGAAGCTCTAAGCTTTTCATTTGGTAATTTTGTATTTGATGACGGTTTTCCCATCATCTGTTGATTATTGTAACTTTTCCGTTCATTAATTATTATTTGAGTTTCGGAAATGTTTGGTGACATTATCCACATCATAACTGTGGACGCCAAGAAGTGGGAAACTAAGTTTGGTTACATTTGAACAGTAGTAAACTTCTAACTCTTTTTGTGTTTTACTGGCTTTGCTTCTCTCAATAACTGTCGGACTTTCGAAATCTCTGAGGATTATGCCTGTCCTATTGTCATGTCCCGTCTGTGGTGAAGAGACATACAGAAGGATCTAAAGTTTGTCTTTGACTTGGGTTACTTCCAGAAACTTTGTATCTGATGTGGAAATATAGGAAAAGCCATCACACACAAATAGTTTCCTCTGCGTGACTTCCCCAAACCACTAAGCAAAGGTACACAAAAAATTCACTTTTCCCACTTGTAGGGAAGAAAAGAGGTTAACTCCTTTAGATTCTATTTTTCAGGAAGGCTGAAAATCCTGAAAGTGTAATTTATTTTCTCTAGGTCACTTTCAACCCTCTCCAAGAGACTCGCCCCTTCTTGAATCTTGTTGGAAGGAAGGGGAGGGTGGTCGGAACTTCAAGGCAATCCTGACTTTATCAGCCTCTTATTCTCCGGCTCAGCCATCACTCACGATGAACAAACCCCAATTCTTTCCTCTCCTGAGTAATCTCTTCTTTTTCTTAGTTTTTTAGGGGGTGACCGTCTTTGCTGAACTTTTCTTAAGTTACTGGTCACAGGTCACAGCTCTATTTAGTAGTGACACCCCTTCGCGGTAGCTCGAAGCCAGGTTACCGAATGAAAATTTGTTATTATTGGGATGTCTACCATAGTGGAGCTAGCCGGCTTATAATTCTTTTTTGAGGTGAACTCCCTGAAGAGCAAGTGATTCTACTCTTGCCAATAGTGTGGTGGCTCCTTTACGAGTAAACACTTTTGTGTACCTTAGGCTTAGGGAAGATTCTTTGGTGCGATAAGCAGTGACTGGGGCCTTCTGAGATCATGCAGCAGCCTTTTATAAAATCCATACCTTCCTGCAGTAGTCCAGGCTCCTGCAGTAAGGTAGGAAATTAGGGGTGGTGCTTTAGGCTTGAGTATAAAGGTTCAGGGAAAGCTCAGGGTCCCCCGCACCGCCTTATAAAAAAAAGAAAGAAAACAAAAGTAGTGTCTGCATGCTACATATGTATTATCTCAGGAAAGTGGAATAATGAGCTGGAAAAGGAAAGATGGGGAAAATTCTGTAGCAAGGCATCAATCTCCATAATGTTTGTAACGCCATCGCCACTGGTACATGACGTAGTATCAGCGCAACTGCCGTGACCCCTGTTACGTAGCAAAATGATTTACAGAATTGGATTTTCACCAAAAATCCTATATTATGGTCAAACCTAATCTGGACCGGATCCAAATTTCTCAATTTACTTCATGAAAGATAAACGATAAATGATTTAGAACGGTAAATCGTGGGGAAGGCCCTGGCGCAATGTTCTTATGAATTTATGATATAATGTTTCAATTTATATTCTTTTTCCCATAAATTACTTAATTAACTCCCCCAATAAAGGAATTTCAAAATATAACGGTTAGGCTATAAGGGTTATTTTTCCTGACAAAGCGTTATCGCTTAAATTGCAGGAAAAAATATTATACTGGCTGAATCGCTGGGAATACAATTATTTATACACTGAAAAAAAATTCCTCTTTAAATCCAAATCCAAAATCATGACCGACATAATTTTGATTGATTTTGGTTTATTTCAAAACCTATGCCAAATACAAGCTAGCTACCCAAGACAAGACTTAAATTTGTCCGATGTCACTAGCTTTTACAGGCGAGACCACAAACCCAACACCAGAACTGAGGACGACCATGACCGTCTTAATCTCGGTCTTGGCCATCACTGTGAAGTACGATGTTAATGACGAGAAACATTGACCGTACTGAAGTTAACTTTCTCGTAATGGAGGAGGAAGTGTAGCCGGCAGCCGTCACCTCCCCTCGCGGATTTCACTGCTGACCGTGTCGAATTTCACTCTGCCCTCCAGTCACCTCTCCTCATGTATTTCCCCTTGTACGCTTTCTCTGCGATTGCCTTGATCGATCAACTTTAATTTTTTATTTTCCCTGCCACGTGGTTGACCTGGGGACTTGTTTATTTTTCAAATACTACCATATTTACCTACTTGCAAATGCTGCAGAAGTCTGAATATATGAAAAGGTATTTGCGACCCGCAATGGCAATCTTATGAGCAGCAAAATGGATCATGAGTGGGTCATCATTGTCATCAATAGTACTACTACAGAAAGTCAAACATGATTATTTGCAAACTCTTTATTGAACCTTCATAACAGGCGCAGAGAGAGGGAAGAGGGAATTTGCTCGGACCCCAATGCACCCAAGGTAGGGTGAGCCCACAGATAGGCCTGCACCATAAACTGCGTGGTTGCTGACGCCCCCGGCCGTCAGACGCAGGCGGCGGTTTTCCAATACGCAAACGAGACTCGGAAGCCGGAGGGGGTGGACGGAAGGACTTGGCCGGCAGCCAAGGGTTTGGACCTGTTGCCCGTAGCCGCAGCCACTGCCGCTAATGCTGGGATACGTTAAATCAGGCAGAAAATCTCAACATTATACAAGGATGAGAAAATTATTCCCTTGCATACTTTGCAAAGAGCGATGTCCAAACGCTTTTTACTTTCTGACAAATGTGCGAAGTGTAATGAAAAGTACTGTGACCGTGATTGTTTCCAGCAGTGTCCAAGTTAAGTTGGTCTGTTGGTGGTGTGGAGAGCTAGAGGTTGAAGGTCGAACCCCATGCCCGAGTTTGTGATCTGTCTGTGATGTATCAACACAGATGGTAATCCAGTTTCCTGTGTTTTATGGAGATTTCGCCTTTTTCCCCTATCAGAATTCGAGTTATGCCATGTTACGTTAGTATTTGCCGAGGGGTTAACCACTCGTTGGGAATCTCGTTGGGAATCATTGGAAATCTTTATGAAATCTCAGGGAATCTTGGAATTTTTTGGAGTGGTTACCCCTTCGGGGTTCATCTTTCTATGAATATCGTTGGGAATCTTTGGAAATCTCCATGGAATCTCAAGGAATCTCTTAGAGTGGTTACCCCCTCGGTACTTGCTAATCAGAGGGTATCGGAAAACTCCGGGGAATTTGGGCTACCAAAAACAAAACTACCTCATTGAAGCTGGGTTATTAATTTCATCAGTTCTATGATACTGAATGCCTCTGGGGATGTCTTACTCTCGTCGGCTGGAAAATGAGTGAAAATGAATGAAAAGCCCCTCTCGAATTGTTATATTTCATTTCCAGCAAAATAGCGCTCACGGCCCAAGTCACACTTGCTGTCTTCTTTGAAGAGAGAAATTTGAATGAGAATGACAAAGGTAGTTCATAAACATTCAGAAACTATTTAAAATCAAAGGAGAATTTACTCGGAACACATTCTCGCTCCCACCCGAGATTGTGCGGTTGGCATTCAGGGGGTCGCTTGGTTAGGGACGTGACCTGGTAACTGCGGGAGGGGGGCGAGGGGGACTTATGCGGGGGAGGGGCATACAGCTTGGCCGGAAAGGATAGGGTTATTAAATACAACGAATACGTTCAATGTATCTCCGGCAGTTCCCTAATGCCAAATACGTGGTAAGATTTAAAGGAGACATTTTATAAATTATGCCTGTAACGTTTCATATTACTGCAAGGGACATGATCTATTTATTTATAAGCCAAAACCTGAACAATTTCGAGCCGGAGCAAGCAAGGGGAAATACTGCAGGATTTCAGAAAAGCTCAACTGTAATGAACCGCTCCAAAACACCTCCTGAGAAAGAAAATAATTGGTTAATAAATTAGCTAGGGCTGATAAAGAATGATGCAGCATTTAAAGTTTGTAAGGCACCTGGGCCCACCAACATTACTTTCACTCACACTGTTTTCACGATACAAGTTTCTTTCTTTTTATTTTTCACCTCTGACATGACTTCAGGCAAGTCATGAGCTAAATGTTCGCCAAAATCATAATGGCAGACTGTCTTGATGACGAGGACATTTCTGGTTAGTGAAGGGGCTGGGTAAGTAGCACTCTTCTTCGAAGATATACCTGAAAGCATGTAGGTGTAGGAAAGAAAATTTGCACGACTTATGCGGGTCCCTAAGCAGTGTTTAAATGAAATACCGACGAATGGCTCACTCTCACCGGAGGGAGTTCAGATTCAGATGACTGGTTTGCAAATTTCGCATTGTTACTTTAATGAAAATAACTCGAATTCGATTGAAAAACGCAATAACTGGCTGTGATTTATTTTATTTTTCGAATTCGAATACTTGGACCCTAGATTTCTATTTTACATTCTCAGTCACATAAATATTTTTTACACACCTTTCGCACATCTAAAGTCACAGTTCCTTATACATTCAACAGTTTCTCTATACTTGTGTTGATTTATAGAAGGCATACCTAAATAACTTTTCAAGTCAGAATTTACATGAAAATGCACGGGAACCCTTGCAGAAAATGGACAAAGCCACAAAATGTCATGGGCTGCCGGTTATTAGCTCAAATCCTTTTGCTAGCTGGACAAAATTTAATAAACCTGCAAATTCGCGGTTGTTGTTTACCAAATTTGAATAAGCTATCCGCGGGGACGGGAAATGAGCTACCAATTCGCTGGCGATAGTGCTGACTTGCACAATTTTTATTATATCCAAGGGAGACACATTCACGCTTATTATTATGTTCTCCTCATTAAAATAGGGAGAAATGGGGAGTTCACTGAACTTAAGAGCCCCTATGGCATTATCACCACGCTCGTCTACGCATAACATTCCACGCTTTAAAACATTACCTCTGGGGTTTTATTTTTGAATGACACGTAAACTGAATCAACTTATGGCTGAATATTTTTTACTTCCCTGTAGGAAGGAGGATCGTTCGTTATTATTTTTTTGTTTTGTTAAGTTAAAAAGTGACTGGCAAGAAGTTTGTATCCGTGGCGGGACCTACTGCAAAAACTTTTTGGTTGATTACATCCAAATTCTATATGCAGACTCGAAGGGAAATGACAAATCTCGTTTCATAGTCGAGACTGGCGACGTGTGCACTGTTCAGTGATAAAAAAGTAAAATCGACCTACCTAAGGATGGGATACGACATCGTGTATAAGCTCCTTACATTTTTTATTGCAAGGTTTAGCTTCCCATGAATTTTGAACGCGCAGTTTCCCTGCTTGGGTTACGATGTAGTAAGGGGTATAAAGGGGCTTTATTTGGTAAATTGCTGTTGTACTGTCTTTAAGGGGCGCCCCTTACTAGTGATGCACGAAAATTTCTTGTCTTGCTTTTGTTCTTGCAACAAGAGCAAGAATCGCTTTGCGAGAACAAGAACAAGAAATGTCTTTTCTTGTTCTTGTTCTTTAATCGTGCATCACTGCCCCTTACTGTGCTAAACCCTTTTTTGGAACAAGACTAGGATCTCCTACATTGTAGCCCTGGCTTGGCCCACTCAGAATAGTTTTGTTTTAAAATTTCGTCCGTGACGCAGAATGTGACTTACGACTTTACTGCAAATGAAATAAAATCAATGTAAGCAGTTTAATTATGATTTCTGAATCGCCCCACATGCTTATATAATAAAGAGCTGTCAAACGTATGAATAGTGGGAGTATGGAAACTCCCATGTACCCACTTTCACTCCATTAAATAATGCGCCCTCCAGCTCCGCCCACCACTCTTATCATTTTCCCGAGAGAAAATAAAGTAGATTTCAAGTCAGAAGCCTCTGTGGGTTTCAACACTGGAATTTAATGTGATAACACGAGCTGGTCTTACATTAAAATGGCAGCTACGAAAATTCTATAATTACAGGCGAGTTACAGGTCTTTATTGGGATTTTTGGTGAATACCTAAAGTTTTATAGGTTAGGGTACATTGCACATTTTTATACCTCACTATAGGGTCAGATACTGGCACTGACTTCCTCTCATGATGCTGAGGGTGCCTGGGTTAAAAAAAAATATTTCTGAAACAGGTTTATAGCGCAGGTTGAGATTCTGAGAGAATAGGTATTTTCGGAAATTATTTCCACGAGAAAAGTTATCGGGCGTTAACGGGTATAGTATTATAGCAGGATTAAATCGATTGTGAAATTGAGTAGAAATTTCGCAACGGATTTGACTGGCTCAGAATTCTCCTCTACTTCCTGCTTTAGTGTTAGTAAATTATTTTCTTATACAGACTGAAAAAGGGTAAGAAAATGAGTTTTCCGTGAGAAGAAGGCTATTTTATTGGAGCTTCAAAGTCGAGGGCAGCTCTCCTAGAAGGTGTGGGAGAAATGGGTCGGATTTTCTTGCGGGGGCTGAACATGCCTTGGCATTCATTAAGGCAATTGCCGCCGAGATAGGGGGAAAAAATATCCCTCCAGCAGTAGTAAACGATGGTTCTGCCATCCGGCCTTCGCCACCGATCAGACACGGTCGCATCCCTCTTTTCCCCTTGGGGCCGCTTTATTCTCCGAATAAGTTAAAAGATAAAGTTCTGCTCTCACCTGCTTCTGTATAAATTCATGTTATTGCATTCAGTCTGCTGCCTTCTGTACTTTTATTTCCTAAATGAAATGATCTAAGTTTTATTCAGTGCTGGAGGTTTGCCGTGGTGGCGTGGCTCTCGAATCAAGTATACCAATGATGAGTTGTAACCACTTCAGAGATTGCTTGAGATTGCATGAAGATTTCCAAAGATTTCCTGAGATTCTCAACGAGATTCGTAGAAAGATGAACCCCGCGGGGTTAATTATTCCAGAAATTTCCAAGATTCCCTGAGATTTCATAAAGATTTCCAAT
This sequence comes from Mesopsocus fuscifrons, assembly GCA_950004255.1. Classification (NCBI taxonomy): domain Eukaryota; kingdom Metazoa; phylum Arthropoda; class Insecta; order Psocodea; family Mesopsocidae; genus Mesopsocus; species Mesopsocus fuscifrons. The sequence goes on from OX465375.1 coordinate 9,660,766, forward strand.
GCTTGCCTGAGATTCCCAACGAGATTCCTGGAGTGTTTAACCGTTAACCCCTCGTCAAATATCATTTCCGCGAAGATCTGCTTATACGGGGAAACAATTGAGAAATGAAGTGGATGAGTGAAAAATAGAGTGCCAACCCGTTGTTTTCAACTCTTTTTTCATTCATTTTTTTCAAATATCATGCGGCTCTTTGTTTAAAAGAGCTCAAAAATTAATTTTGCTACATTTTGGCATGAGCATCCATCACCCTGGAATTCAGTTGTACAGTCACTTAGTTTCGAGGCAGACAGCCGAGACGACTGACAGCTAAATCGATACTTTTCATTCTTCATTAAGGAACTTCCATTCCAAAGCCCAGTCGTGTGTTATGATCAAGTTTTGAGCTTTCTGGTGAAATTCTCATTTTTGTCATTAATTTCCTTCCATGGTTCCAAGAGGACGCCTGCTGGATTGGGTTGGCGCCCAAGTATTGATGAAAGCAGCACTCCAACACTCCCTTGGGAAGGAAGGGAAGGATACTAATCTAGGCCTGGCTGGAATCATTTGTTCTCAGATATTATTGTCAGCACTCCAAAACTAATAAGTAAGGTCGGGTTTTAATCCGGAAGAATGGCGACTTTATTTGAGTAAAGTTGTTATAGAATTCTGATGTTAGCTGATTTTTCGTTTCCACCAACGTACTTAATTCTGGTTGATCGATTGTGGTTTACTACAATGACACAGCTGTACCCAAACCGTAAACCTCCTTTTGTAAGAAAATTTACCTATTGCCGAGGGGTTAACCACTCGTTGGGAATCTCGTTGGGAATCATTGGAAATCTTTATGAAATCTCAGGGAATCTTGGAATTTTTGGAGTGGTTACCCCTTCGAGGTTCATCTTTCTATGAATATCTTTGGAAATCTTTATGGAATCTTAAGGAATCTCTGGAGTGGTTACCCCCTCGCCTATTGCAGTGCCGTCAAACCTGTTGGATCGAACTCACGATAGACAGATATGTCGGTTCAGGGGAGACATCAGGTCGGTGGGACGGCGGAACTTTACATAATGCATTTATTCCTTCATTATACATTTAGTTATGTGAAGAGAGGGCAAAATGGGCACGTTGAGCGCTATAACATTGTTTTTTTGAATTTGAAATGTTCAGGCACGGGGAGCACATTGAATTTTAATACCCTGGCTTACGCCACCTGCAATTTCCTCGCAGGGACAGGAGCTTTGCAGTTTGCACCTGCTTGCGACAGAGAACCATATTTTATTTTGTGTTTTAAACCCATTATGGATTATCATAATGATCTTGGCCGCAATAAAAACAGTTTTGCAGAAATGGAACGTTTGTTTTATCGTTTGTGGCAAGAGCTCGATTCCAATCTGTGTGTTATTATTACACCTTTGTTTACAAGGACGGATCCAGGGGGAGGGAGGGATTCTCTTTGATCTTAGACATTTGCGAGATCTCTTTTGAGCAAAAGGTTGTTTACACTTAGACAGATATTTCGGGAGAGAAAAAACTGCCAGCAACGGAATATTTCGTCAAATATGCGTATAGAATAGTATATCAGCTAGGGAATTTCGCAGTTTTTTGGCTGAATCAGTTAATGCTGATAGTCAAATGGAAATTCTTCCTGTGTGAACCAAGACAGCTGTGGGTGTCGTGAGTTGTTGGAGGTGACAGTTACGGCAGAGAACTGGGGAGGGGTGTACCCCTAATTATATCACGTGCTGCAGAATACTCATTCCAAGATGTAATGCCTCTTGTTCCTGGCCTTAGATCCATTTGCATTCACCTGAAAGCATTTTAGGTAACTTCTAAGTCACCTAAAGCCGGGATAAGTCCTCGCCGAGATTTACTCGGGTAACGAAGGACCTGAACTTCCAAATAACTTTTGGACATTGGAGGGGAGGACATGGCTTTGCGATGATGCATTCTGCAACTTAGCCAATTACTTACTTCTTCAGTAAGTAGGTGTTAATTCAAGTTAGCAGTTGCTGCAGTACGTATACTCACCTTTCAGTAGACACCGTGGTGTGGGCATCGATCCTACCCCATTTCTCCCCTACAACTTCATTGTGCGAGTCAGCAACTCCGCAGTTTTTTGCGAGTCACCTTTGGTATGTTGCCCAGTTTTCGTTAGGGTTTGAAATCGTATTAGTTTCCAGCGCATGCAACCCAGTAATTGTTATCACTTTTGGGGTAAATGGAGTCCAGTTTCACAGTTTGGGCCTCGGTTTGGGCGCTCCGTGCCAACCGAACAGCAAGTAAAGTTCTTGAATTCAACAATATTTACTTTCGTAAAATGAATATTATATAGAGGTCCTCACTGGTACAATATCTACGGAAAATTCCCAAAGCTGGCAGCATACAGGATGGTCAGTTTATGCATGTTTTAAGACGAAAAGCTATAGGATCGTATAACCCCTTGGATATACTTCCGTGGTGAAGCCGGTGTCCAATTGTTGGGGTGTTCCTCGGGCCTGCCCTTAGTGCCCTTTGTGTTAGTCTGCCCTCTTTTTTTGTATTTTCCGCCTGGAAACTCTTTTGAATTGGACCTTCTAGCTCCTTTGCAAAAGAAAAATCTTCAAATGCTTGAGCAATCTTATTGTTCACATAAAACACTATAAAATTATGAAAAGAACTGAAGGAAGAATGAAAAATATGTAGGAACGAATGAAGTGGAACTGTAGGTATAGAAAAATTTGAGTTGGGGAGGGGATGAATAAGAAGGGAAGACAGCGGCAACGGAGCAATTAGAAACGCCATTAGCAACCATTGACTCGCACAATGCCAGGTAATGAGACTCCCGCTTAAACTCCAACCACTCTTCACAATCTTATAACAAACCAACTTTTACTCCTAAGACATTTTGTCAATACTACATAACTTAGTTTACAACTTCTTGTGCTTTTTCTGCTGCTGCTCAGAAATTTTATGAAAGCCTACCGGAGCTGGTTTTGTGCGAACTCAGTCAATAAGAATCAAACATCTAAAAGCCCATTGCTCAGCAGTTCAAACTGGCCAAAAAGGGATTTTTAAATTAGCTTATTTTTAAGCAATTTTTTGAGTTATTCCGTGACCTGGGATGCCTTGGACTTTTTACCCTATTATTAAATTCATACCGGATGGTTTCACTGAAGTCAAAGCTCACCAGAGGCAAACGACCTGATTTGATGAGTCCAGCTTGGAGTGAGAGCTCTGTTTGATGATCGGGCCAGCGTTTGATGTTGAATGGGAATCGATGTGTACGGCTGTTAGATGTAACGAGGGTCGTAACGGTGCTAACGAAGCCTCATGCGATACGTAGCTTATGTACATTTGTTTTGGAGAATGTTGATGAAACATTGGCAAGCTTCTTTTTTAGCCCATTTCATTTACGAGACTAACGAGAGCCTAAATTGATGTGTATCACTTGCTGGGGGAAATCATCTGGCTAAGGCTGAATTTCACCACTTTTCGATAGTGTCTATAACGAGAGGATTTAACGAACGGATTTACGTTATCGTACGTTTAGCTTACGACATGTGCGATCGCAGAGAAACAAGTGCAAGCGCAAGGCATTTGGCTAAACATTACGATAACTTAAATCCATTCGTTAAATCCTCTGTTTAAAAGACACTATCGGAAAGTGGTGAAATTCAGCCTAAGTCTATAGGATCAGATGGGAAAATGCTGTCGTTTTAAAATGTCGATAATAGTTCTAGTAATCTCTTTTTTTAGTGTTTAGCACCGTAATTATATTGAACTAATGTAGTGAACTCAGTGCCATGGTGAATTTTGGACAACTTTATTCGTCTCTGCAGAAATAGCCAGGTCGCCTTGGCGTAAGACATGCGCTAGGGTTGGTGATGATGACGCCGATGAGGAAGCCGTCCTGACCGAGTTCGGTACTCGCGGCGGGCCGCTCAGCGCCGGCGCGTGCGGGGCCATGCAGCTCATGATCATCAACTCCTTGGTCATGTTCGATATAGTCTTCATATTCTTCCTCTTCCTAATCGGCGTCTCGTGTCTAGTCTACTACCTGCCTGCCAAACCACGCTCTTTCACTGACGTCGACTCGGTTCCGTGCCCGAAGCGAATCATCGACAAGAACGCCCCCGTAGACGATGTTTAGCTGACACCTGACTCGATCGCTTACCAGTAAGTTTCTTAACTAGATGTAGATGCTGCCAATAACCTTTTTTATTTTTTTACTTTGTTCTTATATTTTTAAAGTCTATAATTGAGTGTACACCATCAGATACAATAATTATTAGTTGCAGAGACAGTAAAGTAGCTGGAAAAGGTTATACATATGTATACTGAACAGCGGCCTCATGGTGGCATAGTGACTCTGTAACCTGACTAAACTCGACTGTGATCTCGGTTCGAATTCTGATCCGAACATTTTCTCTTCTCTTTCACTCGGCTTCGGCCACCAATTTTTTCGACTCATTTCTGTTACTTGTTATTGCTACAGCCGTTTCCTCAAAATTGGATTTTAAGAACTAAATGAAAACTAAATGAACTGTTCGGACGGTGAGTATAGGCGGAAAACTCGCCAAACTTTCCGTAGCTTCCTTTTCAAAAGTAATCTTCAGATTCGAGCGGGATAAGTTATGGATGGTGAGTATTCCCGTTATTATTATTTATTCCTCCTTGGAGGTGAAAGTGGCCGTCAAAAGTCAAAATGAAGGAACTTTCTCGACAGTTCTTTCATGTCTCTTATAAAGTTATAGTCCACTCCGACTTTCTCTGAATATCCAAAGAAAATGTATTTCCACAAAGACTCCATTTGTAGGGGAACAAATTCAGTGGTATTTTCAGGGCTTTATTGATATTTGCGGTATTATTAACAAATGCCAAGTTGGAATGTTTGTATTGCTCCCGAATGTTTCTTTCTTCGTTTCCAACAACGACTGTGAATTTCAACATAAAATAGGGAGTTGCACCTCAAGATTGAAAACATTTGCGAGCTTCCCAGCCTGGCAAGTGGTCTTTTTTACTTTTGTGCTATTTCCTAGTTTTATATCCATTCTTTAGGTTGTTCAATGGAATGATTTTCTTGGCGCCATTTTTATGACCCAGTTCTTACTAGTCAGTAATCTATAGGTACGTTGTTTTCTTTCCATAGATCCATTTCTGCACTCGGTTTCCTAATACCCTTAACATTAAATACATGGAGACCAGTGAACGTTTGCTTCTTAACCGAGGTCTCGCAAAAACAAAGGTTAAATTAAAATAATGCCGGAATACAATATGTGAGGAGAATTAATTTTTATTGTTCTCATTTGCGAAGCCACTTCGGGTTGAATGCGATTTATTTCTAGTTACCTCTCGTACAATATAATTCTATGTGAGAACCGAGGGGGTAACCACTTCAGAGATTTCTTGAGATTCCCTGAGATTCTATAAAGATTTCCAAAGATTCCCAACGATATTCATAGAAAGATGAACCACTCCAAAAAATTCCAAGATTCCCTGAGATTTCATAAAGATTTCCAATGATTCCCAACGAGATTCCTGGAGTGGTTAACCCATCGGTGAGAACCCTAAACTGGATAATTCCTCTGTGCCTAAACAATTGGGCCAAGATGAAAGCCCTTCAAAACCTTTCTATACTTCTACTAGGTTAGGTGGAAACGTTTGGAAGCAATGGAATTTGATTGATCTTTGTCGGAAGTTTGTTAAAAATGGAGATCGATTTTTAAAAATGGCCGAGCTTAAAAAGGCTTGTCCTGGGCAGTGGGCACAGGTGCGTGTGAAGATTGCAGCCATTTATCGTTTGAAGAATTTAGAGGAAAGAACTTACAAAACTCAAGTCTATGAAGTAATACGGCTTGAAACTAGGAAAATCGGTCTACGCAGTTCATAGAAAATTCTATTTGAACGCAGCATATGTGACGGAAAGTTGGATGTTATCGTGCTGCTTCTCCTGAGTTTCAGCTTGAGCGAATCACAGTGGAAACTTTTGAACAGAGGAAACGGGCTTTTGTACCTCGTTCCTCAACCTTTTTGCGAAGGTTCCTTGGAGTGCCTCGTGTACTAATGAACTTGTGAAATAATGTGAATCGTGCGAAGACGTATTATAAGACCTGTAGTAAATAAGTGGGATATAATTGTCACCTGCCTCTAGTGATGCACGAAAATTTCTTGTCTTGCTTTTATTCTTGCATTTCTTGCAGGCAAGAACAAGAACAAGAGTTGATTTTGGCTGCAAGAACAAGAAGTGACTTGCAAGAACAAGAACTCTTGCAAGAGTTCTCGCAAGAGTCTTCATAAACCTATAGGCAGTTTTTTTCCCCCAAAGCTTCATTCTTGAATTGCAGTCCATATCTTGTACGAAAAACTCTGCAGACTATGCGACGATAGATTGCACTTGAAATGGCCGTTCGGTAGGGAAAAAAACCAGATTATAACAGCAGAAAATTCCATGTGTATGCAAGAAATTGCAAGAGTCTCGCAACAAGAACAATATAGGATTTTTACTGCAAGAACAAGAGCAAGAGTCGCTTTGCGAGAACAAGAAATAAGAAATGCCGTTTCTTGTTATTGCATCGTGCATCACTACCTGCCTCTATTCAGAGTTAATATTACTATTAAATCCCTAATTATCCAGAAACGAATTTAAAAAAAATAAAGGGTCCGACAACAGTCGCACTTAACTTTCTCGCCCCATATGATTTTTTTAATTTTTTTAATTTTTTTTTTTAGAATTTTAGAATTTTTTTTTTGCGGGCGTAATTTTCACTCAATCTAAAATCGGTTGAAACTGACCCACGAGCATCTATCTGAGATCACTCATACCAAATCTGACGTCTGTCATTTTATTACTGTAGTCCCAAATGCGTTCCGACCATTCGAAAACGTGGTTTCTCATTCTCAACTCATTTTCGACACTTTTTTGACTACAACGGCCGTAATTTTGAAGATAACAAAATTCTGTTCGACAGATGTTTAAGTTACATGGTTCTACACAAATGTACCAAATTTCATGACAATCGGTCAATAAATGTGAATGGCGCCGAAACGATCGAACTTTGGTCCAGAACGGCCGTAATTTTCAAACAATTCAATTTTAGTTGAAGCATCTCGAAGCATCTATTTGTCAACACACTTACCAATTTTCAGTGTTTTAGATTGAAAAGTGTACCGTCGGCGCTTGTCCGACTAACCAAAAACACGATTTTTGAATTATTTTGGCGGTTTTTTGACAATAGCGGCCGCAATTTTTGACCAATCAAAAAATCCTTGAAAGTGCCCCTCGGCAGTGATTTAAGACAGATCCATTCCAAATTTCGTCAAAATCGGATGAACGGTATAGGCGCTAGAGCACTGCACGGACTGACGGACGGACAGACTTTTTCCAGAAACCACTTTTTAGGGGACCCCCAGGATCATGGGAAACCCAAAATCTCAATTTCGAAATTTTACACGAAAACAATACTTTCTCCCCATACTTATATGGCTAGCGAGAAAGTAAAAAACAGACCGTGCACACGTTCTAGTCTAATTACATTTCAGCGTGAAAATATTTTTTCCAGTCGTAAACTTTGTATGCGCACTCGTACAAAATGGAACGTCCAAGGGTCCGTACAAACCTCACAAACCTTAATTGAAAATGCTGCCAATTAGTCAGCACTTTTCCAACATCAATTATATTGAATTCTCGGTAAAAATAATTAATGGAAGAATAGAATTCAATTTGTTAGGAGCTCCTTATGATAGTGGGATGGGTTATTGCGATCGTGTGCGTCAATTGAATCAAATGCAGTCCGCATGCTCGATAGATCTACATTGCCATTGGATTTTGTTTGCTCGCAGGATTAGTCCACCACATTAAATAAAATAATATACTCTTCCCATTATGTCACTAAAAGGTGTCACATGTTGTGTACATTTCCTTCTCCAATTCGAAGTTATACTGCACTTTACCCATGAAACCCGGTTCAAATCCTATTCATCTTTCTACAGCTTGGGGGGGGGGGGGGGGGGAATCTCATTGTGATGACGACACAAATACACTGAAATGTTGGAATTTAAAGTATATGATTGGTTCTTTTACATCACAAGCCAACCCGCATGCTAAATAGTTATTCGCCTATGTTCACCTTGGGGGTCTAGGAATAGCCCCTAAAATAAGAAGCGTCGTGATGTCGTGATAATATGGACAAGCCGAGGGGGTAGCCACTCCAGATATTCCTTGAGATTTCACTGAGATTCCATTCCATACTAAAGATTTCCAAAGATTCCCAACGATATTCATAGAAAGAAGGGGTAACCACTCCAAAAAATTTCAAGATTCCCTGAGATTTCATAAAGATTTCCAATGATTCCCAACGAGTGGTTAACCCCTCGGGACAAGCCTTTAGATCAGTGACTTTTGTTGATTCACCCGGCACAGTTTACCCTGTAAGGGGTAAAGGTTCACGCTTGATGGTATTTCGGGGGATCCTAGAATTGATAGAGGGAAAAGACGAGTCCACACGGATAAACATGAGTCTGCTTCCCCCAGCTCTCCCACTGCATTAATCTGATTACGTTTTATAACAGGGGGCAGGTAATTAAAACAACGATAACGATTCATCACGAAGTGTCATCGACCCAAATGATCGATGATCGCCATTGATGTTTCATCTCCAAAAACCATACGCAACTTCTGAATTTTAACACATAAAAGTGATTTATATTTTGCGTCATTGAGGATGTGAGTTTCAGCCTCATGTATACGGGTGACCATATCAATCATTTTTAGTCTTTACGCCTAGTTTTCCTACAATCACTTGGGAAGTGGTCCTTAAGAAAAATACTTCTTCATCAGGATTTTCTTGGCGAATTTTCTATGCTTTTACTGACTTGATGCGAATATTCTGAAAATCTGCATTCGGCAGACAAGCTTTGTGGTCCTGTCTGGCCAGAGTGCTAGCAGCTTTCTGCTTGCTGCTGCATATCGCACCCTACTATCTGTCTGTTTGGAGGAAACCCCCCACCCCTCTCCCCTGCTGTCCGTCCGTCCGTCTGTCGGGTTGTTGTCTGGTTTGTTCTCCCGCTCCGGGTCATTCACACGGATCCTACCTCCGGTCAGTTGTCACATTTTCCGGCTTTTGCTTGAGTACTCTCTGAACCACTCCAGTTGTCTCTTTGGACATTTTGACACTTTATGTTGCCCGCAACTGCTTTAGTCTGCTTTAGTTTGGACTTTGCCCTACTTTCTAAATTAGAATGGCTTTTAGCATAGAAAATGATGTAAATGCAGGTGGAGGTATAACCACTTTAATGATTTGGAACAGTCAATCTCGCCACCACTCACATATAATTCACCTTAGAAGAAAATTCAAATTATTATTTGTCTCAGCTTTGACGCTTGATATCAAGTTTCAGTCTACAGTATATATTGTTTGTGAAATTTCCTTTGTTTTCCTTTTACAGTTGAACATAGTATTACTGATTACTGCATGTGCACAAGGGTACAATTTAATTATTATTTTCTAGTGCAGCAATTTTCAGCGTTATTCATTGATCAGAAAGATTTGACGTAAAGTATGTCTATGGGTGCGTCTATCGAGTATTGGTGCATAAATTGTATAGGTAAGAGCAGGTATACATAGTGCGAAGGTAAATCTGCATTACAACCTTTCGTTCGGAGAAAATTCAAGACGTTATTCAAGGAACATGGCTTATTTATTGATGTTGTGCTTGTTCTTTATAGACTGGCAAACGGAAAACTGGATTCAGGAAAAGAGAGGGTGGGAGGCTTCGCATTATTTTATCATTTTCTCGCCTACAAAATATCACTCAGACCTGTCAGACAGATCCTGACTATATGGGAAATGGAGAGAATAATTTCTTCGGAAATCTAGGGAGCTTAAGCGAAACACTGGACGTTTCCGCACGGTCGTGGGGCATGAATGGCATTGGAGGAGCCAAAGAGGTTTCAGGGGAGGGGGATCATCTTTCAAGTGTCTCTCCCATTCGTTTGGGGTTGGAGGCGTTGAAGGCCCCCCTTCGTGCTGCCTGCTCAAATGTATATTATGGCCTTCGATGTTCTAAAGGTGGCCACATACTTCCTGGTTGGAATGCGGGATTCGGGATGTCAACTCAGGGATGGCTGGTGCCCGCACACGATACATCCGCATGATTTGTCATTTGTTTACCAGATATCACAGTGTCTCTTGATATTTTTCAATAAATCTACTCAAAACAATTTTATCTAACTCCAATTTGAAAAAAAAATGCACAAGAAAAATAGTCGATATGACGAATTTAATGCAAAAAGGGCATATATTATCAACAATTGGACGCCCACCTGCAGCACTATTACGGATCGTGTACTAAAAATCGTGATAACTGCGCTTTCACGCAAAACACGCCATTTAGATACCGCGGGCATCTCAAAACTGCGATTATGGATCTTTTCGTGATAACTAAGCCGCCGGCGGTAGCTACCGCCGCGTTTTCCGACAGTCTTTTGTTTGGCTCACTTAAAATCGTCGCAAATCTTCAATAACTCATAATCTTCAGAGTTTTAACTTCAAAAACAGTTTAAAATGTAATATTATTTAATTTATTGAGTACAAAACATTAAAATATCATTTTTTAATTTCATTTTAACCATAACTGGAAAGTAAACAAAACAAACCAAAGAGCGTGTATTTGAAGTTTTGAAATTGTAAATTCTTTTTTTTAGCATGCAAAATATAAAAATAAAACACACAATAGCATTTTTCACACTCCAAAACCTTGTTAGCGCTTCCTACCGCCACCTAGCAGAGGTGGCGGTAGTTTTTCGTGATAAAAGGGCGGTCGCCTTCCGTCAAAAACCGATCCGTAATCTCAAAATCAATTTTTCGTGATATCTGCGTGGAAAAAAGGCGTGTTTCGCGTGATACGAGATCCGTAATATGCCCGCTGGGATGCGTGGAATTCGGTCAAGTTAGAATTCCAAGATCGGGGCAGCATCCCTTCAAAACTGTCCAACCCTCCCCACTTCGAGGCGTCCAGGGATGCATCCTTGCCAGGACGCCGTCCAAAACGCATCGTATGTGGCCACCTTAACAAAACTATAAGACCTCGGCTGACCTATTCTCGAATTTTTCATTCTAGGATAGGTTGTGAAGTCCAGTTGGTATTCTGAGCTCCTACGTAATGGGGGGAATGAAAAATATTTTTAGCTGACAACTTACCTACCTATCCAGATTTTCTCTACAACCCCCCCCCCCCCCCCCCCCCCCCGTGGACCAAAATTACTGTGCTTGAGAGAACGGGGGAGGATGGAGGGGGGGGGGGGAATTCTGCGAGAAAGGTTGTCGTAAAAAGCTGTGATGTTATTGCTTCATGTCGTTTGTGAGCTGTTAAAGGTTTATGTGGGAAAATAACCGAGATAGAGCCCATTTGAAAAGACGTGGTGGGGTGCTTGTTGCGAAAATTGCGTGTCGGGGTTGGAGGTAAAGAAAATAGGTATACAGCCCTAAAGACTTTCGGGGAAAGGTAGACTAACAGGCTATAGGTGGCGGAAACGAAATTTTATAAGTTGAGCGTATCTCACCAATCTCACCAACCTCAGCCAGCTTACCACCAGTTGTCTTTTAACCCTGTGTATATGTATATAGGTGCATATATATATATATATATATTTTTTTTCAAATGCTGACTTGAACCATGGACTTTTCCGTGTCTTGACTTAACAGTCCACATACGGGGAATTGTCAGAGTATAGGGATTTTTCTACTTATTAGCTTGTTCAAAACAAAAATTATTTCCGAGTTCTAACATTGTAGGAACAATTTCTTGGTAGGGACTGAACTAATCTATCAAGCAAGGGCAAAGGTTGGGTTGCGAAAGCGAACAAAAGCTGTTTCTAGGGGTTGCTCAAACATGGAAAAACTTTTAAAGGTTAATAAAGTAAGTTCACAGCTGAAATTGAAATCGCAAAAGTTTTTAAAAAGCTGACTGACGCTTCATGCGGGAAAAATTGGAAAGTCTGACCACATGAGGGAAAGCCTCGGTTTAAACTTTTGATGTGATTTTCTTGTACTTCTTCTTATTTTGCTGTTTGTGGCGGACTTCCAGGGCAGTGGGAATAATTCTGGCATCAGTGCCATCCTCCATCCTGAAAGCCCTCCACTCTCAAGTGCTCATCGGCAGCTCAGGCGAGCGAGTGGGTTGTGGTTCGGCCCTCGGCATTATTCCCGTATCAATCTACTCCTAATCTGCGGTTCTACCAGGAGAGGTCAAAGAAATAGGCCCTGAATTTTTGTAAGCAGAACAAGTATTTTTAATTACAACAGAAAAATAATAAGTGAACTCTGACGCTTGATATTCAGACCTTTGCTTTTGTTTAAAAATAATTAGATAATCAATATCCAGTTACTTGAAATTTTTGAGATAAAAGAAGAAAAGAAATCAGAGTGCCAGCTAGGTAGCAGGGGAAATGGAGCAGTATGCTTTATATATAACTTAAGATGAAAGTTCACCCTGCTACATAGCTGCACTCCGAGAACATACCTTGATTTAATCTGAAAATAAGAAAAATAATTAGGTACCTAAGTACGTCTACAGGTGCACCTGGACTACCTATATGGTAGTCTCAAATTATGAAAGAAATTTTACTTATGTCCGAAGACTTTTAAAAAGTTGGACGCCACTTCTAGTATTTAAGAGCTAGAAGTCTCTATAGTTTACATTTAAAAAATTATTACGGCCTACATACGGTATTACTGGAATTTTGAGAAGTTGAGAAGTTGAGAATATTATGCGAAGAAAGTTTACATACTTGACGATTTGGCTGATGACCGGAGACGAAGAGTCGGAGATCTGTCAAGCTCGAGCGTAAAGACGACTTATAGCAGCATCAGAACATCACGTGGTATCAGAGTATCAGAGGGCGCAGAGTGGGGGTGTGAGCAGTTTTTCTTAAATCTTCATTGTAGCCAAAGGGGAAGGCATCTGAGGGGGTTGGCGGGCCCCTCCGCCCTTAACGACTTAAGCCCCCATCGAGGCACCCAGCTTAGCTAAAATTCCACACACACACATTGAACTTTCTTGTTTCAACATGAAACACCGAGCACATTTTGGTGCTAAAAATTGATAGAATTTTAGGATATTTTTGTATAAAATGAAAATTACTAAGGTCCTGAGACTAATAAAAATGAAATTAAGGGGGGATCTGACTTGGAATCAGAGGGATGCCCTCTCCTTTCTCGGCGCGAGGCAGGGTTAGGTTCGGAAGTCAGACAGAGTTATCTGTCTAACCCCCGAACACTCCACTTCCCCGCACACAAGAAAAGAGCCGGCAACCTTCTAACAATTAAAGACATACCTGGGGTTATCCAGTATAAAATTTTCATAGTTGATGAGAATTCCATTCCAACAGGTGAAAGAAATGAGTCCTCCTTGGAAGATTCCGCAGATAGAATGCAAAATGGCTACTAATTATATCAGTCCTACTTAGAAATTAATCGTTCATGTGTGTGTGGAATAATTAGCTAAGCTAAGTATGTAAAAAAAATTATATAAATTTTTATATAATTATCGAACTACTTCGATTCGATTTCGATTAATCAATTTAGGATATTTGTTTATAAATAAAAAACCAAAATGGTAATATTTTGCCACCACTGGCAAAATTGTTACAAAAACGGATTTAAAACGTTACATGTTTCTTTAGCCCCTCTCTTAGTTGAGTAGTCTAGTAGTGGTTGACGGGTTAAGCTGACTCAGTTTGATCCTCACTCCCTGCCTGAAAGCTGCGGTTACACTCGTAGAGACTTCAGCTCTCTGTTTCTGGCAACGATGCTTACGGCTTGGCACATATTTCAGCCCTTACTTTTGGTTGAAATGGCGCGGCGCACTTGTCACTAAACTCCACCATTTTTTTTGGAATTATTTTTTACACTGGACGGATGTGAGGGAGTAGTAGGTATAGATATTCTATCAACGTCATATTTCTTTGTAGTAATATCTTGTCGTATGAATGTAGAGATGGTAGAGAGGAAGTGAGGTAACTTACCAGTTTGAAATTAAATAAAGAGAGCTTATTAATCAACAAACTGGAGGTATGGTCTTGCTGAGGGGTGTAGACATAAAACAGTTATGAGAATTCCTATACCAGAAACGAATGGGATCGGTGGAGTGAGAGGTGTGAGGTTGATTTCGTGAATTATTCGTGGAGAAGGTGAGCTGTGACTGCTGAGAGTACTGGGCTAGTGCTAGTGCTAGTGCAATTATCATCCATAAAAAGTTGTCCAGATCCGCTCTCTTATTGACAAGATACCACGTTGAAAATTGTATCTATATACGTACAACAGATACGTCAACTAGATTTTAGGTAATGTTTTATTTCGTAAGTACCTGTCTGAGCATTTTCTCTTTCGGTTTTTCCGATTTCCTTCTGCAGTATCGAGTTATGCCATGTCAGTACTGTCAGAATAGTGTTGATGGTAAAATCGACAAAATAATGAAGCTGTATAGACGATGCCGATCCAGTAAATCTTATCATTTAGCACCGTTGCATGGACCACACCCACCCCAAAAATAAATAAAAAACAGAAAGTCTAGGCGAAATGTTTGAGTCTTGCCATGAAAATGAAATTGAAAAGCAAAATGGAAGCCAACTTGCCGCTCGGAGTATTAATTGCACCGTCTGCTGTTGCTGAGCCTTTGGTACAAAAAACTAGGTCTGACTTTATTATTTTACTGCTTTGCGTAGCTGAGCAATCGCAGATTGATTTTGTTGGGACTTTGAGGGGGAATCTGGCGTCAAATCGGAATCAGCTAATTTCGAGTTGATATTGAGAGCGGATTGATATTGAATAGGCGGGATCAACATAGACCGCACTTTCATTCACTGACTCCCCTGATTCGCCACCACTGCCACTGACTCTCTGCCCGTCCTAAAACTTTGTGATTTGTGGTTACAACCGTGAAATTGCTCGCTTATTGACTTGCCATAACTCACTAATTAAACGAATAAGCCTGGCATGGGAACACGCAAGTTATTTCAGGTACTATGAAACTTCGCAGGTGATTCGTCTTTATGGTTCTTCTACAATAGAACCTCCAGATAAATCAAAATTATAGTTCTAGGTAAGGTGATTCATGCCAGTGTAACCCAGAAATAGTTCGTTTTTCTCTCAAGACAATTTTTTTTTAAATTTGTTCTTGATGAATTACCTGAGTCAGTGATTTTGCAACCTCTTGCGCTGTATGGAATTCCGTAGCTTCCCTCAAATTAGCAAGTGCCTTCTCTTCAATTGTACCACCATTGACATTATATGCATCTACCTATATAGTCCAAGTCAGGCTGGGAGCGTACCGATTATTCATAATTTCTTGAAGATTTTCAGTTGACGCCGATCCGGATTTGGGTTCCATATCCTACCATACGCTAAAAATGCCAATCCGACCCTGAGCAGATATTTTTCCTGATCAAGAAGAAGTTTTGATCAGCCCTAGATTTGCAAGAAATTATGAGTAATCGGTACGCCCCTAGCCTGACTTGGACTGTACCATCTAGTGACGTTATCCCTCTGTGGCCGAATGTCACGTCAGTCAGATACCGCGAAATAGGGGTGACCCGTGTCTGGTTTACACTGGCTATGGGGTATGGTGCTTTAGCTCCAGTGATTGTGTTGCATTTCACATGATCCGATTTTTAAAGCAGCGAAGGTTAGTGATGCACGATGCAAGAACAAAAGCAAGACAAGAAATTTTCGTGCATCACTAGCAAAGGTACTCTTTCCTCCTCATTCATTTCAAAGGCTTCAGAAATTCGAAGTTGATTTTCTCAACGACCATCAAAATTCAATAGGGTTTGGAAATACGCGGTCGGGCGAGTGTAAACAACGAAATGTGGTGGTCCGCAATCCGGGTGTATGTTGATTCAGGGGCCATGCAGCATCCGAAACTCAACAGTCAGAAAGAGGAAATGTCTTGACAGACCTCGCCTTGTGCCTTATTGTGCCTTGTGCCTTATTGCGCCTTTTGCCTTGTTGTTTTCCCTTCGAACTTCCTTTGTCAGTTGTTCTGGGTTCGTGTTTTATTTTTATTTTTTTGAGAACTAATAATTTGTTTACTGTTATGCTTGCTCTGTAGAGATAGCAACGAAGTAATAATTTTATCGGTCATTATTTTTTCCCTGCTCTTACGAGAATCCATACTACCGCTCACATTGGATGAGTAAGTACACAACCGAACCTGAACATTTGCTCATTAAGTATGGTGGTGTTTATTGTTCTTCTGAACCATAGTACGTCTTTTTGACATTAAGAACTTGGTAACTATAGTAATTTCTGTTTTTATGGATCAAATGATTAATTTTTTGTGGACTAAAAAACATTTGGCCACAACTTTTCAAATCAAGTGAAAAAACAATACAGTTTCCGAAAACATTTACCCGTTAGGAACATAAACTAATAGCGTCGTATCTACAACCCTAAGCAGATTTATTGATATTTTTATAAATCCCGCAGCAACACCAATGTGCGCTCTGATGATTGAAGCTTCAAAGAAAAGTTGAAAAGCTGCTTGAAGTCGGCGCCGCGCTTCTAGCGTTTGACCTGCTTCGCCGAAAGGCCTCATTATACTATAGAAGAGGTCGGCGCCAATCAGCTTGGTGGTTTTGCAAAAAGGTCGGCTGACTTTCTTGCCAGCGAACTGTCTTTTGCATGAGATGTTAGCAGCCATGCGGGAAAGCAGGCAGAAAAATCGCATTATTGGTTTTTAGGCCTGATGACATCTCTGCTTCCTTACTTTCGTTCATTAAAATTTTTAAAAAACATCGATGGTACAGAGCTCTATACCAAGCATAAAATTTTCAATTTCTATTTTGGTAGTGAGGGAAAGCACGACTTAGGGTGCGTCCCACCATACTCGGTTAACGGTTAATCTCCAGTTAAATTTCAATTATAGGTTGGCAAAAACCGAATTTAACTGGAGATTAACCGTTAACCGAGTATGGTGGGACCCACCCTCATTGTCTCTATTGCTGTCGTAACTGGGACAGTTGCAACCAACGTAATCATGTTTGGCCGTTTCGGAATATTAAATGAACTGATGAACCTTCCACGGTAGTGTAACTTTGGAGGCTGATTGAGTTATAAAGGGTGTAGATTTGACTGATACCTTACTGGCCATGAAATGGTAATTTTGGACGCTGAACTTCGAGGTGGATTTAGCCAACTGTTCGTCCTTCACAAACCTGGCTTGGTTCAACAAGTAAGCGCTCAAGTAAACAAATTCAAAATTGAAGACGGTTTCTTGCGTCCAGTCTTCAGCGTAGCTTCCGGTCCTTGAGGGTAATCTTGGGTCCAGTAATTCACTTATCGAAAATATCGACTGGTAGTCCAGGAACCGTTGACCTGCTTTTTCAAAGAAATATTTTTTTTCTTTTTAGTCATCACAGTTGTTTTTGGTCCTGTACTGTCCTCGTAAGTATATCCTAAAGATGTGGGGTGGTGTGAAAAAAATAAATTTCCACTTGAGGTGCCTCATCAACCTGGAGATTTACAACTGACCCCTAATTTCCTCACTTATTTTTTGATTTTTGTTTTCAGGATGGGTAGGTGTGCGACGGTGACAGTCGCGGATATTTTGGAGCTGCGTGGCGAGGGTCTCACTGTGCCTGAAGTTTGGGCTCTGCTGAGTCAGGCTTTGCAGGCCCTGCAGGAACTCTTCCTGTCAGGTACGTTCCCATCCATTTTTAATTTAGCGTCAGAAAGGGGAAAATCTCTTTGACAAACAATTTCTTCTCCAAAGAGTGAAAGTTCAACTTTTAGAGACATGTTTTCTGGATGTTTGCGAACAAATAATTATTATATGAAGAATTTTTTCTTAAAAAGTGACCTGGCAGAAGTATAAAGATTGGTTAGGTGACGGTGGCCTCCTCATTCAAATCCTACCATAGACACTTTTGGAGATTGAAACGAAAATAGAGGGTGAGCGGCTTGCTACTTTTGCTTTCTCTAGTTTCGACTCCCTCCCTCTCCTCCAATTCATTTTATGTTCCTTCTCATTCACTAACACAAGGCTTTCCATTTTCCTGTGCCATGAAAATGTGAATTTCGAAAATGGACTCTTAAGAGACGAACTAGATATCAAGTAAAATCAAAGGAGTTGGGAAAGAGAAGATAAATAATTCAGCAAAAATGAATCTCCTGCTTGCCGCCAGATACAACCAAGTTTTCTCTCCAAGTACTTTGTAGAAGAAGAAAAAAATATATTTTTCCTGAAACTGACAAAGTTTGATGGTGTATACTGTTTGTTGTTGCTGCCTTCATTCGAGAGTTGTTTCCATCAAAGGAAATTACCGTGAACTGGAGCAGTGGAATATTTTTTTATGGACTTGTGAGCTCGAAAATACTCGAAATCAATTGTATTTCGTTTATTTTTGAATTTTTGAATGAAGCGCGGGGCAGCTGACACCATTTTCATTGTATACAACGTTAAAACGAAAAAATTTCAGCACTTTCTTCTATAATGAGCAGAGTGTAACCAAAAAAAGACATTAATTAATTAAAGGCAAAAAAAATTAATCCCATAAAAATATAAATAGGGACATGTTAACTAAAATTTCCTAAGGTCTCTTTAAAAAATTCTGGACAAAAGATAAAACACGAAACAAACAGAAGCAGCCAAGTCAGTGTAATGAGGTCTTGCCCATTTTTCATTCTTTAAGTAAGCAATTAATTGTCAGTGCTGTTTTAACTACGGAAACCTTGTTAGTTTTCTAATCTGCAGAGGTTGACTGCACTTCCACTTTTCGGTTTTAGGAAGCCCGTGGCACAGTTGTATCTGGAAAGTACGAAGGCATGTGCGGGAGTGGGAGGGGGGGGGGGGGGGGGGGTGAAAAGGGGAGAAGGTTCCTACCTAATGGGTCGAGACGAAAATCCTTTCGAAACTCTCATGCGCCCCCCGTCCCCAGGGCTTTATGGAACCGCTGCTACCGACAAAGTATGGCAAGCATTATTTTGAGCCATATTCAGGTTAATTCAAATTTGTTACCCTTTCCATTGGAGAGTTGGACAATTTTATGGTCAAGGTAAGACGAGTAACGGCTGTGTGCTCACATTTCCCAACCCCTCATTTTCGCTTTTAGTTTTCTTCGCTTTGGCACCGTTAGATTCATATCATTTCTGTCGTCAAAGTTTCCTTTCACCCAAGACTCAACAGAGGTTATTTGAAACAGCTTGCCAAAGAGAACCAAAGGACTTAGGTAAAAGCTAACAGGGAAATAAAGGCTAGAAAAATAGTAGTTCTTATCAACTGCCTGCGTCATATTCTATTTGACTCACTCACTTAAATTAACACAGTAGTCATGACTTATTTGAGTACACGGAAGGACAGTAACTGGACCGAGGGGTTAACCACTCGTTGGGAATCTCGTTGGGAATCATTGGAAATCTTTATGGAATCTTGGAATTTTTTGGAGTGGTTACCCGTTCGGGGTTCATCTTTCTATGAATATCGTTGGGAATCTTTATGGAATCTCAGTGGATTCTCAAGGAATCTCTGGAGTGGCTACCCCCTCGGTACTATGTTTTCCATATTGAGGCAAACTTTGTCATAGTTTTTTCTCTAATTCGTGAATTCGGGCGTTAGTTACTGTTTGGAAACTTACCTTCAAATTCTATACTTTGGTATTGTTTACGCATTCTACAGTAGCTACACAATATATCGCTTTTTCCGGCTTATATACATTATTGACTGCGACATGAAATGTCTTTTCTGTTGAGTATTCTTTCGGAATTTCCCCCTTTCAAAACTTGAAAAGTAATGAATGAACTTTCTTTACCTTGGTCGGAACGTTCAAGAATGATGGAATACGTGAATTGAAAAGACGTTCATGGGACGAACCATCATTCAACGCCCTCATACCCCCACCGCAGCACTCCCCCCCCCCCCCCCCCCCCCCCCGCGACTCAGTTGTTGAAGCCGAGCTTCGATGTGTTGATTACGACAAACTTGACACCAAGTCAAACATCCCGTGAGTCATTATTTCACCATTACCGTTCTCGTGGAAAATCTCCCTCAACTTGCCACCGACATTTTGAGTTCAACAAGTTGCTCCGGGAGTTCATGGAAACCGCTTCGATGATTTGAATATTGGTAATTGGTCTCAGTTCGCTGCTTCTTCGCGCCCGCACTCTTATTTGGAGCTTGAGGCCGATATGTTTTCACAAATAGGAAAATAATTTGATCCCTATATGATTGGTTTGAAAGGGTTGAAAATGTTACTGTTTCCACTTTGTTTGCTTTTATTTCAAAAGTTATGTCTCGCATACCTCCTTCAACATTTCTTCCGAAAAAACAAGGCAAAGTGAAATTGTGAGGGTGTTGTGGGAGGATTCAAGTGTCGGAGTAGAGTCAACTCTGTTCGATTTCCTATATACGTTTATTGGATTATTTCCGTATGAAAACATTGCTCCTTCCTTCCCCCCCGCTATACTACTTGGTTCGCCCCCGGCGGCGTCACGTCCGTTCTTTAGTCCCTTCTTTCAGCGCTTGAAACTAATCTTATTGAAATTCCACATCTTGTGTCGTTTCTCGTTAATTTTCGTTCAACTGGAATATGATTAAACGTTAGAAAATGCTAGTTAGGTCTCTTATATTAATTCCTCCTGTTCCCCAGGATTTCCCATGTTTCCGTCCTTTTGTTTAATTTCCAGCCATTTCTTTTGCCTCATCGCAAGGATAGTCTTCACAATGAAAGTGACAGGTAACGTCGGTCCAGAAAAGGGAACTTGTTGAGTGAGCCATATACTGGCCAAATATTGACATATATGATGTTATTATGACGAATTTGAAGAATTTGCGCTGTCTCTCATCGTGGATGCTTTTAACTGTCCAGTCGTGTATGCTGGCGTAAGGGGGTGTATGTTGGTATGCGAGGGGGTAACCTCTCCAGAGATTCCTTGAGATTCCCTGAGATTCTATAAAGATTTCCAAAGATTCCCAACGATATTCATAGGAAGATGAACCCCGAAGGGGTAACCACTCCAAAAAAAATTCCAAGATTCCCTGAGATTTCATAAAGATTTCCAATGGTTCCCAACGAGATTCCCCTTACTACCCCTCGGTATGTAATGAAATGAAGTTAAAGGTGGCTAACACTTTCGACCACCATTTCAACCATCAACTTTCTTTGTTGGTTGACTTTGACGGTTGTTAAACCCTTTGCTGTTTCCTTCAAAAATACCTTTTTTGAGAACTCTTTACCGTCTCCTTGGCTAGACGTAATAGGGTTGGTGTGAAATGCTCCACTCTTGATTCAATTGTGGGGGAACAGGACGAGGATAGGAGTAACTTGTTGCCGGTAGTTGGGCTGCGGGTCGAGGGTTTACAGTCACCGCAACCTCCTCAACTTTTCGAGCCAAGTTGCCTGTTCTCGGGGCGTTTCGGTATTACTTTCTTTACCCCAAGCCGACTTTACAAAGAGAAACTTTCCTCATTCCATACAAAACACCTTAACATCACTTAAACCCGCATGTAGAGGAGATACTTAAGTTGAACACCAGTGTCGTGTTTGTTGAAACATCTAAACAATTTAAACATTATCCGAGGGGTTAACCACTCGTTCGGAATCTCGTTGGGAATCATTGGAAATCTTTATGAAATCTCGGGGAATCTTGGATTTTTCTCGAGTGGTTACCCCTTCGGGGTTCATCTTTTTACTTTCTCGCTAGCCATATATGGCGAGAAAGTATTGTTTTCGTGCAAAATTTCGAAATTGAGATTTTGGGTTTCCCATGATCCTGGGGGTCCCCTGAGTCCAAAAAAGTGGTTTTTGGAAAAAGTCTGTCCGTCCGTCAGTCCGTCCGTCCGTCCGTCCGTCCGTCAGTCCGTGCAGTGCTCTAGCGCCTATACCGTTCTTCCGATTTTGATGAAATTTGGTATGGACCTGTCTAAAATTACTGCCGAGACACTTTTTCAAGGATTTTTTGATTGGTCAAAAATTGCGGCCGCTATTGTCAAAAAACCGCCAAAATAATTCAAAGTCGTGTTTTTGGTTAGTTGGACAAGCGCCGACGGTACACTTTTCAATCTATAACACTGAAAATTGGTAAGTGTGTTGACAAGTAGATGCTTCGAGGTCATTTGCAACTAAAATTGAATTGGTTGAAAATTACGGCCGTTCTGGACCACAGTTCGATCCTTTCGGCGCCATTCACATATATTGACCGATTGTCATGAAATTCGGTACATTTGTTTAAAACTACGTAACTTAAACATTTGTCGAACAGAATTTTGTTATCTTGACAATTACGGCCGTTTTTGTCAAAAAAGTGTTGAAAATGAGTTGAGAATGAGAAACCACGTTTTTGAATGGTCGGAACGCATTTGGGACTACAGTAATAGAATGACAGCCATGAAACTTGGTAGGAGTGATCTCAGATAGATGCTCTTGGGTTATTTTCAACCGATTTTGGATTGCTTTAAAATTACGCCCGCAAAAAAATATCAAAAAAATCCCCCCCCCCCAAAAAAAAAAAAATCATACTAGGCGAGAAAGTTAAGTGCGACTGTTGTTTATTTATGAATATCGTTGGGAATCTTTGGAAATCTTTATGGAATCTCAAGGAATCTCTGGAGTGGTTACCCCCTCGACATTATCGCTCCATTATTTAATTTTTTTATACAAGTCTTTTTAAAAAGAACGGCTGTTTCAGGTTCGAAAGACCTCCAGAATCATGGGTTACCATAATTCTTGCTTTAGTTGCTTCTAGCCATGTATTTCGTACGAGACAAGAAAGTAAAATGCATAGCAGATTGTGTTATATGGACTCACACTTGATTATTGTATAAGCTGGTGGTTTCTGACGAGAGGCGTTCGCACGCTTCAGTAAAGCTTTCACCCTGAGAGGGATTTAGAGAGACGAGGCATTTTGTTCGGCGGCTGGCGTCGCCATGAAAAACTAGCGCAACGTGTGAGAGGATGAGAATTTCTGAAACCGCGACAGTTTCGGCTGGATCCTTTCCAAGGGGTATGTCATTTTCTAAATGACTGAACTGCAATACCTCCCCACCTCTCTGCCTATCTTATCGCCAAAACCACCTCCCGCGTTTCCCTCTGTGGGGGCCCCTTTCATGCATTTATTTATTCCCCTCACTTTGTACCTTTTGTGTGGGCATGTGAAAAATAATATATTTCTTCGGAAGTATTGATGAAAAATGAAAAAGTTGCACTTTCTCTCGATGATGTTTCTCAAAATGCAGGTTTATAATCTTTCGGAAGTGTTTCCAGCTCCATGAAAATGGGTAATATTTTCAGGGCCTTGATGGTCCCTCCCTGCTCTCAGGAGCCTGATATCCTGATATTTCTCTTTGATCCAGTTAAAAAAGGCCGCCCTTTTGAAGCCTCTGACTTCGTAGCTATATCACATTGATTTAATTATTAGTGGGCGAACATTAGGAAAGTATGTGTGCTGTGATAGCAGTGAATGGGTGATTGCTAACTGGCGCATTCGCAACTGGACGCTGACGCTTCACACCCGAGCTGAATCAATAGGGCAGTTGTTGATGCTGGCTATTCAATTAGAGTGCTGAAATTTCTGGGGTTGGCACATAGGACAATTATCCTATTATGCGTAGAGGGGCTGCACTACACAGACTCGCTAGTCAAACGAGGAAATAGCTGTGAATGAATAATCAAGTTTTGCAGTGCTGGAATAATTGTACGCGCTGAATTGAGCAAACCTTTTTTTAAATGTTTTTCTTACTGAGATTTATGACGAAAGTAACACTTCCACTTCCTCCTTTTTACTTCACAGCCTTGTCACTGAAACCAAGGAGCTTTCGACCGAAGCCTATAATATCCATGCCATCACACTACCTGAAAAGGTTGCTTACACTCTTTCTAGGCGAAAATTTACACCATTGCCGACTCACTGTTCACTGGATATTGGGATGAATAATGCTGAGAGCTTTTGTTTATTTTACTTCTAAGCGAGAGGGTTTACTCTGAACGAAATGAATGAGTTCATCGTAATTATTTCCTCTTTCATTCGTCATAGGTATATGTTTGGATTTACTTGATAGCCTCCACGTTTGGTTTTTACAGAAATCAAAATCTGTTTGGCTTATTAGCACAGCAGATGGAAATGCCGGAATGTCAATAGTTCAATTATACTAGTTGTATGGCCATTGCTCGCTTTAAGCTAGTCACAGTGACGATGTTATCGGCGTGACCTCCGAGGGGTTGGGATGGCCAGCCGGGCGGACTTCCCCCCCTTCCCTACTCTGCTTCCCCTACGGCTACCACCCCCGTTTACTACGCTTCATTTCCTCTCTACTTGGAGGTAATTATTTGCACAGTGTCGCCGCTGATAGAGCACAGACATAACAAAGATTGACCCACTGACCCATTTTCGGTCATTTCCGGTCGCTTTATCTCCTGAGTTACATACTGATCACCCGTCGATTTGGAGTACGAAATAATTCAGGTTTCGGAAATATAAGATCTACGTACTTGGGCCAAATGTCAGATCATAGAAAAAACTCTTCATAAAGTAAACTCCGAGGGGTTAACCACTCGTTGGGAATCTCATTGGGAATCATTGGAAATCTTTATGAAATCTCAGGGAATCTTGGAATTTTTTGGAGTGGTTACCCCCTCGGGGTTCTACTTTTTATATGAATATCGTTGGGAATCTTCGGAAATCTTTATGGAATCTCAGGGAATCTCAAAGAATCTCTGGAATGGTTACCCCCTCGGTAAACTCTGACTGTAATCTGGTGTATTTACTGGATGTTTGCTAAAGATATAAGTTTGACTGTCTTTCTTTCTTTATCGGCGGGTGGGGGAGCCCCGAGACACCCCTGAACACTTAGACATGAGCCCATTGTGCCACCCCGTTTTTCCTACCTTACTGCAGGAGTCCGGCCATCTGCAAGAAGGCATGAATTTTTACTAGAGGCTGCTGCATTATGTCAGCAGGCTCTAGTAGCGGTTTGAAGTTTGACTGTGTACCTATACAACATACGGGTAGTTATGGTACCGCCTGTAGCCTCTGGAGCTCGCAGTTTGCGAGGTATAAAGTTTACCATGATGAGGGTGGGTGAGGCATGTGTTTGGTCAGGCTTATGTTGGCAGTGAGAGCTCAAAGGCTCATCCCAATGATCCTGCTGATGCAATTAATCTTGTGGGTGGCCGCAAGTCTGCTCACAAGACAAACGCTAACGCCAACCGCACCTAATTCAACTATTGTTCCTTCTGAGCTTGACCACAGCTTCAGTCATGTAGAAACATTGCTGTGTACTGTACATATTATAACTACCAAGGAACAAGTTACATGGAGGAGCAGGTTTCAGTAGGGTGGAGGTAATTTCCATAAGAGAGCTTTTTAAGTTTCTCCCGAGGTTTCTCCCTTTATTGGCGTGAGAGTCGTGGGGAACAAAAAATGACTCAAAAGCTATTTTTCATACGATAACCGTGCTTTTCCTACGTATAGAGAAACAAAAAGGTGACTACTAAAAATCGTCATGACAGTTGACAGTTGAAAAGTACCAGTGATAATTTCCCAATAGATGTGGAAGCGCAGGGCTGGCAAGAACTTTCCAAAAACCCAAGAAAAATATGCCCGATGTTTTGTTTTGATTTTCCTACCTGCCGGACACAAAATATTCGAGCCTATATTGACAATTTTGGATATCCGCTCGCTCTCTCTCTCTCTTCTTTGACAGTCTCAGTAATGATGTTGCCTTGCTTTCCGCTGCAAACTCCCCATCTGCCGCCCATATTATTACGAATTTCCCGCTATTTTAATTAAACCTGATCTCGTTTTATAAAGTTTACGTAAACGAATCTGTGGAACTTCAAAACATTTCAATCTATTCCTTGTACGTAAACATACTCGTTACTACATTTTCTTCCGATTTTGCATTTGTCCCAGAGTAGGGAAAATGGAAAATTCCGGAAATTCCTGAAAGTATCATTATTTTCCTCATAAACGGGAACAAAAAGGCGGGATCGACACGAGATTTCAAATATATTGAATATGTGACGATGACAGAGATTGCCACTAAAATGAAATTAATATTTAACATAATT